>JAXCHB010000054.1:12967500-13283823 GCA_036926305.1 Uropetala carovei | reverse complement strand
CCTCCTTCCTCTCTCACGATCCTCCTCTCCCCCCGTTGACGGCGATGCGTCGGAAATTCTCCGGATTCCAACGCGCGTCAGACTATGCCAATAAAAGTATGATTTCCTCTCTTTTCCTCTGATTTCTGCAATCCGTCGTCTTCTGTGCACGGTTACCGCATATTAAGCGGACGAGAAGGTGGTGCCGAAGCTGGGAGGCGCCGGAAAGTTGTTGGATTGGAAGGGAGAGCGGTTTTGGGGATCTTTTTGCTTGCGTGGCTCTCGCAGTTCTTCAATTATGGTCAAACTATCCTTTTCCTAAGCCGTAGCGGGAAATCTGCCCTTTTTCGCATTCCATCCACGCATCCCTTTCCTAAGCCATTGCCCTAAGTCCTTTTTATTTCTTCCTCTTCCTCTCATTCCCCCACATCGTTTTGCACCGTATTTTTTGGTCTCCAGCCCTCCTCGGTTTCAAGCTCCCGCAGCAAATTTATCGGCAACGGGAGGAGGGAAGAGTAGAGGAGTAGGGAGGTGGAGGGAGAGAGGGGGAGTGGAGTGGAAGGGAGCGGAAGAGGGTGGCGCAAGTGTGTTTGTGGGTTGGTCGTATATGAGTTCTGGCAGGGGAAAAAATAGGGTATGCTCTCTTTTTTTAGAACCGCAAAAAAAGCCTACACAATACTACGAACATTTTAGTGTGAAATTAGATTTATGGCTGTAATCGAGCGTGGAAAATTAAGAATGCGTGGAGAAGCAAAATATTATCTCTGTTCTTACGTAATGGGAAGTTAATGGTTTTCAGAGAAGATAAAGTTTGGCTAGTGAGAAAAATATCAAGTGTTCTGGCAATGAACACTCATCTTTTACGAAGGTTTTTAATGGGCATCAACGTATTACTAAAATGTTCAGTAAATTGTAAATTTCCTTATAATTTTGGGAAGAAATTACGAAAGTATAAAATTCAAGAAAATATATCGTGGAAATGTTTTACAAAAATGCATTTATCAATATCGCTATGTAATGAAAATATGGTTCCAAAATTGTGACAGTTTCGAAACAGATTCTTGAAGCAAGAATGAAAAATTCAATTACTATCCCAGATACATACATATATATTTCTGCTATTATTTTTTGTGTAATGGGTCAAAATTTATCCTTTGATTCTTTTAAATAAAAACTGCGGCTTTGCTTTTTCATAGGATGAATGTAGACACGACGGGTTCCTAGAGATATTTTAAAATCATTAATATTGATGTTTATAAGTTGTTCTTAAGAGTATTTTTCTGGATATTATGTTCTGTGAAAAAATGTTTCATCATCTATAAGTTAACTATGTCTGTCATCAAACGAAAGTGAAATATTTTCAAAGCGTCCTCAAAACGTATCTTTAAATATTGATATAAATAGTCATGTAACCCGTAAAATTCTGTTATATTATTTCATTTACATATTAATTTCCCACTTTTTGGATTCATGCCCGTGTAAACATAATTAGCGATATATCTTTTAATTTCAATTGATGTGATGAATTTTACAAAATTAAATATATCTGAAGAACAACAAAAATACAATCCTTTCAAAATCAGTAATAAAGATACGGCAAATCATTTTCGTTAGAAAAATTAAATTAAACTATCCAGACGAAAAAGTTTAAGAATGAATTTCACAAAATATTAGATGGAATACGGCGCTTTCTGAAATGAAGAACTAATATATATATATATATATATGTATACATATCTGTTGTTTTATATTTTTTTATACAGAGTTATTCATCAACAACGTTCCAATTAATTTTCGATTAGAGCAAGTAGGTATTATAAAGCAATTCTCGTATTATTTCTTCTCAATGCTTTACGTGATAATGGTTTATATATGTGAATGGTAAAATATGGCATAGATTGACAGTATATGTTATATTTTAAGTATTTCAAGTATATTGAATCCGAGTTATAGAAAATTGTGCAAACACATATACAGGATGTCCCACTACGCGAGGTCGATACTTCACCTACGTTTAGAGGTACAAGTCGAAAATAAAGAGTAATCATTTTGCCTATTCTCAATAATAAAGGAGTAATGGACATTTGAAGTTGTTGATGGAAATAAGAAGAAAAGCAAGTTTGCTGTTTTACAATGTTTATTCAAGCAATTACTCATTACAATAATTTCTCAATGTGGCCACCATCTTCTCTTAGGCAGGTTCTTGCTCTCTTTAAAAGAGAACATGTTGCTGTGCGAAGCATAACGCCATCCATTTTGATCTGTGCTGCAGCATCGTTGATGCGGTCTGACAGTTCTTCTACAGTTTGCACTTTCGTTTGATAAACAAGGCTTTTCAAAGGACCCCATAAGTAATAATCTAAAGGGATCAAATCTGGCGAACTTGGCTGCCAAGCTTGTGGCCCTCCCCAGCCAATCCAGTGACCTTCAAACCGTTGGTTTAAGAATAGTCTTACACATCTTGTAAAGTGTGCTGGTGCATCGTCATGCTGAAACCACATACCTTGTCTAACCTAAAGTGGCACATCTTCCAGAAGTTCTGGTAGGCAGTATAGGTTTAGTTATCTCTCTGCAGTAAAAGGATGTTCCAAAACGAACGGTCCAATAAGTCGATCGTCAATAACTCCGCACCAAATGTTTATAGAAAATCTGTGTTGAAAATGAGTATCATTTGGATTCAGCAAGGCCCATGAATGGGAATTTTTACAGATTGTTATTCCATCCCTGGTGAAAATCGCCTCGTCGATAAACAAAATTCGTGTAATCAGCTGATCATTTTGAACGATCCAGTTGCAGAATTCCATACGTGCAAGATAATCTTCAGGCTGAAGAGCTTGCACAACCTGATAGTGAAATGGATAATTCTCCATACACCCATTCATGGCATATGGGTCCATTCAGATATTCTACGAACACTGGTGGTTGGACTATTGTTCACCAACTCGAGTATGACCTCTTCCTCGTTCACTGTTTGCTATATGGGACGCTCAATCTTTGGCTTCGGAAATGCACCTTTTTCTCGTAAATACCTGTGTACGCGTGAAAACACTCGCCAATCAGGTGTTCGCCGAATTGGGAATCGCCTCTCGTATTTTCAGACCTTCTTTCTAGCTACTATCGCACGACCTTGTGTAACCTCTATGCTCAGCAGTGTTTCAAATGGTTGCTTTTCTTCTTATTTCCATCAACAACTTCAAATGTCCATTACTCCTTTACTATTGAGAATAGACAAATTGATTACTCTTTATTTTCGACTTGTAATGACTTCCCCTAAACGTAGGTGAAGTATCGACCTCGCGTCGTGGGACACCCTGTATATGTAGTACTCTCGTATGCCAGATAGAGGAAGAAACAATGCATTACAGATAATCAAACATAGTAGCACTTTATTATGTGTTGATGCTTCGGGATTCTAATAGAACGAAATAAAGAAGTGAGATTACATTTCTTGCGTATCATTAGCTTATTGTCACACACCGTGATCAATCTCTTTAGTAGAGCCTTGCGAAGTTTCAAAATTTGATTCGATAACGAATCATATAAGGGCTCTTTGTACTGATCGAATCGGTAACTCATGTCTTTCCTAAATCGAGTGTGTTTAACTAATGATTCAGTGCTGTCGTTACATTTCTAGGTTTTAGCGATGAAATTTGCAAAAATATTTTTTCATATTAATTCATGTATCTTTTTATTAATAATAATGTAGATTGACGGTTGATAAGAATAAGGTAAAATTTTACAACTGCAGTGGCGCCTTTTGTTTTCGATACAGCCGTCTTTCATTCGGTAGGCAAATAACAGCACCGCTCGGATAAGTAAAATTTGGGGTTATTGAAATTATGCATGTCAACTAAAGAAATCGTTCTTTTCATTCGGAAGGTATGGATTCAAGCTATCTAAATTTTCTCTACTACTACAGATACAACAAAAACAATTCTTTGCGCTGTTCAACGTTTTGTTTGCCAAGGCTGTGCCGCACACCTGCAGCTTTCCATGAATGCAAATATTGATGCTCAGAGAACAAAAAAAATGTAATTAACTACGTACATCGAATATTCACTTCCTTCCATTCCCCTTCAGGGCATATTAACTAAACATCAGATAAAATTAGGTTCGGTTGAATCAGGGTCTCCAAGGGGTCTCCAGGGACTCAATATAATCCCAGGTTGAATGTTGTATTGTTCACAGATTACCAGGGAAGTGAAACAAAACATCTTTTGGAAGAATTTGTATCGCGATCAAACCAAAAAAATATATTCAACAGCAATCAGATATAAGGTTCGCTGTAAAATGTGCGGTTCCTGTGACAGAAAGCGGTAAAGGAAATCTGATAGGTACCCTGATGAAATATTACATCTCACTCAATAAGACTGTGAAAAGCGGCAATTCTTCTGACTTGGAGATATTAAAAGTAGAAGTTGATGGATACTGTAGACAATCAACGCTAGATAGACCGTAACTGCGATACTTTTCCGTACTAGGAGTATAATGTTATTGTTGGCGAAAGCAGCACATTTTTACTCGCAATTCAATCCACGAACTGCTCGTCAAAGAGGGTGAATTCAGTAAGCCGATAAATTTTAACTGAAAAAAGGTACTTTCTCTCTTAACGTAATATAGAAACACTGGTCGTGGCTAGAAAGAACAGCGCTTTACTGTTATAAACGTTTCTTTTCAAAAGGACTCCTCTATTTTTTGTTTTGCCCATCTACAATCATCTTGCTGATGTCCAAGTGAACTCTACCTTTCCTTTCCGGAATATCGACTTTAACCTGAATGAATGATACATTTAAAAAAAAGACGAAGCCTTTAATCATGTCTACATGTCCTACATCGGTGTCTGCAAGCTGTATGCCCGCTATCACGAAAGCGTCAGTGAAAAGGTATTTAGTTTCCCGCGATAATTTTACAATGGCCACAAAAAATTTCAGGTTTAAAGGTACTCTGCTTATTACTTTGAAAAATATGGATCCATGTTTTTATCTTGCACGATTGTATAAATTCCATCATTTTGAGGCTTGTGGATTATATCCTATGCTGCTCATCACCATTCCAATTGTATACATATATTATAATGGCGCCCGGAGGGCATTAAAAACTTTCCCCAGCAGCCCGTCTCTCAAGATAGGTAGTCGATTACTGCATTATACATAATATGCAATTCCCAATTAGAGATTATATTCGATTATTTCAGGATGATTAGATTCGAGAGAAAAGTTGAGGTTCGCAGGGCGTTAATCTTTAACTCTTTAATAGAATTATGATAATTATACTTTAATAAAATAACTTGGTTTAAGGACACTAAGTAAATTTTTATATCCATCAATTAACGCACAAACAGATTTTTAATTACTTCTAAAATACCTCAAGTTATTTTAAACCCTTTTTTCTTCAACAATTATAATTTCAGTGGTCGGTAAGTGTATTTTATCGAATACAGGAGGAGGACCCAACACAGTGGAATCTTTTCAAAATATATTTTATCACTCCTTAGAGAAATACAACCTTTAAAATAAAATGAAATAAAAAAGGCTGTCGGACAGACGTTCTCACTCAGAATCCAGTTCCGGTCCATTCAGCCTTCGAGATAAGGAATGGCTCCGTTCTTCCATCCACCATATACATACTTTTTCGGAGATAAAAGGGCGATATCATTTCAAGTTTCTCTCCCTAGACTCCACACGAATGTCTTCTAGTTAACGTTCAGCTGGATTCCTAGATTATAGAAGCGGAGGGATGAAGTTGTTGTCGGACAAGGGTGGAGCGGTCTCAAAAGTGGTGACCAATGGGAGGGCACTTTATCCCTTCCACTCTCTCGTCTCTTAGGGATAAAAACCCCACCTCCCTTTTCTCTGACGGAGGCCAGCTCTTTCCTCTCAATACGTGCTTTTACCTCTCAAGGGAACATTCCACCTTACTCCCCCTCCCCCTCCCTCCGGAATCACGCGATCTCGAGGTCCAAGCTCAAAGCGACGGGAATGATTTATTCTCGCTGTGCACCTGTAAATTAAGCGAGAGAAAAATACCGGCGGTCGGTGGAGAGGGGAAAAGGGATTGTGAATTTCGAACGCAGAGGGAGAGAGACGCCGTGAAATATAGCTCGGTGTACCCGAGACGTGAATAACTAAGTGGGAGTCGGTATTTTTTTATCGACCGATTTCCTCCGAGCGCACGAATCTTGATTGTGGTACAAAAATCTTTTCAAATTCGGTGGTTTATTTACGTTCCGTTCCGACGGGGGACTGTTTACCTGCCATCTTCCTCATCAACTCCCGGCGTCCTTTCTCCAAGATTGATGAGCGAGCTTTAACGCTCTTTTACGATCGGTTTGTAATTCGGTCTATTATTTCTTTAAGTTTCTTGTTAAAGAAATTGGCCGTGAAAGTCAAAGTTTAATTTTATTTTCTTATATATTCTTATAGAAGTTGGATCAAGACATCTATTTCTGTCGTTATAAGGAAGCCGAAAAATTAATTGATGTGTATAAAAACAACTTATACATCGCCATCGTAAAGGGATCCATATCTCGTTCGTGACATACCTTTTAAAAATATGTTCAAAAGCCATTACAATAGAGATAATAACTGTGGGATTCCCCGAAATTCGATGAAATTACGCGTTGCGCGCTAAAGTTTTTCCATTCGAATAGTTTAATTAAACCTGGTGAAAATTCATAGAAAATAAAAAAACAGCTTTTTCTCTTCCGATTCCATTGCACGCCGCTTTTAATTTCCTCCCCTTCCCCATCGAAAATTCTCCTCATCCATCTTTCAGGCCGACTGGGTTTAAATCGAAACCGACACGGCCTCTGCCCGATTGCACTCGTTTAATGGTCCCGTGCCGCAAATTATGCGCTCTATTCATTACACCTCGAATTCAATTAAGCGCCTTAATTTTATAGGATGAAAGAGCCACATATCGTAATGATTAGTGCGTGGCGATGAACTCAATCTTCTTTCGAAAAAACTTTCTTTTTTGTTTATCGATTTTTTGTAATAATTGCGTGATTTCATTGGCTTTTTGCCAATTTCTATAATTTATTCGAATATTAACTCTGCTTTTATGATTTCCGTGGATGCAGCAAATTTGAATTTAAAAAAATCTAAATAACGAAATATTGGAGTCATATCTGATTTTTAAGAAGGTTAAATATTTATTCAAACTGATGACTCTATTACTGAAAAAATTTAACCGATATAGAAAGAGAAGAGAATTATTTATATAACGCAAGTAATAATAAAGTGCTTCACACAAGCAAGCGGTTCTGCCAGTAAGTGTGATTAAGTACGAGTGCTGGGCCTAATTTTGATCTCCCTTTATATCTTAATACGCTATGCATAAAGCTTGTTTTTGGGTCTATTTGCGAGATCTCCATATATATCCATTGCTCAAAGTTACAATTTGTTTTCGGTTTTTCGTGTACCTCCATGCTTAACGCCCTTATTTTCGGTTAAAAAACGAAATTTATTAATATTATAAGTACATTTAATTAAGTTCTAATCAATCATTAAACAAAAATAATTGTATAAAAAATAATAACTCGATATATAAAAATGCTCTCCATTATCCTGTTTGGGTAAAAATAATAACAAATAAGACTGAAATGCAGTGAAAGATGATAGCGATGCAGTTTTTGTGTCATGCCAGCTGTAATTTATTTGTTGGATTACATGAAAATGTTTGTTTCTTTCGGATTGTTAATATTTTTCGCGCCAATTTGGCACGAGTTCGAAATATTAGTTCACCAAAAACAATTTTAAAAAATAGATCACGAAAGAGCAAGTCTCTCATGTCCATTTCAACTTGACAATTTCCCGAACTAATTTCTGTGTATTTATTTCAAAAGATATGGATATTTCTGAAATTATAGATGCAAATTGTTATAGATACCTTGCCTATTACATCGATAACAGGTAGAATTAAACTTACAAAAATCCGTAAAAAATCAGCACCTTATTTATCCCTTTTTGAAAATTTGTAACGTAACAAGAATAAATCAATCGTGAATTTAACACCTTACAAACACATTTTATTACTGAATTGATGCAAATGTTATATTCTTCTTTTCTCAATCGCCATATCAGTTCAGTTACTTGTTTTCGTCATTTTCTATTTATAATTATATATAATAAAATTGTATTTATGGTTATTGATGGGCAACGTTTAGTGTTTCGGATTCAAGCAAATAAGCAAATCTTTGTGGACAGAGTTTGATCAGGAAGTCACCGGGGAAGCGGAAAGTGGCGTGGCGGCGGGTGAGGCGGCAACCTCGCATCGCTGGCGAGCAGTGCGCTCCCACACTCCGGTTCATTTACTCATGGAAATCGGCCGCTTTCCTTTAAAATAGACTTTGAGCGATAAACAAGACCCTTTCCCGCTATTTTACATATCGTGTCGGACACGTGCTTAGTTAATGGACAGCACTTTCTTATTTCACTACTAAACCTCGCAATACTTTCAATAACATGAAAATGAGGAGGTTATGGAAGTGCCTATCTTAACATGATTTGTTTTTTCTGATGTACTAAATGGAATATCTCGGGTCTTATTCAATGCAGTAAAATAGGAATCTCAGAAGAAAAGGAGTCATTTTTGAAGAGAAAGACTAGGATAGTAGTTTAAAAGGCAAATAGACATTTTGAAACTTAGTAACGGAGTTATAATATATGAGTATTCGAGGAAAGTTTTAAATGTTTGTACTTGGATGCTCATTTATTATTTTTTAAATTTTATTGATCCTGATCTATATCTAGAGGAAAAACACAATACCCAAAAAACCATTCCAAATTTTAATACCTTAACGCATCAATTTTAAAGTTAACGTCATCGCCATTTTAATGAGAACTAGAAAACATTTAATCATTAATATATATATATATTTGCATTGATATTTAAATATAATATGCAAAATGATGCATTTTAATTTCAACAGAGCATTACCTTAATCAAGAATAACAGTTATTTGGCACCTTAAAAATGAGTGTTTATCAATCATAGCTACTGTGGCCAATAAAATACAATGTTTATGGTGAGATCTCGAGGATACTGGCGAAACAAGAGAAAAGAACGATCGTATTAGAGAAGAGCCGGAGTAATAAAACGAAAGACGTTATTCTTTGGAATTTCTACGCTGCTATCGACAGTCTGCATCGGAGGAAACGGACGGCTAAGGATTCGAACGCCGTCTTCCAAGGTCGATACTTAGATTCTTTGATTCAGAAAGCCGCCTCTCAATTCCCAACTCAATTCTGGATATTTTCCAGCTAGCAGTCTTTCGATTCCTCTCCCACTCTCAAGAAAACTCTCAAATCCGCCCACAAGTCACATTGAAAGTGAGCGTGGGAGAAGTGGATGTGCTGACGTGTATCCTAAAAGGTCTGCCATACTAGTTGATGCCTAATTGTATATTCGCGTGCATATAGTAACACGCGCGTGCTCCATTATATACGCACATGCAGATGATGACGTTTCGGATGATATATATAAAAATTTGCCAGTTTATTTCCACTTCCTTCACCTGACGCGTGGAAATCCTTTTCCTCCAGGGCGAGTAGTTGACGCTTCGTCTTCTCTGTGTTCGTCTCGGTCTTTCAAAAGTATGAGAAACCTCTCTCCTGCATCCTCATTAGTCGGAGTTACATGGAGATTTTCTTCCCTTTTTTCGGCTTGTCTTCGTTAGGAGTTCACCTTCGATCTGAATGGAAAATAAAGTAAAAACAAGTTAAAATGAGTTTTTTCCCCTGACATAACTTTTCATCTAATCAATTCTTTGTAGAGCACTGTAATTAAGATGCTTCTCAGAACCGCAATTAAAATATCTTTTTACAAGTAAAGCGGATACGAAAGGAGTCGTTCTTTTTCTTTAGGCTCCTCTTCACTTTGAAATGAGCTAACGATTATACCGTTATGACTATTCAGATGATAAAATTTTACTGAGCTGTTAATTAGCGATACACACACAAATAATTTTGAACCTAAAAATGTATATCCGGTTAAATGTGCTATTCAACATACATCAGAAAAAAAATCAATTTCTCTTCGCATGTGAGAGTAAAATAGAAAAACATTAAACAAAAAATATAATTTCCTTGAATTCATTGCAAAGGGGAAAATCATTCCGGTTAGACGTTAGAAACTACGCTTCTTATCGGATTTTTTACTTATTGCTAGTATTATTGATAATTGCACAGTAGTAATATATTCAGAGTAAGACCAATGAAAAACAAGTATTTGACTGGGTAAATTTTATACGCTGAAATGAGTTATCGCTGAACAGGCATAAATAATGCTTAAATAACGAAACGATTGCCAGATTTTTTTAGTTATGCAGAAACCCACGAAAATGTTATTTATAATTCTGGAACTAATCTGTAGGTGGATGTTTATGACGTCGACATCGTGAAACAATTTTCTTCAATTCCACACTTAGGAATGCCACGTAACAGAACTCTAATAACACAAACTCAATGCACTTATCCTTCAACTTCCCCCTCAACAACTGTGACCGCCACTCAAGCTTTATGCAGCCGAAGGGCTAGCGAGGAAGTCTACTATTCCAAAAACAGCTTAGTCGAGAGGTTTAACGTTGCCGTGAGAGGATACTATCCTGTTTTGTAGCAAGCGATGATGGTTTCTAAACAATGGCTGATTTGATTTGTAACTCGCGTTCAAAAGTGGACCGGCGATGATATCTACGTTGGTGTTTCGTTGTAATGCAAATGGCTCGTTACTTTAAAATAGAACGGCAAATAGAATTAAATTGTATTTTATAATTTATATCTTAATTTTTTTTAACGAATCGGCTGGAGCTTTTATCTCTCCTGAAAGCATATTTTTCAGATTTATTGTTTGAATTTTAAATTTATTTTAATGTGCTAGTAAGGAATTATTTTATTGACATTAAAAGTACTTTGCAATTTTCCTTCGAAATATGCTAATTATAATTACTCTATTTATGGCTAACATAGGTGCTGCTTCATAAGATTTATGAGTAGACATTTAGATGCAAATTTCTGCTCACTTTCTCAAACATGTTGTTTGTTGACATAAAACCCTGCTTGTTGCTCTTATTTTCCCATAAATAATCTTTGTTATTAATTTCGTTATTGTTATTTATTATAAAATGAAGTAAAAGAAGTCCTTGTCACTGGGATGTTGAATTTAACGAATTTTATTGCCAATTTAAAGACCTTCAAGTTATTTTTCTCCGCGCATTATTATACAACCAGTAAATGTTTAAGTGTCTCGCATCTCATATATATGATTAGAATGTGCATTGATGATGTCGCATAGAGCCTTCATCAGTTCCTTACGTTCTACTAAATACATAAAGAGAACAAATCCAAATGTAACTTTAGCTTGATAATTCCACGTTAGCTCTATATAAGTCGTTCTGCGGAATACTATAACAAAAAGGGGCATAAAATAGGATAATGTTTCAGTTTGTCATTAATTCAACATGATCCGAAAAGTTCATTTTTATAAAGAAATTCCAAGATTGTCTTGGACTATGTGAAAATATAGAAACTTGAAATTCAGTATTGCAGAAAGTGACTCTTCGTTTTGGGAAAATTTATGAAATGCAACTCGACAAAAGAGCAACAAATTGCTTATTCATGTCACACGAATATTCCCTACTGAATGGTATTTTTCCTGAATTTTTATCCTGGTATAGTATCGTCCTATAACACTCAGTGAATCAATGAGTATATCTAGCTAATTATTAATGTAATAAATAACTTATTATCAAAGAATACATTAAATTGGATTTTCGAGAAAAATAAAAATCAAATTAGATTTTACAATTTAACAATGTTTATACGGCTTACTAATCACAGGATAATCTCGTGGTCAATAAAATGTAAACTGTCATGATCCATGAAAGGAGATTTAATTTTCAACAATATATCTAATTATAAATATGATTTTGTAGTTGTAATAATTTTTGTGAGTCATTTAGTACAATTAGTACACATAATTTCTATATTGGCGTTAGATATATGTCGAGGCATTTAAAAGCAACTGTTGTATAAAGAAAACAAATCAAAATTCTCTCATTAGGTGTGATAAAATCGGTATCGCACGTCAGTCCTCTGTCACGTTGGTTAATCTCAGTTAATTGCTTGTATTTCATCAATTTTTGCCATTTCGCAATGTGGTGTCTTGTATCTGCTAATATTCCTAAAGCAGTTACCTTAACGCTTGACCACAAAGATCCTTCAAAAGCCAAGCATTCTGTGAAATCGCCTTGGAAGGCGATCTTCCATCTTGCCACATCGGTTCGACCTCGTGGTCTTTGCGGCGAGCCCATGGCATTGAGACCGACCAATGACCGCTCTCTTCGCCACGCAGGGCGGGTCAGCCTACGAGCTGTTATGGTGAAGCCCATCTCTCAGGGAAGAGGATGAGATATATTAAGTGCGAAGTGTAATTTTGTATCCTGAAGGCTCCTATCGCTGTTGCATGCACCTTTTATTTTACCGAGCATTTTACCGCGTGACGCCTCCACTAAATCTTGCGCATAATGATGGGAAAGAGAGAGGAGAGTCAAGGAGGATCGGGTAGAAATTGATAGCGCGAGCGCAAGAGAAGAAGGGAGTAATGGCCGCGGGGAGGCAATCGCGTGATTGCACTCTCCTTGCGCGGGGACGATGCGAGCGTTAAAGGCGAGTTGCAGGACCCACACCCTTCCGACCTCCGCACGGCCCAATCTGCAGCCTGCGAGGCCCGGTCGTCCTAGATGCGGGTTAGTCCGACGCCCGGATTTAGGACGAAAAAGGTTGGGAAACCGATAAATCTTTCGTAAATTCAGTGGGCAATTTGCGGTTCTACCGATATTCTAAATATCGTTCGAAAGTTTCGAAATTAATTTCCGCTTACTTCGCCCGTACATCACGCAAACTGCTTTACGGTTTTTTTTGCCCGCCTTAGGTGTGTTATCTAAAGGAGTCGAGCGCAAGGAAACAAGGCGTCTTGCTATGGAGTGAGGGATATACGTAGGGAAGACTCCATCCCCTTCATGGGCAAGATCACGCGAGTCTCAGTTTTCAACCCACGCGTGTGGAAATAAAGGGAGGCGTCGCGAAGTAAGATTGGAGGGACGCAAACAAAATGGAGAGTGCTAAAGCGAGGCGGAGGCAAACGACTGCAAGTGTAAGAAGGCATTAAGGCTGCATCGTGGAGGAGGAGAGGATGGAAGAGAGGTCGGAAGGGACTGGGAGTTCTACGGATGAGATGATTTCCTGCTTCCAAGCAAACCTCTACGCCTTGATTAAATCCCTTCTCGTTAGGAAATGAGCTTGGTAGGAGCGTCTGATAAGAATACCAAATACTCCTCTCCTCAGTAATTGGGCGGGGTGCGCGTATCCCCTCTCCATCCGGGGAAGTCGGGGAAGGATGAAGGAGATAGGCGAGAGGGAGCGTGGGGAGGAGGTAGGGGTGAAAGGGGGAGGGGGTACGCGGCGCTCGGGGCTCCTCGGAGAATGTGTCTAACGCCGCGGCATATAAACAAGATTTATGGTCAACACGTACAACCCACGCTATATATTCCCTCTCCTCCATCCTCCTCTCGCCCCCACTCACCCCGCCCCCTCCGCCTCCCCATCCACTCCCCTTTTGCATCCCACCCGCCATCCGTGACCCCCTCGCTCTCCTGCTCCGGAGTCTTATCTTCCTCTACCGTCGCCAGGCCTCTCCCTTTCCCGATATTCCCCCCCCCCCCCTCCCTATTTATCCCCCCTCCTCCGACGCCTCCCCCGCACTCGAACCTCCATCCGCCGCATTCACTTGATCGCACCACTCTCAGAGTTGCTGCTGCACCGGTCGCTAATCGCTCTCCTCTCTCTCTCACCTTCCGTCTCTCTCCCTCTCATCCCCCTCCCTCTCGTGTCTCCCCCTCTCATCCCCCTCTCCTCCTCTCATCTCTCTCTCCCCCTCTCATCTCTCTCCCCCTTTCCTCTCTCTCCCTCTCATGTCTCCCCCTCTCATCCCCCTCTCCCCCTCTCATCTCTCTCTCCCCCTCTCCTCTCTCTCTCCCCCTCTCCTCTCTCTCTCCCCCTCTCCTCTCTCTCTCTCTCTCCCTCTCATCTCTCTCTCCTCTCATCTCTCTCTCCCTCTCATCCCTCTCTCTCCCTCATCCGAGCAATATACCGTCCGGTGTGTTGCACGCTAGTGAGTGGCTGTAAAAATGTTTCGTCTGTCTGTCCACCTGGGTTGAGCAGTAATTGCAACTGTGGCCTCGCGGGACTGGGACATTGTATCCACGGCTCTCGTGCCCGCGCTTGTGGGAATGAAGCGGTTTAAGGGTCGCGGAGGTGGCGAGGGAGAGGAGGAGTGGGTGGTGAGTAGAGGGACAAGTCTGCAGGAGGGTCGGAGAGAGAAATAAAATGGGATTTTAAAAATGCGACGAGATTGAAGTCCGCGGTAAATTTTTTCCATTAACCGTCCTCTTTCCCTCCACCACCTTTCGGTCCGCAGACACCCTCCCCCTTTCGCTCTTCCGCCTCCTCCACTCCCGTCCCCTTCACCCAACCCCCGTTCCCTTCAGCCTTTTCCAGCCATTCCCGTTTATACGACATCCCTCCTGTTTTTTCGGCGAAGGCTTCCGTGTAACATTTGCGTGCTTTCCGTTTTACCCTCCCGTCCCACGGCCGACAGTAAATGCAACAAAGAGTCCAAAGAGTCAGTGGCACGTCATAAAAGTGATGCTTAATAGACGGAGGGTTGAGTGATTTGATTTTGTATTCTTTTACGGAAGCCTTCGACCCGGACACATGCCGTCTATATCGTTGCAGTTATTGCGCTTTATGGCTCGAGTCGTCTTATGATAACTTCATTCGTGCAGCTGATTGAATCCCACTGTTTACAATTCTTTATGTTTCATTATAGATTCAAATTGATAGTTGTAAGTGCATAAGGGTCGTTTTTTCTATATATGAGCTGCAAAAAGGCTGTTGGGTCTTATAATTACATCCTTAATTCGACCAATTAATTCACATTCACATTTCTCCATGTTACTTTTCACCGTTTTTTCATAATAGAATATGTTGTAAGGATTTTACTCAAATTATAATATGAATTCAAACATAACATTTGCAATGTTGATTGTAGAATCCTCCTAATAACCATAAAATATAATTTAAAAATAAAAGTACTCACACACTGATCTAGGGAATTTACTCCATGCCATGGACAAACATTCAACGCAATCTCATACACTCCCGGTTTAGGGGGAATTACGCCAACGTCAGGGACTATTTTTTGTTCACACACGTACAAATACACAGAAGCCAAAAACCACACACGAATACTCCCTTTCTAAAAATGCCTAAAACCCGTTTGACACGGTCGAATACTTGCTAGCATAAATGATAGCATATTCTCATGCGTATCTCGTTTACGATTCGTCGCATCTACCGTCGAATTTTTTGTCAAATCAACCATTTTCCACGGTCGAATTTTTGATAGCATGAATGCGAGATAAAGAAGAGAGAGAGAAACAAAATAAAATCGACAAGCGGATCCACTCTAGAGTTGGGATGTGCTTCGTACAAGTCTATCAAGGTCTTGACGGAATCTATACGCCACGTCTTTTCTGCAGTGACGATTTGTTTACTGTATATATTGCAATTTTATTTATAAAAATATATTTATATACTATTATAAATATTATATTATATATTTATAAAAATATATATCGTTTCTTGTATTTACACAATAGGCAATAATTATATATAGACCAATGAACAGTATTTTAATTATTTTACATAATATTTCCGACTGAAGCGAAGACATCGAGAAGCAGACGATACGCCATATTAGAATTGGAGGGCGCTCCTGGTTGGTGATGCGTAGAAAAATGTTAGCAAATATCGGACCTGTTCTATTTGCCTTCCATGTTATAAAAAATGCGAAGGAAAATGCGATGACGTCAAAATGCCATGACATTTTCGTTTGACACGACCGCATTTCCTGAATAGCATTTTTCTAGCTATTATAATAGATATGCGACCGTGTCAAACGGACTTAAATGCGTATTTCGGAATCAACGATTTCATCCTCATACCGAGTACTTTCCTCTTTAAATTATTTTTTATGGTTATTAGGAGAGTTCTCCATTCATCATCGTTTTTTAACCTAGGGCTCTTAATTTATATTTTTCCTTATAACATTTTCAACACTGAATTGAAGGCATAAGAAATATTATTGCTAGTATTTTTCATATTAATTTATACATTGACTTTAAAATTAATAAAATTAAAACGGTCATATTTATGTAATGTGTTATGTGGAAAACGTCTAACAATAAGTATCATTAAAGCTGTGTTGTGTGGATTTTGTTTAATTTTAACAACGTCGCATTTTCCCGAAAAAATTGCCTTTAGTTTGCTCACTAGATTATGTTTTCGTGATTTTTACACATTTATTCAATTCATCGCCATGACAACTTCAATTGTTAACGTCTATTGTTCGCTCGATTCTAATGCGTAAGAAACGTACAAAAATTATGATAAAATTGTGTTAAAACATCATTTTATATGTCCATGACTATTATTACTTTCTGGAACATCGATTATGTAGATTTTATATTAATTTTTTACGTTTTAGTGCACATAAAAGTTGATGTCATTATTTTTTATTTTATTTTAACGTAATACTTAATTCACGCCTACCCGTCATATTTGACGGGCAATTACGCTAGTATTTATATATATTTTAAAGACCTCAATACTACTACATAGTAAACAATATATAGTAACACCGTCGTTTGTAGAAGGCAATGAACGTCTTGCTAGTTAGATTATGGAAACGCTTCGCTCACTTAGCATTCTCTCCACTATTCCTTCAATAAATAATTAATGGCGCAACCGAAATCTTCCCGAAGTGCAGGTGGGAGCCCAATACTATCTCCTTTCCTCCTCACATTTCTCTCCCTTCCAACGCTCCCTCCTCCCATTCCAATCTCTTCCGCTCATCGTGCAGTCACCTCGCCTCCTCGAGCCTCTTGCTTTATTCATCCTCCCTGCTACGCACGAGATACAACAGTACCGCCTCGCTCTTCGTCCTCCAAAGCCCCCAATCTTATTACCTAACCTCATGAAACTTATGAAACTATCCTACGACGTATCGGGTATTATTTATGTGCGAGTCGCACTCCTTGACCGCGCGTATCGAGCAGAAGCAAGAGATGTAGACAGAGAGATAAAAGCTACGTACTCTTTATTCAGCAAGCCCCTTTCTCGCTAGGGGCGTCTTCCTGGCTGCATAATTCAAGGAGCAGAGCTGGCGTCCTTCGCCGGGAGGAATGCTTGCAGCAGCCTCCTCTTCACTTCTCTCGAAATCTCTCCCTTCCTCGCCATTCCCATCCAATATTGATTGCCCACACTTTCTCACCTCCGACCCTTCATTCACTTCTACGACCTTCTCATTTTTCGGCGGACGAATCCTTCCGCCAATCCAAAATTTCCCACACTCCTCCGATTTCCGCGCACCTTTAACGCCCTACCTAAGGTGTTACTCGAATCGCCACGAGCGGAGGGAGCGAGGGGATGGTGGGGGGAGGAGGGGAGGGGATGGTGGGGGGAGGAGGGGGATGGTGGGGGGAGGAGTGGGAAGTAGGCAGGATAAGGCAGTAAAATATGTAGGAACGAGATAGGGAGCGGTTCCGAGAGTCCATGAGTTTTTCATAAAACACTTTCTGGATTTTATTTTAATTATGAGTTTTAGTCGTAAAAAGCGGCCAAACGAGTGTAGAATATCTGACGACGCTCTTAATTTATACTTATGCTCGTCGTTTGATTTATTCACACTTTGGTAGTTTTTAATGCGGTGAATTATTGCTCGTTTTTCAAAGCCACAGTGTGAAATGCTTGAGTTTTTATTGTTAGCGGCGTTGGGATTCGAGTTTTCGCTGAATCCCAAAGAAGGTTAGGTTCAACTGGCGAGGTAGTATGCGTTGAAATCGGCGGTTGCCATGTTCAGGATTCCATCAAAGTTTAAACCTTTGTCGCAAAGTCTGAATCCCTTTCTTCGCATCGGTGTCATTGCAGACTTTTTGATCAAGTCGGTCGCATCAGGGTCAAATGGAAGAACAATGGGAGGAGTTATGGGCAAGGGAACATAAAAACGCAAGCCGTTACCCTTCGAATCCGAAGACCCTAAACGCAGTTGAATCTCTTGCCGCCAAAGTATTTCCTAGGACTCGGTTTATCCCGAACATCCCTCTCTCTGTCAGAACGAATACGGGAGAGGGATGGGAAGGCATCTACATGTTCTGCGTCGGGTATTTCATCCTGGAGGAAAGATAGAGGGGGCGAGAGGGACGAGGAAGGAGAAATATATAAAAAAAGAAGAGCTAGTTCCGTAAAACTGTGAGAGGACCACCTGGTGTGCTGTTACGGCGTCTGGCTTTCGTTATGACAAGGATTTTAAATCAGTCAGCGGGAATATCAAGAGGCAAGAAGTCCTCTCGTCCCCTCCCCTCTTTGCCTCTCCTTACGGTCCACCACCTCTCTCCATCCTCCCCCCTCCATCTCTCCCCCTCATTTCCCTCCTCCTTTACCCACAACTACCTCGCCCCTTCTATTTTCCCCATGATATTCTCTCCGCCTCTCACGAAATGCTTTCGCCTCGATGATTGACTTATCTCTCGACCTGCCAAACCCTATATCCCCTCTCGAGGGAACGATTTTCTAACACTTTTTCCACACGTGCTTGCCGCATGACTTCCCAACGACCCTCTTCCCGGTCTGTGCGCTCCTCCGCGCTTTCAGGTCTCCCTCTCCGTCTCCCCGTATCCCACGCTCTACACCTCAACTCTGGAAAAATGAGAGCATCCAACCCTCTCTATCCGAACATTTTACGGAATAGGTTGCTTTGCGGTGCTATTGTAATTGAATATCCACGGGTGCGGAAGTAACTCGAGCAGAAGCGCATCCATGCGTTTTTCGTTCTCCTCATTCGTCGCTCTCCCCTCCCTCCCCCTCCTCCCCTCCCGCCCCCCTCCCCCCTCCCATCGACCCGCCCTTAAAAACCCTTCCTCTTTCTCGCCCCCCGCCCTCGCAGACGCTCTATCCGCTGTCACCCGAACTCCTTCCCTGCGCTCTGGTTGGTCGCTCCCGTTGATGTATGGATACCAGGTGACCCGCCCCCCTCTGCACACCCTCGGGCTTTCGGTCGCTGCCGCCCGGGTCTACTCCCTCCTCTTTGCCCCTTTCCCGCCGTCCTCGGCTCGCCTCGCCCTCCCCCGCGCCTCACCTCTCTCTTCCCGCTTATCTGCTTCTCGCTCGCCTCTCTAGGTTTCTAGCCGACAAAGTTTGCTCCAAATGAACCTGCCGTCTATGGTTATGGGAGTTGTCTTTTCTTGAAACGATTGAGTTTTCAGACAGAAAGAATGGAGAGGCTATAAAGATAAATATCGCACATTGGAAATTTCTTATCGCACGCCATTAATCCTAGAATAAGGCGTAGTTGCGGTTCTATTTAGGTATGCACCTATACATTTTTTCCTTCTTTCTTTTTACCTCCCAGGGCTCGGGACTGGCGCTGTACCTTTGTATCAAATGAACGATATGTATTTTTTAAAAGGGCTAACTCCGCTCTTATGAAATTTTTATTGTCACATTAATTCGATAAATAAGGATACTTCGCAAAGTTTTTCTGCGCGATACTTATTCCTCAATATTTTCCCCGCATTTTCTCTCATGGAATGAAAAAGTTGCTTTTGTAGTTAGATTTTATAGAATGCGTACATGGAGTTTTATGGCTTGTTTCGAAGCAGCTTTAATCCTATGAATGTGTCTTTAACGCACATATCGTGCTCTGACTATCTAGTTGCAATCATATGTTGCTACTTAAAATTCTTAAATGATACCGACCGCACTCCATTTTAACGGTCTTTAAAGTTATGGAAAAGTATAGAACATTGTATGGCGATCATAAAACTTGAGTTGGCCATTAAGTTTACGGAGTCACAGAATAAACTTCGTAAATGAAGTTCCTTACTCTGCCAAATATACCCGCATAAAAACAATCTTCCAATTCTTTTAACCGATGAAGAAAGGTTTTTACTCATTATCGTTATACCTTGCATCGATCTGAGATCTACCTATCCATGCAAGAAAAATCGTTGGAAAATGCTGCTTTCCACTCCAACGGGGAAAATACATATATTTTAGAATATAGAGAGAGAGGGAGAGAGGGAGAGAGAGAGAGTGCGTGTGTGTGTGTGTGTTACGAATCTTACCAAAAAATCTACAAATTTTTTTGTGAAATTTCCATACGTTATAGACGATATAGGTATGCCTCGCATGAGTTCTATTAAAAAAGTCTCGGATTTTTGTACTCCCGCGAGAGAAAAGTGCCTTATCTCCACCATATGCTGCCTACAACTATTTCCTTTTTCCTCTATTGGGTTTATCTCCATCCCTGCCCGCCATACAAATCCTCTTTCTCCTCCCCACCTACAGTCTCCGCAGCTCCCTCCCTCTCCCCTTCCCTCTCGCCCCCCTCTCACTCTCTCCCTCCGCCTTCCATTCTCCCAGACTCCCCATCGAGCAGCCTTCCGCTGAAATATATGTGGCAGGGCCCTTGTGAGCCGGCCATTGGAGGAGGTTGTGGAATGGGCGGGTTTGGGGCTCCGAACAGGAGAATTGGAAGGAATGAGACTTTGGGAGACGTCAGGAGAGGGATGGGAAGATGCGAGGGGGTGGTGTGGAAGATGAGGAGGGTGAGGGTGGAGAGGGACAGCAGCATCGGCAGGAGAGGAGGGAGAAAAGGGAAGCCTTTACAGCCCCTGGGCGAAGCTTTGATGGGACGGAGGGAGAAGGCCGCTCTCTTTTTATTGTTTCAGAGTTCCTTTTCTTTTTTTGTTTTCTCTTCCCTCTCTTCTCTCTCTCTTTCTCTCTCTCTCTCTACTCTACTCTCTGTCCTCTTCAGCCGCCAACTTCCACGCTCTTCACATTGCTCGCGAAGGGGAAGAGGTCGAAAGAGAAAATAGCGTTGTCTCCGAGGAGGAGAATGGGTCGAGAGTAGGTGGGAGAGGAAATATAAATCCGAGAGAGAGAAAGAGAGAGAGAGAGAGAGAAAGAGAGACGTGGATGGAAATCTTCGATAGTCTGGGATCAGAAAAGAAGAGAGCATTCTAAAAAGGTCGAGAGTTTAAGTTGCCTGAGTTTTATTGGTTTTTATTGCTGTGCTATGAGAGAATTTAAGGAAATTGAGGAAGGAACAGTATTAATTTGTTATTCGTCCAAAGTGATACACTTTTGCTTCGCTTAAAATAATTTTTACCATTTTTACTTTATTTTCAATGAGACAGTCAGTTACAATGTATTAGAGGAATGCTTGAAAGATTCGATACCCGTTCAATAGTAAGAATATTAATTTTCTGTCATAGCAAGCAGTAGGAAAGTGAGATTTAGTAATGGATGTTAATTTGTAGGTGTTTTCTGTGGCCATGTTATTTTTGAGTACTTTAATCGTAACTTAATAGATGTGTGTGCATAAATATTGGCTTTAAATCAGATAATTGTGGACAGAATATTTCAATGATATACCTATCCTTCTCAGAGGAATCTAGATCGCTCAGCAATACTCGGTGGTTGGGTATTCCTTTGGCAACTCATTGTACTTTTTCCTCCGATGCAGATGGTTTTCATGTGCTCTCTACTGGATATAACTCTATTGAGAGAAAACCATACATAAATTTGAAGTTTAACCCTGAAATCCCATGGAGATTACGGAAAATGTACTTCGATAGAGTAAAATTCATGCCATAATAATAATGAGCCCATTCTTACTCCGTTATATGCTGCATTAACATTGCAGCATATTATTTTCTCGTACGACCAGTACTTGAATATTGCTCTTGGACCTTTTTAGTAGACGGCTTAGCTATGGATCTCGAACTGACACGGCATAAAGCTATTCGATTTGTTAAGATAATCATTTAAATGTAAGCGAAGCTGAGTGTCGTATCTTCTTCTGTAACCATTTTCATTTAGTTTCGATGCACCATTACTTCAAAGGAATCACGTTACTCAAATGCCGACAACATGCTCAAAGGCCTTACAGAAAATGGACGATCGTGATATCGGTAAATGATTTTGTTTTTTAATTAATTTTTGTGTACTGCAGTAGTCTGGGCTGCTTTCCACTGTTTTATCATTTCTTTCCTTTATCTTATGCTATATGTTTCAATGCATTTTTGTTTAATACCTATATTAGTATCATTTCAAAATATACATGCATCTTCAATTGCGTACTGTAATATTCGAGTTTTTTATTGTCCTTTTATCCAACCATCCTCGATTCCAAATTCAAATTTGAAACTACTACGCTTTTAATTACCTACCATTGCATCATAAACGATATATAACTCCACTCTCTTAAATGGTAAAACATCTACATAACGGTGTGAAATATAAGCAGTTTATTGTATATATTTTTGAAACACTGACACTCCAATGTTAGCAGTGTCCAGGATCATTTAACAACCAGGAGCAAAGTTCAAATGGATAAAACGTGACGTGGCACTCTCCACCCTCTTCCTTCAGTTCACCACTCACAATCAGAGTTTCACTTATGAGGGTGAACTTTCGCATTTGAGATTGTCAACGAAATAGAAGACGAAAATTACATATTTAGATCATATCTCTCAATCTTCCTTGCCACTTTCGAAAAATAAACACACGAATAAAAAATCTGATGTGGCAAACACATGACTTTCTCCGTATTTGGGGTATAGATATTTAATTATGAATAGCATTATAAGGCAAAATTATTATTTCGTATGGTAAAAGAATACGTACAGTCGTCCTTATTGCCGTAAATTATATTTTGAATACGTTTACAGAATTCACCGCTACGTTGCGGTGGCGCTGTATACTGTAAATTTAAGATTAAGTTAAATATCTCCGAAATGGATGCTTCTACGAAAATTTGCTTTAAACAAAACTTGGAAGAAATATTATTCTCTACAACTTTGGTCCTCACGAAGATTACCAATAACGACGTTTTTAAGGAGATATTTCACGGAAACCGAAAAATCCGATTATTTATAAATAATTCCTAAACAATAACTGCTATGGAAAATTATTTAAAATGAAAGTTGTAGGAAATTACATTCTCTATAATATTTGTATAGAATTGTATATACAATAATGATGTGTTAACGGAGAAATATCGCAAAAACCGAATAGGGTTTCGAATAAACCTAGACTTCCGGTTAACCGTTATTGTCTAAAAACTAATCAGTTCTTTGTGCTCATGCTAAAGTATTATATATGAAATTTGGTAACGATATGGCAAGTACTTTTTGAGTTAGAGCGCCCACAATCACACACACACACGCATGTACACACACGCATGTACACACAGACACAGACACACAGAGACATCATTCCGAAAATAGTCTAAACGTGTTCTAGGGACCTCATAACGTGTATTTCCGTTGAAATCTCGAAGTCGATTTTTTTCGTGATCACAATACTTTCTCATTACTACGTATGGAGAAAGCAAAAAACAACACAAGTTGCCACGGTTAACTTTCCTTTTTCTTTCATGCGATATTCTTTGCTCACACAATCTTGTGTCCTTTTTGTGCGTAAGCGGCTCTGTTAAATAAAATTACAATAGTTCACTTTTAAAAACAAATGTTAGAGATCTCGTAAACAATTTACCTATTAAATCATCTTCAGACTAATGTAAGACTTTTTTGCTGCAGACTTTTTGTAAAATTGTTCACTTTTAATGATATGATATTATTTTTGAACGCAGGAAATTTTAATGCCGGAAATGGTAATGTTTATTCATTTGCTAATTATTAATCTTTCATGAGTCAAAAGGAGAAGCATGCCTCAAGGAGACTTCAAATGTTGAAGCGTTTGAAAAACGGTTATTTTGTCGATGTACACGTACTATGAAAAACCTCTGACTGGCGAGTCCTCTTGTCTTTCTCTCTTTCCACTTTTCTCATACTTCCATTTAAAAACACGACGCGAAGCAGTATAAATCGAAATTGGATTCCAACTGTAATTTATTCTTCTCCTCTTGCGACCGCGCCTCCACTTTAATAGCCGAGGAAGGGTATCGATAAATATTACACCCAAGAAGCGTGCAATCTAATCCGGCAGACATCCTTGAGAAGGGTTTAGGCAAAGAAGTCGAGAGTGAGAGAGACGAGTAAATATACGCATATTTATGTGTTTCTCTGTATACAGGTCTATATGTATGCGCATAGATTAAAGAGTGGACGTTCCTCCCACTCTCCTCTCTCAAGTTTCAATGCAACCCTTCGTTACTCACCGTTTTTTGTCTTACACTTTTCTCTCTTTCTTTTTACGATTTCAGAGAACACGAGTGTCTAGGAATGTCTGTTTTATAGCTGAACGGCGTGGATAAGTTTTCTGCAACGACGATCTTAACTATTAAAATTATCGCCTGTGCTATTTTAACTTTCTTATGCGACAGATTAATAAAATAAAGTCGACGTTTTTGCGGATGAAAACATTTATCTAAGGATAAATCATCTTCGTTAATGAATGAATGTTAATTTTCAAAACGAAGTGGGTAATTTTCTATCTTTGAATTTAATATTTTCTCTTTTCTGCATCATCATATCAATAAAATGCGCCTACCGTCTCCTCCTGAGACAATTGAAATGCCAAATCAAAGAAAAATTTATTTGTTAGGATAACAATGGAAATATTCCTTGTATTTAAATCATCCTCAGCTGAAGAATTGTCGTGATGATAAGATAACTCATGCCAGTAAAAATTTAATATTAGTATATATTTTTAGCGATTGTTTTTGCAAATCGCTTTTGTATTCACTTTGTCTGTGCGTCCGTCCGACTGTGCAGACGGTTCAACCTAGAGAAACCAAATTTTCAAGATAAATTACTAAATATGAGAGCTACATGTGGCAAGAATTTGATGGACAGGAATCAGCTGATTTGGGTTAATTTGGCCCCATTATTGTCCCGTTATTACCCCATAAGAAAATCACGTAAATCGATGATTAGGTATATATATGTGCTTTTCAAAATTATTTCCTTTCAAGATTTGAACTCAGGTCTTGAACTGTGGGGAAGTTCAGAAATTATTATTTCTTATATTTGAAGACGGAATTCAAATCCCTGTAGATTTAGCTTAAAATTTTAGATTTTATCGGAAAAAAGTGGGATTTTTTCTGAGTCCCAACAATCAACTACCATGGCAACGAGCTCAATGATTTTATATGGATATAAACATTTAATAGGAATCAGGGGGCTATATTATTTTGCCATTAATATTAAACTACGAACAGTGTAAGAATTTTTTGTAAAAAAATCGCCTTATAATATCTGCTTCCGCAGTACTCTCCTAACTTGTTTAGAGGTTATAGAGTTTCATTTTTCATATTTTAAAAGAATCAGCAAAGCATTACTCTTTTAAATGGATCTTCATCCATGTTAAAAATCTAAATCAGGGGCAGTATTTACTATGAAAAATGTAATTATATTCAAATTCAGTCCGAGAATATGCCATTCAGTAACTCAACTTTTTTCTTCATAAAGGCTGAAAGTTTGCTACAAATAAGTCCCAATTATAATCGAAACGATTGCCAATATAATCTTTTGATGGTTTTCGTTCAGTGCTAATAGTAAAGGAATACTCCCGCAATTAGCGCGTGAGTTAGTGCATATTCTTTATGTTGAAATGCTTCCAGGGGTCTTCTCGTTTCCTTAACGACCTGACACTAACCCGATAAATGTTTTACCACTCAATGGATTCCTCTCTCTTTCGTTCCCTTTACCTCCTCTTAAACCTTAACTCGTTCTCCGAACCGTTACACTCCCTTTCTTTCTTCCATATGTGTACTACTGAGATACATTTAAACAGTTCTACGTCTACGCCATCTCTCTCAGAATGTAAAGCGTTTTCTGACTGTATAGCCTTGAAAGTAAGGAAAGAACTTTTGATACATATTCTTTGTTTTCATTTGTTAAAGTTTACAGACTGATGGCACGCCTGAGCTTATTTCTATCGCATGAATTTGCTTCCTCGACTACTTGAAATATTTCGTTTGCTTGGTTTCGGATTATTGTAAAAATACTTTGTGGATTGATAGTGTCGATGATGTTGCTAAATATGCCTGCTGGAATTATTTATGCCACTAGTAATTAAAGTATTTATTTCGCGGCATTTTTCTCCTGTTTCTACATTTCCCATCATTCCAGCTTCTGTCTGTCGCATAAGGATTCATTCCATGAATTTATTTCGTACATGTTCAATAATTAAAATATACTTATTTTCCAAGTGATGTGCACGATATATTTGTGGTTAACAGTATTATATAAAAAAACATTAGAAGAGGAACAAATACTTAATATCCTATATGTCGATCTCAGATATTTAATTTTCCAAGAAATCCGTCTTTCGGAATAAAAAACTTTCTTCTTGCCTATAATTTCAACGAACAAATTTTCATAGTTATTCTTGAAACCAGAATGCAAGTTTTTATTATATGGCTCCATTTTCGATATAAAATTCCAACGTACAAGACACTCGATGTATCGAAAATCACACACGGTTTCTTTTCTACTTTAAAATCACAAAACATCGACCCAAACGTCCATTCCAAAAACTAAGATATTCATCTACGGGACATCGACATGAGTTAATTTCCGCCTCTCGCAGAAGCATGGGAGCCATCCTCACCTACCCCTTTTTTGCATGCTCCGCCTCATCAAGAGCAATAGAATTATGAAAAGTTATTCCGTGGAACATGCCATCAAATCCTTTGATGCGTGCCATGTTTTACGACCCAAACGGTGGCGTTGCTATCCCACTCTAATTTGTTCCTCCCCCTCCCCCCCATCCCCATCCCCACCCACCCCCCCTCTCCTCTCATTGCTTCGGTATCTCCCCTCCTTTCTATTCCCCCCACCCCCTTCTATTTCCCCGTGCTCCTCTCTTTATAGACGGCGGACGGATGGAAGGATGGCACTCAACACGTGTATAAATGCTGCTGCTCCTGTAGGCGATTAAAATCGCGACGAAAGAGGGCGAGAGGTAGTGAGAGAGAGAGGGGGGAGTTGGTTGGAGAGAGAGAGAGAGAGAGGCGGAGGGAGGGTTGCCGAAGGAGTGCATATGAAAAAATGCTTGAGGTAGAGAAGAAGGAAGTGAGAGGGAGCGAAACGATGCTAGAGAATCGGACGAAAGAGGGCGTTGGGCGGATGGAATCGGCGGCCCAAAGAGAGGGAGGCGATGAGGGCGAGAAGGGGAGATTTTTTTTGCGACGGGGTGGTCGGCTGAGAAAAACCTGGGAGTTGAAGGAGGTGGGGAAGAAAGGGGCCCCAAGGATGGGTCGGGATTGGTGGATGGAGAGGGGGGTCGGAATGGGGGATGGTTTCGGAAGGAGTGGGTGCAGATAACGTGGTGCGGCTGGCGCGGTTTAGTAGGTGTTGCGAGGAGCCATAATTGTTTTTTGTCGCCTCCGCTAAAGGCCATTTGCAGGAATCACCTCGCCGTGCCTTTTCCCCCCACACGCCGCCCTCTTTCTCCCGCCCCTAATGTTCTCTTCTCCCCATCTTTCCCTTTGCCCTCACGCTCCCTTCGACAATCCAATTGAAGACGGCGGAATTTTTTTTTAACGCCAGCAATTTCGCCTTCAGCATTTCTTTGCTCTCAAATTTCTCTAACTTAATGAGAAGTCCCGTATATACAGAATGAGTTTAAGGTGCGAAAAAATAACTGAAAATTATTTTGTTTAAATAATAGTTGTTTCTTTTGTTAAGTACGCCCATATTTGTAATGAGTAGCTTTTAGTATGATGCAGATAGGAATCATTTATATTGGGGTAAAGGGTTTTTTAAAAATTACAATGAAAGCAGTTGAATAGTTCAATTCATTTATGGTGAATCTTATCAAATATGCGTTTCTTAAATTTTATGAATTGTACTAATTATTAGTTATGCATTATTTAAAATATAAAAATTGACATGTTAAAACAACAGTGTACTCTCAGGGAAAAATCTCTTACATTAATCCATTCTTGCTTGAATTGTTTTACAGCAATTTAAATTTGAAGTGAACGAGCATCAATTCAGAAAAATTAAAAATCGACCCGAAATAATTAGCTGACATTGAAAACAAAATTTCAAGTAAAGGAAAAACCATCATATAAAGTAAAAATTCGTTATTGCAAACTTAAACTCTTAAATTCTAAAAACGAGGACTTAGAGCAAAATGTCAAAACTGCTTCGCCATTTATTATGGTATAACTTAAATTCTTATCGCACATTAATAATAATGCTTAACATTTATTGTTTTAATTTTCGTTACATATTAAATGAGGATGTATTGAAATTGTTATGTTTTCGTACGGAAGTGGGATATATTTCGTATTAGGAGCATTTTATAACAATTTATATGACATGGACGAAATTTAATGCAATAAGCATTTATATGAATCAAATTGGGAGAATTTTTCATTTTTACAAGTTTCATAAAAGCTCATTTTAACCAACTAAAATAAAAATGAATTAAAGAACGGGTTAATTTCGCTTTCCTTTCGGAAAAAACTTTCATCGATCCTCTCATTTGATTATTGCATTATATATTTCGTAAGTATCATTTGTACCGTAAATTCCCTTAAATAAAGTTACGAAAAATATGTTGTCAATTGAGACTTACCTATTCTGTTTTTATAACTTTGTTCTAGTTTTGTAAAATTTCATCATTCCCAGTCTTTCTCCCCCATTAGATTAGTGTTCGACGGAAGAAGATGCTGCAGGGTCTCAATCTCGCTCAAATAAAGACGAATATTTATCTATCTATATAGCCTTCCACTTGAAATTTTCAATTAATTCAATTTCTCATTAAGAATAAGAATTTAATTTCTATCCTCCTGCAAGTCCTTTTACATCTCTATTTTTCTTCCATAAAGTTGAATAAACTCCTATTATAATACCAAAGGAAAATTTCCAAATTCTCTATATGATTTACACACTACTAATGAATGACTCCAATCAATATTGTTCCCTTAATCTTGTGGAACCGATTACAGTGAAATCTCATTACAACGTACTTCACAATCGTATGTTTCAAATTAACGTACTGTTTTTTAATCCCCGTCAATTTTCCCCTATAAATACTGTATAAATATTTCAAAATAACGTACTTTTCAACACTACGTATGAAATTAAGAGGTCTCTCAAAAAGAAGTTTGTGATTTTATCGTATGCTTTCATCCGTAAATGACTCAGCTATAACCAATTCTTGCTCATTCAAGTCGGTTACACCAATTTTGAAGGCGCCTTTCATCTTTAGTACGAAAAGATTTGCGGTACACTGCCAAAATCCCAAAAGAAAACATTTTCCGAACTCAAAAACTTAGAACCGATGATCAGTTACCTCTCTCGTATTTTCACAATATCATAGAGATAAAAATCTTAAGTTCTAGGACTTGTATATCTTGTTAGACTCTCATTCTGGCCGGTTTCTGTTCTCGCCGGACCTGCAAGAATGCCGTTCTCCCATTGAGATGCTTCCATAGAAAAACTATACTCCTTATGGATATTTTCAATATATAGAGTACCTTACTTTCCGTATAAAGTATAAAAAATTCAAGCTCCGTAGAGATACGTTGTATCGAGATTTTACTGTGTTACCTAACTTTAAGTTACTTCCCATCTATTATAGAGTTAGTAGTCTACAAACTTACTGTTAATTTACATCCACTTGTAAAAATGCCCATGTAAAATTTTAAAATTTCACAGTGATTTATATAATATATAAAGTGCTCGAAATGGAAAATGTTATGAAACGGAACGCTTCTTATAAGGGACGGTATTTCTAAATGTCTGACGAAACGTTAAATGATTATCTTTTGCAAGTGCTGAGAATTTAATTAGATACACCACACTCTTCGGGTTTTTTTACGTTACATGTATTTTATGACCGCGAGAATGAAAACATTTTTCTGTCTCAGTCTGACAGTGAGTCATTTTGATAACTGTCAAAGCTTAAATAGCACTTAAAATAATTTCATTTCTGTATAAGGTATGTGCTCATGCTCATGTTATTATCTATTAAAATGTGATTAAAATAGTATTTATGTTGAGACTAACAGAAAAATAGCCACATTCAAAAGTAAACGGAACGCCGTATATAGGGGTTTTTGAAGAAAAGGCGCAGGCACGAATAGTAAAAGAATACAGCTGGAGGCAATATTTTTCTAGTATTTCGAATGAGTTCCAGATAAAGGAAAAGTCGAAAACCGAAGCTGAAGTTAAGAGGATACAAAACAGTCGCAAAAAATGCCGGGCCATAGATAACAAAAGGTCTAAGGGCTAAAAACGCGATCGGCACAAAAAAAGAAAGGGGTGGGCAAAGGGTGTGCGTGAGGAGGTTCGGAAACGAGCCGTGCAAGGGTTGTTTGGGAAAAAACGACGTACCTATAGTGGCAAAATGCTTAAAGAGTGGTAAAAGGATGAGAAACGCCGGAAAAAATGACGTAAGAACACGGAAGTTTGGCGTAAGTCAGATAAGGGTCGCTCAAGGCAGCGAGTTTTATTGACTGTCAATCAGTTGGTAAAACCTCCGTGAAAATTTCGTGCCGAAGACTGAATTGGTGTTTCCTTGTTTTTACAGGTCAAGTCACGAAGCCAAGTTTCGGCTCGTCGTTTTTAAAACTCGGAAGATAAACCCCTCCATTTTATATTTGAAACCTTTGCTTTTAGAAAACATCGTTGAAATGATAATCCATAAGCGATTACAAAATAATGCCTTGAGTTAAGTTTATCTTTACTAGGCGAATTTAAAAGAAAACATTTTAAAGCGAAATATGCTTAATGGAGCTAAATAGCAGTGTTTGGTGTTTTATCATTTTGAGAGCAGACAAACGTATTTATTTGCTATTTAAAAATGGTACGAATTAAATATTTAATTAAGAGGACAGATAAAAACAATTGGACTGGAAGAAGGAAATGTTATGTGCACTTGTTTGAAAATAAAATAATGTATCGAAACTGATTACCGTTCTTGTATTTTGAATATCAAGAATGTATCTATTGGACTAAAACTAGTCCATTAAAAATTCTGATATTTTTTGGAAAATTAGTTTCCTCTCGTTTCTGTTTGTATAGTCTTGTAATATTTTTCTTGCCATCTTCGTCTACGAGTTAGGGAATTGCCCCGTGCTATTGAGCCCATGCGGGCCTCGAGGGAGAACGGAGGATGGAGGAAAGGCCGTCCTCGGAAAGAGAGAACGGAAGACCCAATTTTTTGTATGGTGGTGAATAGAAAAAGGTTATACGTGAGTAGGAGGCGGAAGTGAACGAGACTATTGCTGAATGCACTTGGTTGGGTCAAGTTTTTCATTCGGTCCTCTTTTTTGTAGGAACACAGCTGAGAGGATGTTTTCAGTTTCTGGCGTAAAAATATTTCCTCTGCATTTTGTTCTTTGGCTCAACACCAAGAGCTTTCCAGATGATTATTTTTAGCGCAGTAATGATGTTATAACTACAAAATGTCATTCCGTTCTATAGGTTTTTTCCTTCAATATGTTATTTAGCCTTTGAATGAAACGCTGGGTGTTTTATTTGAGAGATTTCATCAGTAAAAGAAAAACCATTTCTTATGATAGAAAAGTGTAAATGTAAACGTTATATATTTAAAGTTACGTTAGTGTAAAAACAATTATAATTAACTTTAGTAACTTAAGACTATTATTTTTAAACTTAAATCGTTTTATGGAGAAATATAAAAAGTGTAAAAAAATAAACTCTATATTTACTATCAATTTTTTAATTACGTTCACGCCTTTAACTCTTATCAGCACTTATAGGTATACTATAGAACGGTAATAAGCAAAAAATCATCCAATCTCATCTTTTTGGAATTATATTATCATGCAAAATAAATACAATACAGAATAGTTTAAATCTGTATTTGGTTAATAATACATGTGAATGTTAATTCTAGAATTTGCGATGTGGAAATTAAGCAACATTTGGTAATGAAATTATTTTTTAAAGACTGACATCGCTTTTTATATATTTTTTCAGTTTCCATTATCCTTTCCCGCATTATTCTCTTATTCCCCAAGCTTTTCATCTGTTTCCACGATGGAACGAACATTCCTCGTAATTAAACTTCCAAATGCCTCTCGCAGCAAACGAGATATTCACCAGCGCCCACTCCCTCACCCGCCGAACCTCCCACTCCCTCTTTTCCTCCCTCTCTCCCCGTTGTCGTTGTCTCTCTGCCACTCCGCTTGTCGCGCTCATATCCTCCGTTCTTCCGCCGCTATTTACCAGATCCATCCGACCATATCTCTTCCACTCCTTCCTTCTCATTTAAGTTTTCCTTCGCTTCCCCCGTCCAACCCACTCCCCCTCCATTCCCCAACGCTCCCTTCCTAAACTTCTATATCCTTTTTCCCTCTCCATCATTCTCCTTTTCCTCCGGCTCTCCATTTTCTTCTCACCCACTATCCCTCTCTCTCTCCTTCCCCCCGTTCGCTATCTCCCATCCACTTCGGTGCAATAAAACGTGAGCTCTTCCCCACTCGACCTCTTCCGCCTACATCCTCTCCCCACTCTCTCCTTCCCTGTGTATCTCCCGCCCCCGCCTCCCTCATATCTCCTCCGCCTCCTCTTCGTCCCTTCCTGAGGGATGCTGCGGAGGCTGTAAACTCCCTCTGCTACATATATTACAGTAGGTCTGGCGAGGAGCGGGAGGGAGAGGAGCACTTAGGGGCGAAGGAGTGAGACGGGAGAGCGAAAGAGTTTGTGGAGGGAAAGGAAAGCGAACGAGCTTTTTGGAAAGTTGGGAAATGTGATGAAGAAGGGGGAGATGGCTGTGGTAGAGGAAGGAGGAGGATGTGGGAGTTCGGGGGGGGGGAGAATGGGGGGGCGGGAAGATGGATTAAGTGCGCCGAGTTGAAGCTCGCTGTCACGGTTGAGAGAGTGGAGGGAGAGCGAGAAAGAGTGAGAGAGAAAGAGAGAGAGAGGGGGGGGGAGAGAGAAGGGGGAGGAGGTAGTGAGTGAGAATTCCATAGAATCGGGTGTTTTGAAGGGAGAAGTAATTTCGCCATGGTTGGATATAAAATGTTTAAATCCATTAGCATTATTAACAAGCGACCATAATGAAGGCTCTATTTTACGAGATATGAATATTTAGTAATATTAGCGTATACCGCGAAGAAAAACCAGGGATAACATGAAACTATTCCTTACCTTACTTTGGATTAATCATTTGTGCCAGTTAAGATTAAAACATGTATTCTTATAGTAATTATTCGTTAAATTTATTTGTAATATAATGAGTTTGTGTTGAATTCCATAATAATATAGCAGATAATTAGTAGAAAGGCAAGTAACGTAATTTAAATCCACGTAATTGGCCTGTCATGAATTTGAGCACAGTTTTAATGGAAGCTCATGGTCTTGCTTCAAGTGATTCGAACCCGAAGTAGAAATAAGAAGTTGAAATATTGAATTCAAATGATATACTTGTTACTCTCGTCAAATATCCGTAGGAATTAAATTATTTCATTTTCATTTTAGGCCAAGGGTTGACTGAATTTAGAACACGAACAAAAATTCGAACTTAGGTGGAAATGGTTCCTCCTAAGTTAGATCTGTATTTCGGGAAAGGACGCTGAAAGAAAATAAAAGCATAGCAATGCAGTAATAGCTTATCTTTTAGCTGGGAACACACGTTTGAATGTAATAATAAAGAATCATTCCCATTCACTCGCATTAGAAATTAATATGACTTTTTTAAAAGTCGACCAATGTTTAGCCATGACTGAAAATCGCGTGTCTCCCATTTAAGATATCAATCGCAGGAGTTGCCTTTGGCCGTGGCGTGTCGTACTACCCCTTCACAACCACCTTCCCTCCTATCCGCACTCCCCGCTGCCGTCTTATCCAACAAGGAGGCCGCGTCACGCCAAACCAGCGTTTGCGGAATAGCCACGGACTTAAAACACGTTCTTAAAGCGCGTGCCGTTGAATGCACGAGTGCGCCGTCTCCCAACCTTTCATCAGGGTCTAGTGCGAGTCACGGATCTTATTTCGCCCTCTTATGGAGCTCCTCCTTCGTCACGTTGGTGGCCAAATGCGTTTATAACGATGGGGTTAATTTATTCCGAATGGTGTAATTAGGGTATATCGTTTAATTTAAGGTCTCATAAAGAGAAATCAAAATTGTCAACTTTTTCATCCGACGCTGGTTATCGCACCGTAAACAAGGGGGGTTTCAAAGTTAGTGGGTATTAAAAATAAGTGGTAGTTCTTGTCTTTCATCGGCAGGTTTGACCAGCGGAACAAGTTCGGAAGATCGTATAAGTCATTTTTATGTATCCCTAAAGCTTTGGCGTTGAGCTAGATTTCTTAATGAGTTAGAATTTCCGATTGATTAATGTTATAAAATATAGGATAGCTTCTGTGTATCACGATGAGTTGATTTTTTATATTTACCTACATTCAAAGCAGATATCGGCTTATCTTCCGAACTACGTCCACTTGAGACAAAATTAGAATTGTCACATGACTTTAATTATTTGAAAAATATAATTAAGAGTTATTTGATGATATATTACATATGAGATATGTACTTATTCTTATTTCGACCATATTTTTAAACTTTCTGAGCAAAAGTATTTTTTAAAGTTATTAAAATATCAGAAAATGTTTATGGTAATGCTTTCACATACCTCACCCGAAAACATTTCAGACAGAAAAGCAATAAATATTTTAAAATATGGCTCAATAAAATAAACAAATTAGCTGTGTAGAAAAAATCTGACTCCGTGTTGGAAGGAAGAAAAATTCAACCAAAGGAGGTATTCGGTAACTTGCGTCAACCCTCTGAGATATCTATGCCCGAGAGAAATATGGCGGTAAGGAATTCCTTATTGTGTATGCGGACCTCAGCCTCCATCATCCGCTACGAAGATCTATCGGCCCCACCCCCACCCCCTCTCGCTCTCTCGCCTCCGCCTCACCATTCCTCTGAGCTAAACCCAACACCCTGGGGCAAAACCTGTTTGCCCAGGCTACAGCGAGGCTTCATCACGTAGAAAACATGAAGGGTCGCGGGGGAGGAGAGAGTAGACGCGAGGGAGGAGGGTTGCATGGAGAGGGAGGCGGGGGGGGGGGGGGGGGGGGGGGGCAGGGAGAGGGCTTTTCCTTCAATCTGTGCCCATCGCAGAGCACCATAAAAGCGTCTAGGCGCACGATGGGGCCTGGCGTCTCGGGGCTTAGGGTTGGATGGAGGAGAGGAAGAGGGAGGAGGAGAGAGGTGGGAGAGTGGAGAAGAGGGCGTAGAAGGGAGGATGGGAAGGTGGGATGAGGTGGAATCCTATTCGAGTGAGATTTCCTTCTTCGCGGCAGAGATGTTCCTCCGCCTCTTCTCCCTTCTTCTTCCATTCTCTCTCTCTCCTCTGCCTTTCCCACACGTCTCCTCCAACCCCTGCCCACCTCCTCCCAACTGCCGCCTCGAGGAATCCGATTTTCTCTCTTTCTCCCTTCGGAATGGTAAATGGCTCCCTCTCCCTTATTCCCTCGACGTCTCCAGCGTATCTCCTTTTTCTCTCCCTCGCCTCTCTCTCTCTCTTTCTCTCTTTCTCCGCTCCCGCTGGAGTCGTTCTCACCGAACGAGTGCGAATCCCAAGGCACTGCGGAGCATTGGAGAGGTCCGCGCCCTCCTCACGTTTTCCTTCCCATACTCTTCTTTTTTCCTTCTCCAACTGCAACGCAGACGAATAAAAGGTAGTCTCTCTCTCTATCTTCTTTTCTCATCCTTATCCATGCTGAAAAAATCTCAGAATTCTGCTAGGCATTTACGGTCCATTACGCTGTAGACGGCGCCGAGAGCAGTGGTTTGAGGAGATGCATCCAACGCAACTGCGCGCTTTTCTTATATTGACGTTTGGTTACTTTTTATCTCTCGAGATTGCCACCATGTAATTATTTTCAGACTGAATATCTCTCTTACTCGTTCTTTGAGGAAACGAGATGGTCGGGTTGAACCGGACCCGCCATTGTGCCGTAATATCTTTGAAAGAAAAAATGACGCACCGCTGAGAGACTCGCTTGCTTTCTTGGTTGCCCTAAACGCCTTAGCATGTTTAAGTGTGGTGGGAAGATATCGTTGATAATAGTTGTGGGAGATATATTTTTCGTAATTGCGTATTAAGGAGGTTAATTTAGCACATTGGTGCTTTGCTTGCTTACTTTTGCTTATTGTAAATTTCACTGCGTTAAAAAGTGCCTTATTGCGCTCATTATAACTATATACGTATGTTAATTTCTGGAACCTATTTGTTTGCATATATTTAAAATGATACTGTTCTTAGGATAAGTATTAGAATAATAGATAACTACAGAATAGTAGTAATGTATTTTGTTTTATAAATGTGTTTCATCGTGTCACATGTTATGAAACCTTAATGCTAACTTTCCAGGTTAGGATGTATTTGGAATAATTCCGGAAGAAATGCTACAGTTAAGGAAATATATTTACGAAAAATAAATTACTCGCTTCATTAATAACTTTAGTCTAATAAAACGCTTAATACATCGAAGATTAATTAGAAATTATTTCCACAGGTTATTCATCTTCGCTTTCTGTTAAAAAATAAAGAAAATTAACAGTATTTTAGCACTCTCTTCCGATATTGTAAGAGACACTCCATCAGCTCGGAAGAGATGCCGCAGCAAAAAATTATTCATATTATTCACACAAAAAAATATGCTTTTAGAGTTCAGCACCAACTTAAATTGCTTGTTTCTGTGCAGGAAGAATAAAAAAGAACTAATCTGGAAGGATATGATAATATTCATTAAAAACCAGAAAAAATTATACCCCAGTAACGGTTATCGAAGAAAATCTAGTATTTACATTTAGATAAAACAAATCAGAGTTATGCTTTTTAGTTTCTTTACTTTTTGGAAGAAAAAATATCTCCTGTTATAAAAAGTTTGTCAGTATGCCTATCTGTTTATGACTCTGCACGCGTATACCGGAAGCTATAGCAGGGGTATTTAGGATACGAGTGACATAATTGGGCCAAATCATCAATCGAGGATGATTTTTTTCTAGAAATACAAATTAACTTTTTCTTTTAACTCGTAAAACATTAATCTAACAAAACGATTTCTTTTCAGAAATTGCAAACCAAAACAAAATAAACATTCCTTGTTGCATTTTTAAAAAAATAGGATAGGTAGTTTTGAAGAAAGTTGCTACAAAATATTTTTAAAAAACATTTCTGTAATGTGGAATCATCCATTTTTGTATATATGAAACTTACTAACGACATAATTGGCAAGAAACTTATATACCTAACAGCAAAATCTCTCATTTAGGACTATTAATTTTCAGTTATGTGTTAAAATATGGGTCTATAACAGCATACTCTATCAGATCATTTAATCAAAACTGCCATATTACTAGAAATAAAATTAGAAATTTCAGCTCTCTAAGCTCATGATAGAACTTTAATAAATTCGATACTTGGAAAATAGTTTTAAATAATGCACGATAAAAATAATTTGAATTAAGTCACTCTATATGAACTGTATATAAATTTTAGCATGCGATCCAATAATTTTTTAAAATTTTTATTAGAAATCCTGAATTCTCTTATAGGATATGATGTATTTTTGAAACGATTTAGTTGCAGAATTTCTTTAGTAATCATAGTAAGAGCAGTTTTCTAAGCTAAATTCCCAAAGACCTACCCAGCAAGTGGGAGACCCGGGTTCGTGTCCCGGTCAAGTTCAGAATTTTTCTCCTTCTCAATCTTCACATTTGTGATCAGTACATATCATGCACACACGCATGTAAGTTAAATTTCCATAATTTCACTCTTGTTATTTAATATATTTGAGCTTGCTGGTGTGAATTTTTGAAGATTCTGAAGATTGGATCGAAAATAATTATTACCAAGTTTTCATATTTCAAATAAATGAAAGCAATTGTAACTTTATCTTGCGCAAACGAAAATTCAAGGATATGGATAGTATAAAACACAGAACTTGGAAGTCTTCCATTTGTCCCTTCTTCGGTTTCTATTATAATTTCCCGTTCCACTTTGGCGTCCATTTCGATGCAATCATTCCCAGAAGGTTTGTTTGTCTCCGTGTCCCCCTCTTACTCTTTTTCCTTCCAGCTCAAGGCATGACATCCGCAAAGTTAATTAAGATTGGAGGTTTCTAAAGTTATTTACGTCGGGAGTTTACAGTACTGAGATGGTCAAAATGGGGTCGTTGGAAGAACTCGTAAAGTGACTCTATACGTGAGGCAGTCTGATGGCATTCCGACTTCCCTCTCCCTCCGAAACTCCTCCCTTCTCACCCAGCCCCAAATTCTTCCTCCGCCTCCCCTTCTCCTCTTCCCCTGACTTCTGACTTCACAATTGGTGGTATACGTACGTAACGCGGTCTCACACTCTGCAAGGCGGACCTGCAGTCATAAGTTATCTCTCCGACTCGTTTTAAATCTCAATCCTGAGGACGGCATCTGAGGAGACCGCACCGACTTTTCACGAATCGGTGATTCTCTCTTCCTTCGTTTCCTTTCTTCCCACCGCTTCTTAACCCTCACTCCGCTCTCGGATCCCTTTTCTCTGGCTTTTTCTCCAATAACAGTTCGGCGTTCATCTTTGGAGAGGTCGTTTACTCTCCAAAATGACCGCGACGCTGGAAAAAATGACTTTGCGGTTCGCGTCTTTGACATTTATTTACTTTTTTACCGTCGGGTTTTCAGTATTTTGAATTTCTGATTCGGCGGAGTGCATACATATTGGTTAGTATATTAGTTTTGAATTCGAGTTAAACGAGTTTTGGACTTCGAAGATAAATAAAACGAATGAGAGGCTTAGCTTTTAATTTCGGTTTGAATGCATTTCAATAAAAGAATACAACTGCTGTTGCCGAGGAAAAAGTAAATTTCAAAAAATAGTTTGTAGTGAATGTTAATTGACTTAGTCATTTAATTTTACGAATTTGCATAGGATAATTTGGATGAATATAAGAAATTGCAGAGTGAATTAATATGTACTTGTGAACACTTAATTATCGTAAAACTTTAAATTTAAGAAGAGATAACTTTCATAGAATTAATCGATTTTGTTTGTCTAGTGATAAATCTGTATAGCCGCTTTAAATGTAAGATATGAATTATTTACGCGATAAATTAAGCAAAGCGAAAGAAAGAACAGTTTTAAATATGTATTAATCTCATGATCCTTCATTTCGTTCTCTCCCTCTCACTTTTTCAGAATGTCAAAAAAATGCATTCATTACTCGAGGGCTCTCATTTTGCTTGCATTGAGTCTCTCTGGAAGCTTTTCTAGTTCTAACGCGACAACATTTGAAGTAATTAAATATGCTAAGAATTATAGGATTACCTTACCATACTGTAACATCTTTTACATTCCACATAAATGCTTTCATTCTTTTGCCATATAATATATATCTTATTTTATATTTATGAGGAAGTTACCGAGGAACATAATGTGTAAAACTTTCATCTGTAAGTGTATTTTAATAGATAAATTTTTATATTTTAAGATATTTGAATATATATTTTATATTTATATATTTTCAGGAAACAAAAGATAATAAATTTGAGTATTCAGTAATGAATCGTCGAACTGAAGTCGTAGCTTAAACTACACAGATTATATAAATATCTCTTATCAGCCGTTTACTGTAGCTCATTTACATTATATCCTCGAAGTAAACGCGCCAACGTTATGGATATTTTCACTCTATCGTATACAACGAAATTAATACTAACGAATCAAACTCAGTTTTACATTTGTGGATAGATTTCCAGAGCAATTATAAAGGTGAACCAATTGAAATAACTAATTTTGTAGATTTAATAATTTTCTTTGGGTGTACATTTCCACACAAAAAATATTTTAGCCATGATAAGTCATTCATTAATAGAATAGCTTGTTCAACAAAAAATATAATACGTTGCATTTTGAAAAAAAAATATTTTAAATCAGAAGTTTGGTTTTAAGAATCTTAATGAGTTAATATTTGTATGTTTAATAATCCTGTTAAATATAATTTTGTATATTCTAAAATAGGAAATTGTTCTATTATAAAATATGTCAGTGCAAGTAGTTGAGTTAATGAAAATAATTCATTCGATAAAAACAGAAAAAATATTAGAGGGAACCCGACTGCAAGAATGCATTCTTATTCCTAGAATATTCGAAAATACCGCGACTTGATCTCATACGAGTCATCAAACGAATGACGACCCCATGAATATAATCAAAGAGGCTCATAATTCCTTCAAATATTCTGCCGCCTGTTTTCCCCATCCTCCTCCTGGTCTTTCTCATCCCGCGACCTCCTCCCTCTCCCTCTCACCTAATCCTCCAGGAATAACGGCCCGCATCAATGGTCGCGCCCTCGAATGCAAACAAGGCGTATGAGCGGAAGTTGAATCGCACGTGACACTCGTTCATAGCAGTTATTGCCCAATCATCGGGGGCGCTGACAGTCTTTTTTTAAGACTCGTGAGGCCCTTCGAAACGCTCTCCCTACGACCTCATATCCATTACTCTACCTTTCTAAACGTCCTCTCTTCCTCCCTCCCCCCCCTACTCCCCCCCCACACTTCCTCCTTCCCCCTCCCACTCCCTCGCACTTACAGCTCGCTTTCCCTCTCCGCGGCCCTATTCCCCATTATGTACCAGTTTTAAGTGGCCGATATTTTGTTTAGTTGCCCATTGGAAGTGGCTGAAGAGGCGTCTTCTCGTCAAACGCTCGCAAAACGCCACTTATAATGATATCCTCAATCGAATGCGAACTTGGATTTGATAGTTCTGTTTCTCCCGAATGGAGAGTTCAACTGAAAAATCTTATTCCCTCGTTTTATTCCCGCCGTTTTTCGGTTTCTCTCTCCTTTCCCCGAAACGCTTTTCCTTCTTCTCCGGAGGAGCGCTCGTGTGTGACTGACTCTCATTCTCCGTTGCATAACATAAACACCGACGCTGAAATTCGCACTCGAGCGCCAATGGCCGTGATAATGACCCAAAAATGGCTGCCAATGGGCTTTTAAAATTAACATCCTCACCTTGAAATGGATGCGAGTGAGTTGAGTAAGTATTAAAACAGTGATGCGCTTAAGTGATTTTCAAACCGTTTTGATGAATCGGAAATTTAGACTTTTTAGAGTGGTTTTCAGAATTTACGTAATATTTCGCGATGATTTCAGTTAATTATTGTTGAAATGAAGTGAATCGTTCTTTCATAAAGACGACATGGTGTCAGAATGTATGTTCAGCTAAACGAATTGAATATACGGTTCAAGTTTGCTTTTTTTAAAGACACGTTGAAGTGAATTAAAAACTAAATATAATAATTAGAAATTTTATTTGCACCCTTTTCTGACGCTTATACGTGAAATGAGTCTCCAAATCCACAATAATACTTTAAATTTAAATTTCTAATAAGGTGTATAACTATGTTTTGCAGTCATTAGACATCTTTCTCACATTTAAAATTGGTCTCGTGCTGTAACCCGATTGTTTATTAATAAATAAATAAATAAGATGTAAATGTTATCATAACAGTATTATATTATTAGATATTTGCTACAAAATCTTTAATCTATTTCGGAAGAAGCCTATGTTATTGTCGCTTTCGCATCATCCACCATTTGTTACGCTTTCAGTAAATCGATAATATTTATTTAGAAAGAAATCACATAATTATCGTGTTTAAAGAAATAGAAAGTTTATTAACAGGAATATTTGAATTTGCTGTCCTTAACAAAACTCCGGAAATGTTTGCCCAAAATGTTGTTATCGGCTAAGCACACTTTTTAAAGTTGCTAACTAGAAATAGTTCCAATTATATAGTTATTACTTCAGTAAAATATCAGAGCACACACTTTTACCAATGCATGTCACAAAACGAGTAAAGATTGCTCTTAAAAAAGCCGGCTGCGAAGGAATTCCAGAAAGGAGCGTTTGAATGAGAGGGGGAAAGAAAGGATCGGCCGAAAAAAAGTCGCCCCGAGAAAAAAATTCCCTCTTCTCTCCTTCATTTCCATTGCTATCGCCTATCCCTTTCCTTTCAGTCCACTCCATTCTCTCTCTCTCTTTCTCTCTCCTCTTCCTCTTTTTATGCCGCCGACTCTCTTTCTTCCCGTATCCCAGGCCGTCCGCTTCCTCTCCCAACGACTCACATCCCCCTCACTCCTCCATACCCATCCCAAAAGCACCGCCATAAAACCATTAACGTGTGTCCGCTAAGAGGAGCCCGAAGAGACCGCGGCGCTGATAACGTTGCTTCAAAGTTGCTGGGATATGCGGCATGCGATGTTCGAAGAGAGGCGGTCAGAGTGGAGAGTGAGTTCGCGACGAGAGCTAAAAAATCGGAAGCCCTTCTGAAGGGCGGCCGAGGGAGAAGAATGGCGGAGGAGGCTGGTGGGAAATGGGAGCGGGTTTGGGATCGAGAGGGGAGGCGGCGGCGGTTGGGGAGGATTGGCGATTGAGCGATCGGAGCGGGGGAGGGTTCGATGGAGAGGCTCCGCTTCGGCTCGGATACGGGCGGCCAGAGGAAGTTTCTTAACCTGTGTTCCTATAAACTCAATTCAATTTAGAGTAGTTACGAAGTGCTTAACGATTATTACCTAAGAAAAATCGATCTCTGCGTTTCTTAGGGCGCCTGCCTGGTTTGCTTCGGCTGCTCATTTGAAATTAAACTTTTAATTTTGGAGGGAAATTTTCAAAAACCATTGTACAATATATATCCACAACGAGAAAGCAAAAAGGACATTTCTTTTAGAATTTCAAACGAGATGTTTATCAAAACAAAGTAAGTCGCCGAGGCTTAATTTGTTTTAATAATAACTTTTATGCAGAATCTTTTACAATATAATGATATTTTTGGCTCTCTTATAATGCAATTTCATAAGGTTTTGCCTTTTCCTTGGACTCAGAATAATTCGTTAGACTATTAAATGGTTGAGTTTCAACAACTGATGAGTTCAGCGCGAACAGTAGTTAAATTAATTTGCAAATTTTTAAATTTTAGATATGGGCGAATAGCATTATTTATTTTCTTGTACTTAAGGCTCTCCCTTCCACCAGCAGTAAATAATAATTAAAATCGTTTTATCTCGTTTCGCTGCACTAGAAAGTTTCCAGGTCGAATAGAATGATATTTAACAACATAAGGATTAGGATACGAGAACACCATACGCTTATGGACTTGTATATCAAATTATTTACTTTATGTGAAAAAATCTCCATTTAACCTTGTCTGAAAACTTATTCCGTTCCTCAAACGCAGCTGAAATTTCTAGAAATGTGAGAAGCGAATGAAGTCATGCATTTGCTTATTTTCTTGGGAATTTTAAAGAGCAGGTATTATTCAAGTATACGCGGAATGTTTTTGTTTTTTGAATATTTTAAATGGCCTCCGTCAAAAATGCAAAAACCAAAGTAAAGGGCATTTCAATTTCCAAACGAGTGGGCAGGTTAATAATATGGGAACGGCCCAGCACGGAGTTGAGGGTTTAGAAGGTTACGGACCTCCAGCTGCACTATTGGGCGATGTGTGCACAATCTCTTACCACGTCGGAGCCTTTTTTCGAATTCCGACGCACCCTTCCTCTTCGGCCTTATGTGCCCACGCCCTCGCACACACGGCCTCTCTCTCATCCCACGAGGGGAAAGTGCCGTTACGACTAATTAGCGAGAAGCCCCGAGGCTTATATTGACACGCGTGTGCTTTCGTGCTTGTCCTCCTACCTGCTCCTTTTTCAACAGGCAACTGAGAGGGTCTGATCTCGCGGGGCACGCGGGGCGTTCTTCGTGGCCTCTTGAAGAAGCGTGCTTTTCTTGCACGGACGAGGAACTGTGCGGTCGTGTGGCAAAGTGCTTCTTTAGAAAAGTGTGGACTTGGACCTATATTTTCGTGTGATGCGATGGAACATTGTGGATTTTTTTACAGCTAAGGGCAGTTGTTTTTGTGCATATTTGGATATCTTAGTGCTAACAACGGTTCTAGGAAAATGAGTTTTGCCAAGAAGAGATTTATCATGTGTTTCTTATTTAAAGTGAAATGAGTTTGGTCAGAAACGCTCGAGTGTTTACACTTGTATGGGCTTATTTTTATGAAATGTAGCGTATATTTATCGAAAATGGTTTGTTGATATTAAGTTAAACTAGGATTTTAATGTCTCTTAAATATTACTTCGCAGAAAACATCTTCTAAGTCAATCTTTAGCAAAATTACTTAAGGAATCGAAAAACTCATCTGTCTACAATAAATAATTTTACTTGTTCATTTAAAAAAATTAAGTTACATATTTATGCGTGTAGCTCTCAAATTTTAACTTGCACATAATAGTATCGCGTAAGATGGGTTGTGGATATCTGAAGAAGCGAACGCTCCATTTTACTTAACCTTAACAATTAGGATTAGTATAAAGCAGGAATCTCCAACCTTTCAGCACCCAGGATCTACTGTTCATTTGTAAATTTACCGAGGATGAACCTAGCGGAGTGAGCCTTGATACGAGAAATACTGTTGAGCAGAGGAGGGGAGGTGGAAATTTCTCTCAAACTTTAAAGGACATCGAAAGCAGCATCATAACATGAAATGTCCTGCTTAACACGTCAATCCAATTTCATTGCAAACAACTTTTTATTCAAGTGTAACAAGCTCGAATAAAGTTTTATTCGAGTTTTCGTTCTGTACAAGAGAATATTTTAGTTAAAATAAAATTGATTAAAATGTTATCCATTAGGGTAATTCAACGTATTACTAAGTTTTAAGCTATTATAAGTTGAAGAAAAAGTTTATTAAATAAATATACACACGGAATAAATCAACCAAAACATAACTTGAATTATTTAATCAAGTTACGCATAAAGTCGCAGTTAGCCTCAAACTTTTGCCTTTTGCAATAATTCGGGATTTGAACACTACATATCGAGCTACACTTAAGCATACTCAGGGTCGATAAACATCGATACACTCGTGTCTCGCTGCGAGAACTGATATCGATAGATATCTGTATTATTTGATTTATTTATTCCAATTGATCTTAATTTTTGAACGATTATAAAATCACCTGCATAGCTCGATAGAAAAAGTTCCAACTGTAGCTTCAAAATCTATATCAGTTCAAAATTTCGAACTTGTTTCAATAAGAAGTAATAGCACTGAGGCAAGATTCAGCGATCGACTTGAAAAGGGCCAAAGATCGACCGGTCGATCGCGATCGACTGGTTGGAGACCCTTGATATAAATGAATGTGTTACTTTTATGTCTAACCTTTGGCCGAAACCTCAACAACCTCAACATTTGTATTTGTCATTCTGCAACATCCGTCTACCCAAACACATTTCCCGAGCATTGGAAGAGTGAGATTGCCTTGTTTACGTCGTAAAGAGTATTCGCGAAGGTCATCATTCGATTAACAAATTGGCAATGTTTCATTTTAGTATTTTGCACATTTGGAGAACCATGAATTTAATTTTAATGAATTTTAAAAAGTGCATTATTTAGTACTTTAGTAACTGTGAAATTCTAAATTGTATAAATATGTTTATAATTGACTGGTAATTAAAGTTTTTAAAATCTACAAAACAATTCGTTCCTAATGCGATAGATTTTTAATTTTAAAGATAGTAGTACGTAATTGTTATCTCTCATAAACAGAAAGAGAATACTTAACAATCAAATTTTTTCCTACTCTTACATTCACGTGAGGATGTTCTGAAATTTCCCCACTCCGTACTTCGTTCGTGATGCGAACCGAAGTATAACCGTCTTGATTTCGCCGTATCCCTCGAACCAGCTCGCGCCGTGACGCCACGAATGATTTTACCACCTCGGCCTCGACATTTGAACGCGTGGAGGACCGCACGCCCGAGTGACCATTATCTCTCCGAGATGGCCCTCCCGCCCTCTCCCTACCTCCCGTTCTTACCCTCTTTTTCTCTCCTTCGCCTCCAAGTACATTTCGCTTCGGGTAGCGTGGCGCCCGCGTCGCACGTGCCTTTCGCCTCCCTCGTGAATCTCTCGCGCCGCCTCCGTCCGCGGCTGCGGATGCCCGAGACCCCGTCGTCCTCTCCGTCGACGCCGCCTCCGGCATTCCTAGCTCTCCGGCAGCTCCCCGCACGCCTTCCACGGAGACCGGATTGCCTGCCGACCGGGCGCCTAGGCCGCCGGAGCGGAGTCTACGGCAGCCCGAGGAGTGTCACACGCGTGCTCGCTCTAAGGTCGGAGAAAATATCAGAATGAGAAGGGAAATCAAATGCCGGTTACAAATGCTCTTAATTTGGGAATGAGAGAGCGACCTGGGCGCACTAGTTTATTATGATGACTCATGTTGTTATATCTTGGTAAAACTGCGAGATTATACGTAATTAGTAATATTATCTTATTAGGCACTTAAGTGTTATAACAATTCTCGTTAGGAAAAAAATTGACGTTAAACGCTTACAGTTTGAATACAGATTTGTAGATTAGAATACCAGTAAATCATCATTTTACAATAATTTAATCCCCAAAACGCATACATTCGTCTGCAGATAATTTTAAAGATAAAGAGTCTCTCAAGATTTAATTTATTTAAATACGAAACTATAAAGATACTTTTCGTTGAAAACAACGCTGAGGATATTTTAAGTTTCTTCTCTTTACTATATTTCGCTTGATCGCATCGTGAATTAATCGGAACGGAACGCTCACTGAAATACTTGAGGAGAAATTTATGACCCTGCCATTTGGAGGTTATTATTTCTTTCTGGATCACCTCATACCGCTCTTTATCTTCGCAGAATAATTTATGGATCTCAAAATGATTCTCAAATAGGACAAATTTGATTTTAGATCATTATTATTGCTAAAATCTCCTTTTTCCATGCAAACAACTTGTTTAAGCATTTAGATATTATGTATGGTTGATATTAGATTTATGTTATCAACCTATTGTCGGTGAAGCGTGAAGTCATACATTCCAGTGTTAGTTAACGAGGCAAACGAAGGAGAACAAAGCGGAACAGGAAGCGTTATGTTAAGATAAGTACTGCGTTGAGAAATTCAAGATAAGGATTTTCCAGGATTGTGAAAGGAAAAATGAGTTGGGAGTTCGACGGAGATGGTCCTGCGGAGTGGAGAAAAAAGGAACAATGGCGATTGAGAGAGAGAGGGATAGATGCAAAAAGAGAGAGAGAGAGTAAACAATGAGGATTTGCTCAAAATTGACGTCGATATTGAACTTAACCGAAGTCGTATATTAAATTTTGGACAGCTTTCAAGAAATATTTCTATTTAATTTTGGTGAGAAGGGGCCCGACGAAAATTAAAAGCATTACTATTTAAGAATCTGTATTTGCACTAGCTCAGTGGTTCCCAAACTGTGTGCCGCGGCTAATTTTTACGTATGCCGCGAAAAACTTTGCTAACTAAATAAATCAACGATTTTAAAGTTTTGTTAGGTCATCATTTTTCTTCTAATAAATTGTTTACTGTGTAGAACCAACAAATGGATGCATCCGAAAGGTTGTAATACTAGTATGTAAAAATATAGAAATCTTGTTTCAAGGCCGTGGTGTCGCGAAATTCTGATTACCTTTGAAAGGTTGCCTCGCCTACATAAAGTTTGCAAACCACTGCACTAGCAAATGAGTAGTTCGGAAATATGAAATTAATATAAAGTGAAACTTCTATAAGTCAAACCTCAAAGGGAAAAAATATTCGACTTATAGAAAATTAGAGTTATAGTTGAAAAATAACATGAGAAAAATGTTGTCCCGTAAAATAAATTCACTTCGAGTTATGAAAAATTCGAGTTGTAGACGTACCACTCATTGAAGTTTTTATAACTTGGTGTCATTATCACTAAGCATCATGTAATTCTTACGCTAAAGATTTACAGTTACTCAATAAATGGACCTTTGTATCAACATTTTGCCGGCGACCTATAAACGTTTCACGGTTTATCGACAAATAACATACGCAAAATATGATTTCTCTCCATTATCGTAGGTCAGAAAACTAAAAGCATTAACTTCCACAAACCTTCCTTATTAGCTTCATTTTAGACGCTATAACCACTAATGTGACACATTGGCTGAAGACGTTATGAAAGGGTAACAGTTTATATTAGCTTTCTTGATATGGTAAATGGTTATGCGAAATGCATGTTTTCATACGGGAAGGATGAAAAAAAAAGCATGGGCGGCAGATGCGAGATAAGGAATTCGGGCCAGATAGAAGCTAGTGAAGGCGGTTCGCGTGGGAGGGAGAGAAGGTTGAAAGAGGGAGAGGAAAAGCGGGCGCGAGAATGGAGGGAGAAGAGCGAGGTGGAGGGAGAAGAGCGAGGTGGAGGGAGAGGCCAAGGGAGGAAGGAAAGCGACAGCTCCGAGGACGCGAGGTGCACGCCAGGGACTCGCCACGGGTAGGCGTGCTCGATTTTCCAGTGAGGGCCACACGGTCGTTTGCGGAGGGAGAGAGGCGTGTTTTGGTTCTCCATCGAAAATAGGAGTGCTTTCGCGTGCCCCTCGACAATCGCACGCACGGCCACTCGAGGAAAATGGGCCGGCCGCAGCACCGCTGGTGACTTGGAATGCTTCCGAGTTGTCTGTGACAGAGAAAAAGGGCACATTCGATCGCCACGCCCTCCCTCTGAACTCCCTACCTCTCACCTTCCTCCCTCTCACCTCTTTCTCACCTCCCTCCCTCTTTCGCGCGCATTCCCTGGGCATTTGAAAGTGAGCGGAGGATCAGATTGGGAGGGATGAGGGGAGACGAGGGGTTTGGGAAGTGAGAGGAGTGAGGGTTAGAGTGGTGGGAGGGGGGAATAAAGGAGCAGGGGGTGGAGGGGAAGGAGGGGGCCTCTCTCTCCGCAGCATCGCCGCTCCTACCTCAGGACCACACTCGCTCCCTCTCCACCACGACGAGCGGAGGATGCCACGCCGCACGCCGAAACGGCCCCGACTCGCGAAACACTAAATCGCTTCGCCCGCGCCCAGAGGGCGTCTTCCGACGTTGGAGAGGTCACTTCTTCGCCGCCTCTCTTTTCTTCGCCTCCCCTCGTCCGCTCGCCAGTTTCGTTTCATTCGCGTGGCCGTCCCGCCATGTGTGAGTCCGCGCAGACCAGCGGCCTCCGCTGCCCTCCGCGGATCCCACCGCGGCCTCCGCCACCTTCGGCCACGCACCACCTACTTTCGCTCTTCTTCTGAAGGTTTCTCCGGAAAAAAAGACTTTTTGCCCCTCTGGGTGGGCCGACGAATGGGCGTGACGTCGCACCAGAGTGACGTTTGTCTGTCTAGCCGGCTTGGGATCCGTCGCAAGAAAGACCCGTGGTTTCGGCGGATGACTGACACAGGTGAGTCGCACGACTTGTTCTTAGTGAAGGTAGTTCGCTGGGAAGTGTTTCGGACGTCGTTATCATTGTCTCGTCAATAGTTGTTTTTGTCCTGCATCACCCTAATATTGTGAGGACTTGCTCCATGCATGAAGTTCGATTTTCTCTGTTTCGGATGTGGCAAAAATATCTTTGAGAATTAATCTAGTGGTCATAGATAATGTATATTAGCTGTCGCTTATTTTACGTTTGATGTTATGTTTTACTAAAAATTATGAAACTTCTTCATGATGAAATTACTGTAAATAGGTCTTGATGGAAAAATTTTGAACATTATTTTTTATTTTGATAGAAACATTTATATTTACCACGTAATTTATAAAATAAAACCATTTAATGATGCGTAGCATTCGAGGAGAAATTTCTCCAGAGAATTCTAATTTATTTATTTATTTATTTATTCATAGAATCGATTGTTATTTGATGTAAAATTGCCTATTCCTAGTGATTATTTTCTTGTTTATATTAGAGGTATATCGATTAAGTTTTAACCATTTTGATTTTATTAGAGAAAAGCCGTGTGGGTTAGTTTGCTCAGTTTAACATGGTACGCGTCGACAATAGTTACACGTAAGTGTATGGACAAACTTTCAATATTCGTTTGAATTCTTAGTCATGCTCCATCGAACAACCACTTTAGTTAAATTTTATAGCATTTTGTTCTTACAGTATTTCTTGCTTTCAATTTTAAAGCAACCAAATCTTATTGATGAAAGATGATGTCGGGCGTCCTATCCGATCAACAGATCTCACTCTAGGATGGGTGACGTAGGTTTGGATAGGGTGAATTTAATATAAAATTTATAATCGCATTTTAAATGCAGCGACTTAATTCTACATTTATATATTCATACTTTGTGTAGTTAAAACTTATTATCTGTGATCACGGGTGTAAATTCACGAAATATTTCTCGTTTTCCGTTTAATCCAATGTAATGTGTGTAATTTTACTAAATCAGCAAAGAAAGGGGCTTTCCCTGACAACGAATGATTTTCTTATAAAAAAAGTAAAATTTTCGTGTCCAAAAGAAATCCGTGCATCAAATCGAAGCGTATTTGAAAATCCTCGTTAAGAAATTGAATTTTCATTCCTATATCCGTTCTTCGGTTCACGTCCCAAAATTGTACCTTTATTTTTAGTAATTTTAAAAGTGCAAATAAAAATATGCTGCAACAATTCCCTCGTTATTCAAATGGAGGAATTAAACTGTCCTGGAATCGAACTGGGGCCGTTATATTACACGGTGATTATCTATAAGCCTCTTTAGATGTCGGTATATTTAAAAGTGAAAGAATTGTTAAAGTATTTTCTGCCCTTATAGAGCTATTCGACATTCTTTGGGATTTGAATACAAATATAAAAATTACCAAATAGAAGTTAATATAAAAGTTATTAGAATAATACAGGGAGTGTTAATTATCCACAAGGAAAATTTTCTTATCATAAAATCCAAAGTTGCCAAGATGTCGAGTTAACTAAACGGCCAGGGCCGGCATGATATCTTTGGGGGCCCCTATGCAAGCACGATTTCCGGGGCCCTTCTTCTTTTTCTGCCAGGTGTTCCAACAATGCCCGTTACGTGACTTCGGCTAAAGAGTCGATAGCCGGTGATTTATCTAGAATTGGCACTATATAATGTAAACTTTGATGCCACATAAATTCTTAACACCAGAGAATTTAGTTTGTGGTCATCGGACAGTGATTTTCGTATTGGCATGTGACCGCTAAACTCAGCTCACTTATCTGTATCGATATTTATATATATACTGTGCCAGTTATTGACGACGATGAGTTATGGTATAATCAAAATTTGAGGGACCCTCTTTCGGATGGCCCTATGCGTAGGTCAGAGATAATCTCCCCCTGCCACACACCAATTGCGGTGACTTGAATGGTATTTATTCAGATTAATATACCCTGCATACCCCTGTAAACGGCAGTTTAATTTTAATTCATCGCCATATCTGATTTATTCTCTACTATTCAATTAATTTTTTATTGTTCTTGAGCATTTATTCTATAATTTTTAACCTATATGTTAATATAAAAGTATTTAAAATACTATGGAGCTCGTCTAAAGACGACGATCAATGTAATTCCTGCCAACGTAAATTATTAAGTGAATCATATGGTTATTTCAATCACAATTCACTTATAGTCGGAATGTTTATATTATGGATTGTGCAACTCTTCCATATTTTCAGTATTTCTGAAATCGCCGAGAAGTTGCTTTTTGCAAGGCTCTTTTGGCGTTTTCTCTTGCTTTATCTCTTCGTTTAGGCCGTGGAAATGAATTCTCTGGCAGAAAGCTATTGGATGTGTCATCAAATAAGGATAGATTATTTTATTTTTCGTAACGGAAGTGATATAGCCATTTCATTGTAGGACGTCTATTACGCCCATATGCTCATTAGTGCGATTGGACGCCATATTATGTCGAGATTTTATACGCAGATGAGAAATTAAGCAGATAGAATTCGGCATTAATTTTATTTTAGTAAAGTGCTTAATCACATAAAAGTATTTTAAAGCGTACAATAATCCTTAAATACGTGTAAAGTAAAGGTACTAATAACCTTAGTATGAACAATTGTAATAAAAGTGTAAATAAAAATGTAATATAGCTCTGTTGTCTAGTGGTCAGATATCATACCAGTTTGATTCTCGTTAACGAAAATAAACTCAACACTGTCTCAATTAATTTTATAAACAAATGAGTTTGAGTTCAGTAAGTGATTGCATGAGATTTACTACTAAGATATAGAGCTTTTTAAATCAACGGTTTAAAAAAAATATTTTTCGAATAGTTTTCAATGGTTAGCATTGAGTTTAAAAGATTTCCTGTAATGCGTTCAGTATATAATATGGAGTAAGATATGTTTTAAAAATTTGTTGATCTGTTCTCCCATAATAGTTTTCCTGCGAAAATATAATAAAATATTTTAAAAGTGAAATTGGTTGATTTAAAAAATCCACATTCATGAAACATGACAATTGGTTTGCCACGATAGGTAAGTGGTAGATTATCCGCCCGGCAAGTGGAAGAATTGGATTCGATTCCTGATTATGACAGAATCTACCTCCTGGATTATCATTTTTTCTACCTTACTTCACCTTATGTACTTTACATAAAGCGGCGGTTCCCAGATTTTTCGTAGGCGCGGTACCATAACAAAGATAGACAGTATTCAATGGCACCACAGCTTTGAAAAAACGGTTTCATATATTTATTTAAATGAGGCTATTGCAACCTTTGGACGTATCAATTTGTAGGCATTACCCAATAATAAATATATTGGAGGAGATATTACTATCGTAATTACCTATCAACACACCCAATTCTTTTATTTACTACACAAAGTTTTTTCCATTAATTTCCTAGTTTTAGTTATATGACCAACAAATTTTTACTTTTAAACTTTTATGGACCATTAATTTTTTGTCTTCTAGAGTTCGTATTTTATAGCAAAAACAAGCAAACTGAAAGCTGATTTCATTTCTTCAGTTGTTACGTTTCTTACATTAATTTAAAATTATAACTACGCACACCAATCTAGCATTATAATTTTAAGATCATAGAAATGTTTCGATACGGATAGCGTAGAACTAAAATACCAGTGCCAAACAATAAAATTATGTTTATCTCTATTTTAACACACATACTTATATGCTCACACAATATTTATTCATTTATAATATCATTTATGCTAAAAGTTTCGTTACCGCCTGTACCAGTGGTTCTCAGCCGGGGTGACATGGCACCCCAGGCTGACGCTACGATTATTGAGGGGTGACGCGAATATTTGGTAAATTCACAGTTTATCTTATTCTGGCTTATAAACATAAATAATACCAGGAGACTCGTGCTTATTTAAATGCCAAAAATTTATCTTTATGTGGTAGAGAAAGCCTAACTTATTTTTAAAGATGACTTGAAGATGATAGAATTGTAAACGGGGTGACGCAGAACTGAACGAACTGAACATAGGGTGACGCAGACAATAAAAGGTTGAGAACCACTGGCCTATACCGTTTCAACTTAAATAAATCTCGAATGCATAATAACAATTTTCAAATGTTTACATTAAAAAAAAGATACTAAGTTCGATTAAATGGCTATTCCTATGCATTATCTCAAAAATGCACCACATTAATAATTTCAATCAAGAAAACTTGTATTAATTCAAATAAATTTTCTTGTAGAAATTAAGTTGAAACGATATAAACATTAATTTGTTTTGAAACTTCGCAATGGTAAACTCTTCATCAAGGGCACAGGCTATGTTCATTTTCCTTAATCTCTATTTTAAAAACAGAAATACCTCAGTCAGTTATTAATATAAACGTATACCAGTGGAGAAGGGGTTATTTATAATACGATAAAGGTAGTAGTAGATTATTTATAATCGCATAAAGACAGTTTCATATTGTTGCACATCAGAAAATTTATATACTATACGTTCCCGGATAAATTCATGCCGAGCTCGGTAATTATCAAAATGTTTACTACTACTTCTGTCGATAAAAAATAATCATGATGTTCTATCTGACTACAGTAAAATCGCGATACAACGTATCTCTATGGAGCGTGAATTTTTATACTTTATACGGAAAGTAAGGTACCTATATTGAAATTACCCATAAGGAGTACAGTTTTTTCTATGAAAGCATCTCAATGGGAGAACGGCATTCTTGCAGGTCCGGCGAGAACAGAAACCGGCCAGAATGAGAGTCTAACAAGATATACAAGTCCTAGAACTTAAGATTTTTATCTCTATGATATTGTGAAAATACGAGAGAGGTAACTGATCATCGGTTCTAAGTTTTTGAGTTCGGAAAATGTTTTCTTTTGGGATTTTGGCGGTGTACCGCAAATCTTTTCGTACTAAAGACAAAAGGCGCCTTCAAAATTGATGTAAACGACTACTTGAATGAGCAAGAATTGGTTATAGCTGAGTCATTTACAGATGAAAGCATACGATAAAATCACAAACTTCTTTTTGAAAGACCTCTTAATTTCGTACGTAGTATTGAAAAGTATGTTAAGTCGAAGTACGTTATTTTGAAATATTTATACAGGATTTACACGGGAAAATTTACTATGATTAAAAAACCGTACGTTAATTTGAAACACGTAATCGTGGAGTACGTTGTAACGAGATTTCACTGTAATAAACTAACCACACTATGAGAAATTAACAATAAATAGTATTTACAAACTAATCTACGCACAATGTTTTGCACCTGATTCAATCGCTTTCAGCCTTCATGTCGCTTCCCCGCGTTAGAACCACCTTCATGCTCATGGAGCCGCCCAATCTGCAGCATCCGAAAAGATCTCATTCCTCTCTCATTCTCTCCCCCTCCCATCTCTCACTCCCTCTCTCCCTGCCTCTCTCCTTCCCTCTCACTCTCTCCCACTCGCACGCACACTTTCATCCGCGCACTGATTTTTTAACCCACATGCGCCTCGCACGTCTCAGCTTTTACTGACGCCATAATTCACGCCGCGCTCTGCGGTGGTCGGATATTTTTTTTTTAATACGATCCTCAATGCGATAAAAGAGAACGCAGATTACGTTCTGCGTGAGTTTTTTTTGCGGCCTCTTCGTTCTCGGCGGAACCTCATCGCGTTCTGAAGTTTTTTTTATTGCAACGCGACTGAACGTTCGAAATGTCAAATCTCAATCTTTTACTAATCATTCCAAAATGAGCGGCAGAGGTCGATTATTTTCTTTATGGCTAACGGCTCAGTGATTGTAAATTAATACATGAGATAGTTTAGATTAAAGTAACCGAACAGTCATTTGGGGTAGTGCATGAATTATATCGTTTACGAAATTACAAACTAATATTTGCACCTGCAGTAAAAGAATTTTATTAAATAGTTTTCATTGAAGTAACTTAATTTACCACGCTATTATTATCTTTAGCGTCCTAAATCCTTTTGATATAGAGAGAGAACGTTAGGACAAAAAAATGACATGTAGTTGGGTATAAACAAAAATTCATTGACATTCATTAGTCATAAATTGTTTCAGTTTGCCCACAGTTCTTTCAGGTGTAAACCCGAAGCTGAATATTTTAGGGAGATACTCTCATCTTTGATATTGTTGTTCAAATTTAAAATAATTATTCCGTCCTCCTCTCACGAATGACTCTTACTCGAGAAAAATGAAATTTTACAGTAGTACATGTCCAGTAATGAAGTACGGCGTAGATTTTCAAAGTCGCCTAGACGCGCGAAATAGATAGTGAGGTGGACGGAGAAAAACGTGATATATCGCCATCTAGCTTTTCCCCGCCGCGGCGCGCCGTTTTCTCGCTGACCGCGCTTCGCTGTACGATCTGCCACCCCCCTCCCCTCTCTGCCCTCTCCCCCTTCTTCCCCCTCACCAAACACGCTCGCCAGGCCGCGCGCCCGCACAGGAGAAGGTTTATCCATCGGTGGTCCTGAGTGGCGGGGTGTGCCGCGGTTTGTTGGTCATAACAGGGCAAACACTTTTACTGCAGCTGTTAATTTACGAACGATTATACCCCTCGCTTGCTTTCACAAGGCGAGAAACGGCACACTCGAGGCAGTCTGCTGGGCGCCCCAACTGGGATGGACCTCGGAAAACGACTCATCTCTCCGATGTGCAATAATTCGATGTTTGTTTCGGTCTTATTATGGCGAAACGAATCACTATTGAATACAGAAGAATTCTTGATTTCCATTATTGTATCGAGGGAAAAACTATTCGAATTCTCATTGATAACATTCTTGAAAAAAGTTTCATTGAAACTAGATGTATCGGCTGCATCGCAAACAAGTTCATTTTTCCGTCGCCCACTGGAGTATCACATATTATTTTGCTCCTAAAACTTCCTCCTCATTCTTACATAAATTATTTATCAATAAACTTATTTTAGTTGGTGGGTTGATACATTGGAATACGAATTTCGCATATCAATCGTATTATATTTTAAGGGCGTATTTTCTAGGTTTATCATTAAAAAATTACTGCATCTTCTGTGAGATACAATTACAAAGTAAAAGATATTAAACTCTTAGATTACTATAGAATTACTTATACGTTTTTAATTTATGGGTAGTATTCACAGAATAAGAACAGTGTGCTCCAAAGAATTAAGAATTTCTAAGAAACCGGATTTTTTATTCGGTCTAACTTTGTGTCTTCTCATCTTAGTCGTCTTCCAATCTAAAAACACCCAAAATTCCACATCTGATACCTCAGACAGCCTTCCTATCACATCATCCTTACTTCGGCAAATGTTGTTACAGCACCCGTCTACACAACGCTTTTCAATTTTGTAAAGGAATGCGGGTTTATCATGAGCTAGGTACAATAAATGATAAGTAAAATCTGTTCTGTATATTAGAGTCAGTGTTTTTTTATTTCTATATTAACTATGTTTCAATTTTAATAATGGAGTGACTGGTCCTAAAATAATTTTATGATTTCCAAAACGAATCTATTCGTTAGGTGGAAGTCTACGGAATTAGGGTAATTCCGAAACCGGTAACATCCTATTCCCAACATTGCCAGATTTAAGAGGTTATGCTGTGCTGCCAAATGTGATGAAGTTTAATGAGCTTACAATCCCCTTTTAATTTTCTTACATATATCCATATACATTTTTGCCTCTCTGTTTCTATATGCACGTCCACATTTCTCAACCGATTCCTACCAAATTTGGCACGATTATAGGGAACAGCAAGAGGAAGGTCAGCGCGGGATTTCGTTTCCGCCTGCCTTTTTGATTCAAATGGTGACCGATTTAAACATTAAACTATGCGTATTTTCCCGAGTCCTGCTATTGATTTGAATAAAATTTGGTATGAATGTGGAGGACTCCCAGGAATAATTCATAAGCGGTTTTGGATTTGAACCAAATTTTCATGGGCAACACTATGTATTTCTGCTAGTTATTAATAAAACAAAAATGCCTAACATGGTTTAAAATAATAAATAAATAAAATAAAATAAAATAAAATAAAATAAAATAAAATCTTATAATAACTAAAGAATACGCATATTTTACCCATTAGTATATGTATAGTTCCAATTGCACGTCCTTTCAAGGAAATATATTTCACTGAAGTAATCATATACGCCATAAAAGAGTAAGAAATATTTCTGCATTAGTTACAAGTTACAAGTTAATCATTTTCAAAGGATAAAAATTCCTGCATTCTAAGAATTATTTAAACTCTAGAGGTTCTTTTTCTCGGAGTCTGTCTTCCTTTTGTAATATTACATTAAGGAAAAAAGGAATTTAACACTAATTTCCTTTTATAATTTAAAATAAGAATAGCGTCATAAGGAAGAAGGATAAAAGTAGATATCGGAAAAACGGCCATCTTCGCGCAGCCTCTTCTAACGGCGTCCTAGCAAGCTATCGATGAAAGGCCTCTTGGCAATTCCCTGGTACTCAATCGATAACTCGCCCGTTTGCTCTGATAGGCCGAAGAGAAAGAGGAGGAGTCGTTTATTCCTATTCGCCGATCGGATGACGTCATCGCGATGGCTGCCGTGGGCTGGGCATTTTCGAATTGAGCATGCGCAAGATGGCGGCCAACTGGAAAGGTTTTTATTGGCTAGCTTCCGAGCTCCCGACCAACGGGATTGAGGTCGGTTGGACAGGTTGTGAATATTTACGATGTAACGGTCGCCACAACTGAAACGTCTACGGAGTTCTCTCATTTTCCGGTGGCGGCGCTGAGTACACATCTAGTTCAGCTTGTGTTTCAGAGATGGCTTTGCCAAAATTTACTGTCGGAGGTTATTGCACTCATACTTAAAATTAAACATTTTATCTCAGAGTTTAAAAAACAGAATAATGAAGTTTATTAATGAGGAATTATCTTCACGTAAGAATTATTTAAAAGAATGATTTTGATAAAGCTCCAAAGTGTAGGCATCTTTCTTAATATTTCAATATATAGATATATGGATTAATTAATTATGGTAAAACTATGGCTGCAACCGAACTGGATAACTTATACAGGGAATTCTTAAATACTGTACGTGATATATTGATATCGCTTTAAAATATGCATAATTTTTTTACAAACATCCATGAAAGATGTTAATAAGTTAACTCTATCGAAATCAGAGGCAGCAAAAATGCAAGTAACGTGGAAAAGCTTTTATAATGCATTAGCAAAAGTATTGCTAAAAAGGTGGAGATAATGAGTGTGAAATGAACCTTGTAATATTGACACATTATTTAATCTAAAAATGATGAAATATTTATAGACAAATATTTATGACAACCTCAAAGGAAGGGGAAAATGGTAAAATTATAAAAGACAATGATTTCAATTCTGCAGCTACATAGTTTGCATCAGCATATATAATCCTTGTTAGAGAACACATTTATTTAGCAAGCGTTTTATTGCATATGTTGGTCAGCTTTTTTTTTAAGGTTCCGCCCACGTGGTTTCCTTCGGCAGATTCACTTTCGCTCTCGCTTTACAAGTACTATACATTGGCCATCAAAATAAAAAAGATAGCTGCCTATTTAGTGTGTGGGTTAACTTTTAATGGCTCCATAACTCCGAAACGAGTGTGTGTGATTGAGCGAGCGAGAGAGAGAGAGAGAGAGACAGGTGACTGATGCCCGCGCGCCCAGGGAGTGGTGGCCTCTCCCGTTTTGGGGCCTGAGTGAGGTGTCGAAAAATAGAGAGGAAAGGAGTAAGCATCTCTTGAGGTGGTTCCTAACTACCTAACCTTCCTCACGGCACACTTAGTATCCTCATTCACCCACTCGTCGTTTATTTATACAATATATATGTTCAGCGTTGGAAGGAGAGCTTTTATATGCAATAAAAGGAGTCGTTTGAGCTGCGTTGTATTGTAAAGCGCCAGTTTCGTTCCTTTTATCCCGCGGCCCGTTACGTTTGAGGCATAATCATAATGACTCCTCCCTACCTCTCGAGTCCTCCCTCTTTCCCACCCATCCCTCCCTTCTTTCGCGGAATCGTGTGGAGAGAAATTCCAGTGCACTCCCTCGAATGAGTTACAGCCGTGATTTCGTCGCGTGCCTCTTTTTAACTGCGCCAAAGAGAGAGAGAGAGAGAGAGCGAGAGAGAGAGAGAGAGAGAGAGAGAGAGAGCGAGAGAGAAGGACATGACCTAACTCAATTTTTTTAATCTCCTCAGCTCCATTGAAGACTGTGGTCGTTACTCTTTTAACGGTATTTAAGGAGGGCATTGTAAAACGGGTTAGTCACGAATGCAAAAAATGGTTATCAAATGTGATAACCATATATATTACTTTTAGTTTTTTTCGCAGTTGAAGAGGTTAGTTTTGTATCTCAGGCTGTTATGTATCATTTTAACTGATCGTGATTGAGAACATTGTAATTTATTGATTTTATAGTACACAAAAGAATGGTAAAATATTCGCGCCGTTTGGAGAAAGGGCCTTCTCTTTTAGTTTGAGAATTTGACGCCAGAGTGTAGCTCCTACCGCGCTACCTCGTTCGATGTAGTTCTGAGCGTAAGGAAAAGAGGTCACAAGAGTCGACAACGCTTGCAGCGTCGTGGGTTGAGCCTTAGCTGCGGAAGTCGATAATGTTAAGTAATTTTTAAATATTTATGACGTCTTCCGACATGATGTATGGCCATCAGAAGATTTTTAGAAATTCATGAAATCACGCTACAATACGACGAGTCAGTAGGTCATATCCTCGCAATATGTACTTTTGTAGTGCAATTTCGTCTGTAGTATGCAGTGCCCTCTTTATGATTTTTGGGGCCCTGGCAGTGACAGATTTAGCCATGGCTTACGGCCTCGCTATCCGAAGGGCCTCGCTGCCTCCAAAATTATTTTTTTTAATGTTTGCGTGTACGGAACTTGATTGCAAATGCGTATTATAATTATTTTCTTTGCAAAATGATCGTTGTTCTTATAATCAATAATAAATTAGCTTCCATTATTACATTTTCTGTTTCCTTTTGTGAGGATAAAGTCTATAATTACATACTTGGGGTGTCTTCATATGCTTTGGCTTAGGACCTCATCATGTCTAAATACGGCCCTGGGCACATTTTTGGGGCCCTAAATATGCATTCCAAAATAATAGGACAATTAGGCAAAATTGCAGTGGCGGATTAAGGTATCCGAAGGCCCCAGGCGCAAAAAATTCGGGAGGCTTTCAACTGACCGGGAGGGGTGGGGTGGGGGGTACTCAATCTACAAAAAAATTTGCAACTTACGAATGGAAAAATGTATGCAGCAGGTTCAATAAATAGAATTACAGAAATACATCAGTAAAAACACGAAGTTTGTACGTAAGTAGTAGATTATACTGATTTTGAAATATTTTACTAAATAAAATATTGAAAAAAATCGAGTTTTGACTGTTTTGAGACCTCCGTGAGTGTCAAGGCCCCAGGCGAGCGCCTCATGCGCCTGTGCGGTAATCCGCCACTGCATAATTGTATCAGTGATACATTATATACTCATAAGAATTACATAAAATGATCAATATAAAAAATAAAGAAAATTAGGAAAATAAATACATTCTATGATTTATTTATTAATAAATGAATACATCAAATATCAAATTCACAAAAACATGAAAAATACAACCTTTCAAGCCTTAAAATTTATAGATGAAGCATTTAATTTAATCAAAATAAGTATTAAATATTAGGTTTTTACAATTACTACAAAGCAAAGTAGATAATTAAATAATAATGAGTGCATACTAAACAATTTAAAAATCTTCTCGATTTCACTAACAATAAGTAGTGAAATTTTGCAGTACAAAATTTTTAATGAAATCAACAAAGTTAATTTCTTTTAATATTTCTGACTCAATACTCATCAATGTTAAACTATTTAACCGTTCTTCACCCATGCTATCCTTAAAACATTTTTTTTATTAGCTTCATTTTCGGAAATGACCGTTCTCCCGTAGAATTTGTCACTAAAAGAAAAATGCGTAGAACAATTTTTACATTTGGAAAGGCAGATTCGAATTTATAATTTTTTATTTCTTTATAAATAAATGACATCCTTGAATTTTTTGACTGCATTAGTCCAAGATATTTCCTTGGTTGTACACATTCTGATGCGAATTCCTCTGCATACAAATCACAGTGATATTGATGAAAGTTCTAGGCATTTGGTTTTTATTTTGTCATCGCGTACACTGGATTGATTCCAGAAACTCAAACCTGTCGTATAATATTTTATGCGTCTACGCGAGTTTAAATGGTTGGAAATAATTTGGAAAACAGAAGGATGTTAAAATTAACATAAAGCATTTTAGTATTTCGTATCCAGTTCTTTAATTCTGCGAGTTTCACTAGTGAAAGTAAATTGAAAAAATTAAAAGTGACAATCCGAATATATGTATGTAAAAAATTGTTGAAGTATCGCCGTTTGGGGCCCCACTAGAATAGGGGGCCCGGACCCCGTAGGCCCCAGAGTAAAGACGGCGCAGGTTGTATGTGTATTTTTCTAGCACGCAAGGTTGAAATTGCTTACTAGATATACCTGGGACGTTAAATATGAAAAATATATTATATTGAATAGCAGTATTATTACTTTTTAAAAGTGTGGGTGTTTTCTCAATTGAGTTTTTAAGAATCAATTTATTGCTATATCTCAATGGTTCCTAAAACTGTTTGCTGCAGATGATTTTTACGGCTGCCGCGAAAGTATTTCTTTAGTAAATAAATCAGCAATTTGGATGTTTTGATAGTTAATCAGGGAAATAAGTTTTCCACTAAGAAATTGAATATGGTGTAAATGGATGCCCCCAAAAGTTGTAACAGCATAATGTAAAAATAGAACAACCTCGTTTCAAAGCTCGGCTGCTGAGAAATCCTGTTCAACATTGAAATGATGCTGTGCCTACGAAAATTTAGGAAGCACTGCTCTACATAGTCAAGTATTCACCTCCCGGTAATTGTTTACTATTTCATTTTCGGTTTTCTTTATATTATTCATGTTTTCATAAAAAAAACGTTGTTTCGTTGGCGCCTATGGCAAAATTTTTTGAGTCACCTTGGTTATGTGGAATACTATTTTTGTCCTCATTTTAATTAAAGAATGTACCGTTCTTACCAAACATAACGTTAACATTTGAGTATTAAAATCAATACTTGTTTACGGGAAAATAAACTTTTGGTATTGTTGTTGAAACTTTTGGTGCCTTTTGTAAGCGGCGCATATAGCAACTTCCACATTCGCCATGCCCTAGTTATGGCACTGCTGAGGATAACTAAGATATGCTCAATTAATTAAACATTTGTTTATTTTTCAAATTGGAACAAACTAAAAAATTTATGATATAAAATACTTACTGCACTCTATATAAAACTGATTTGTGAATGCAGTGATCCTGTGGGTAACCAGCATCACACTGACGAGTTGGGAAAGGGAATGGAACGTAACCAAATCATCACGAGAGAAAAAATTAAGGGAGAAGAGCTCCAGCGTGGAGTTTAAAATTTCTATCGTGCCATAACTTTGAGCTCACTCCATCTCATCAATTATTTAATCATTTATATAAGTTTTTGATAAAAAATATCGTATTGAAACACTACAGCATCATGATCACTTCAATAATTTTGTACATAATAATCTAAACTTTGTAACAATTAAGTACATAATGCTGTAATGCCGATTTTTAATTCAGAAAATTCGAAGGAAATAACAAAAATTTCGTTAATCTGTAAAGTACTATGTAAATGTGATGTACGTTATTATGAGATACAAGCCAATATCCCGTCAAAGTTGTCGGGTAAACAAAAAGAAGATAGGTTTGAATTTGGAGATTGTATTGATATTGATCAATTTAATTCACTTGCCCGAAAAGTAATTTTATCAGCTAAAAATAATTTTGTGATAGATCTCAACAATGAAACATTGAACTTGATTCCTGGTGAATCACGAAGCTACTTTAGTACAGACTAAATAATGACTGATAGTGCAGAAGATTTAAATAACTGCACTACAGAATTTTTAAAGAGTCAATGTCCTTCTGGAATGCCTCCGTACAAACTGACTTTGAAATTGGGAGCATCACTATGCTCTTAAGAAATATGAACCAAAAGAAAGGATTGTACAATGGCAGCAGATTGGTTGTTAAACATTTGTAGGAACATTTTGTAGACGCCAAAATTATTTCTGGATCAAATGAAAGTTATAGAGTTTTTATTCCAAGAATGGATCTTTCACCAAGCGATAACCACTTACCATTTCCTTTAAAACGTCGCCAATTTCCCATTATTTCAGCATTTGCGATTACAACCAACAAAAGTCAAAATCAGACATTTGCTGATATAAGAATATTTGTACTAGAGTTCGTATTTGTTCATGGGCAACTCTACTTAGCCCTGTCGAGATGCACGTCAAAGGAAAACAAAAATAGTTAATTCAACTGTTCAAGGAAATTTGCACAATGATGATGAATTTTTTACTGTTAACGAATTCAATAAGGACATTTTATAAAGGTGATTTTTAGTACAAAGAATAGTGATACTTAATGTTATCTGAAGTAAATAAAGCAAGATTTCAAATTGAAACCTATTTTCTTTTTTATTTACCCGTCAACTTTGACGGGATATTGGCTCGTTTTGTTATATTTGCATTTGTCGTCTGTTTTCAATTCGTCTTCGAGCATTTTGATTCTGACGATTTAAACGTGAATCTCTCTGATCGGGTGCTTCATTTTTTTATCATAGTTTTGTGTTATTTTTGTTTGTAGTCTCTCCTTTCATCCAACTGCTATTGAGTTAATCTAGATCTTCGTCTTCGAGTTCGTTGTCTTTGACGTTCTTCAGGTGTCGCTTCAATATTATCATCCATTTTAACGTCACTTTATTCTTTAATTGAAAATTAATATAACTTATACTATAGCCAACATTCTATGACTCAAATTATAGGGGCTTTTATATGCCAACAATTCTTCTCTTCTTGCTGACAACCTAGGCTGTCAACATAATTAATTAATCAATCAATTAGGTAAGCAATGTCATCATAAAATCGGTCTATTTTACATTAACTCTACTTTTTATTGCTAAAAGAAAATAAATTACTTTTTAACGTAAAATGTTTCTTATGCATCATATGTAATAGAGTAATTTTAAGCCTCGCCACGTGCATCGCCACAGTCTAGCGCAGGGGTTCTTAACCTTTTGCGAGCCCCACAGCAATCCATGGTAATCCCGCACCCCACCAAAATTTTCCAATGGTTATTCATTTTAATTTTTTTTAAGTTTAACGAATTATTAAACATATTGTATTTAAAATCAAATATATTTATTACAAATTACATTTTAAACTCAACCTTTCCTCAATTCAAGACACAATAAGATTGTAATACAGGTGAGGCGACGCTTAGGCGCCTCACGAAAGTGGCTCCAGCATTTTATTACAATGGAATCCTATCCAACAATTCCATAATAGTTTTCAAGATTGTTTCTTTTTGAACAATTTTTAATACTGTATTCATCTTGAACTTCGAAATAACCTCTCTGTAGCAGATTATCTCAGCCTTCTCACGCAAAGTAGGACCGAGAGAATGACTTTGTTATAAACGTAATTAAAGGCAGAAAAATATAGCGACAGTATGTCAGGGCACGGCCGTTTAAATTGCTTTGTAAACAGACCTCGAATAGTGATTACGGTTTGTCATTTCAAGGAACCGAATGTTCTTCAGTATCTCACTATATATCTAATAAGAAACGTGGATGCATGGATATACACACTAGGACGGCAGCTGGTTAGTATGGGTGGTTCGAAATGTCTTATCTAAAAAAATAAATAAATAAAGAAGTCAAATTGCAAGATGTTCCCACCGCACACCCTGGATCCCCTTCCTGCACCCCCTGGACCATCTTCCCGCACCCCCGTTTAAGAACCCCTGGTCTAGCGTGACTTGACGATTAAGCTCATTATTTTCTCAAAGCTTTAAGATAATTTAAATAAGCAATAGCGTTTCTATTGATTCATTTAAACTTTGCATTTTAGAACTTATGCAAATAGTCTTATAATTATCAATTTGTTTATCTTTTATTTTAAACTCCAAAATGTAAGATTTGTGGTGCTTATTTTATTTTTTACTTAATTACCAAAGATTTATCCGTGGTAATGACGATCAATGAGAGACTATAAGGGGAATTTAGTTCCTGAAGATAGAAATAAATGTTATAATATTATATATATTTCTTTACGATCGACCTCTTATTGATCATCACTGAGTCACTTCCACGGATGAAATATATAGCAACTAACAATAAGTAAAAAAAAAGTAGCACTATATAAATGTCAAAGTTGAAAAGAATATGGAGAGATATCATAGATCATGTATATGTAATGGAATGCATTATGTAAAATATTTTACGTCAGGTTTAGTTCTTAACTATTATTCAAGATTTTTGGATAATTTTTGGGGAGTCATGTGAATGCGACTGTCCGTGGTCTTCATTCAATCTCTATGGAAATAATTTTCATACTAATTTATTTATCATTGAGATGGTTGGTTAACCTATATCAAATTATTGATTTTATTTTGCGTAGTTATAATTTATAATATTTCGAGCTATCAACGAATGTACGTTTATATATTTCGATCGGAAGAGGTCCGTAACAGAGACATAAAACTGATTTTTAGCCACTCGTTTTTTCCGGCCGCTCCTTTTCTCCTCCTCCCATTGACTCTCGAATGCGATCCTTTCCAATCGCTCATCCGACGGGTGGCACCCACGAAGGACGCATCTCGCGATAAAGATAGCGGCCCCATGCGACACCCCTTCCGAACGAAGTCTGCGGTCTAGTAGAGTTCTTCCTAGGCGCCCTCTCTCTCTCTTGCGCCTCCTTTTCTCTCCATTCCTCTCTCTCTCTCTCTCTACCCCTCCCTCCTCTCTTCTCTTCCACTGCCACTCTTATATCCCCTTTTATCCCACCGCTGCCTTTCTCTTCTCGCCGTTTCGGAACAACACGGAGCTTCGCGGCGTGTTTATTCGACTGAGATCCAAGCCTTCTTTACTCCATCGCCAGACGTTCCATTCTCCTCTCGCCGCCGCGACGCGCATTCCCTTCGTCTGACGCACGAAAGCCTTCCTTCTCGGTCCCGAGCCAAGTTCTACGCCCTCCGCAGTGTGGCGCAGGCTATTCCGGCCAAAGAGGGCAGAGAGGGAGGGAGAATGGGCGGCGGAGAAAGGGAGGGAGAGGGAGGAGGTGGAGAGAGGGAGGGAGAGGGAGGAGGTGGAGAGAGGGAGGGAGAGGGTTGAGAGGGGGCGGAGTAGAACGTCTGCATGGCTGCCATGCAAATGCTGCGCTGGCTGAGAGGTTTTGTTCGAGAGTCACTTATTGGAAGGGAAAAAGGTCTGAAAAGGAAAATTAGGAGAGAGAAGAAACGCTCTCAGACTCGTAAAACTCCGCGGACAGAGGTTTGGATCCAATCTTGAATGAAATCGCATTTCTTTTTGCATTTTATGGCGACGGTATATTTAAGCTCAAGCTTGACACCTTTGCGTTGTTTCCCAAAGAGTGGTCGCATGCATCATGATAAAAAGGACTAAAACTTATTCTAATTAAGGATTGGACCTTCTAATTTCTATTGAAGTAAGGTCGTATGTATTTGTGCAATTTATAATATAAATTATTAATGTCGAAATGTAAAGCCTTGTGATAATTTTCACCTAACTTTTCCTATTTTATATATATATATCTATTGTCATCTATATCTAAATCGACATCTTGCATAGCTAATATATTACGTTATGTCGACAGTCCATTCATGGTATAATCCGCAATATCTTTAGAACTTTATCGCTATTAAAATTAGCAAGGCAGTTATGAATGTATGTTCATTGGTCATTGGAGTTTACCCACTTTTCCAATCACTGGTTTGTTTAAAAAATATCGAGTGAGGATATTTCGAGGATTTTTTAAAGAATTTCTTTAACTGCAGGGGATATATTAATAAGACATCCTTTCTATTCTGCCCTCGTGTTCTTGCCTCACGAGACTTTTCCGTTCCTATTCTTTTATTTTTATGATCGAATATAAAATAAGAAAATTGTTAGAGTTTCGCAGTCTCTTGTCACTAGATGGCTGCCCTGTGTTCGTTAATAGTAATTTCGCTCTCGGTGCTCTGGTCACGTGATTTCAGCCCCTGTCTTGGTTTCATTCGCCGCTGGGGGAGGCTTCGCTGAGGAGCGCGGACATCTACGGAATTAAAATTCGACGGCGAGGTGGGGGAGGCGGGATGGGGGCGCTAGTGAGGAGGGGGCGTGGTGTGTACGCGGAGAGGGTTGTTCGTGTCCCGGAGGGATCGAAGGGGGCGTTGTGGGGTGGGAATGGCGGCTTCGGCGTCGTAAATCGAGATTAGTTCGTGATGGGGAGGTGAACGTGGAAGGGGGGAGGGATTTTGGGGAAAAGGGGGAGGGGGAGGACAATGGGGGAGGCTGACGCGGGTGTAAATGCTATTGGGAATCACACGAGTGTAGGTTTTTTTATTTTCTCCGGTGTAAATAAACTATAAACATTTTTATTTAGTTTTCACGTCATGCCCATGTCGCTCATATGAAAAAGTTTTATTCTGCGAGATTGGAGGCATTTGTTTGAACACTATTATTTTACAACGGCTGCACTATGAGAAGGAGAGAAAAGTTAAAAAAAATAATATTTCATGTTTTATTTTAATACGTGAGTTTACTTTCTTGCTTCATCGTGATTATCTTGTAACATTTTCAAAAAATAATAAAATAAAAACTATTCCCATCCAAAAATTCGAAGAAACGTATCTTCAAATCAAAAAGTTAGCTTTAGGAAACATCATCCAACAAAAATAGGGATATTTTCAAACATATGCTGCGGATACGATTTTGATATGATATTTTCTCCTCTTTGCAATAAACACGCCAGAATCGTGAAATACATCATAATGATAAAATGAAAACAGCAATAATACTATTAATATTTTTAAGTTGAATTCACTGTAAATTGTGATTTTTACTCCTTATAAGTAATGAACTCTAATGGGAAATGTTTGATAAACTTATCTTTCATATTCTTTTGTTTCAGTCCTCTAATCTGATTTAAAAATTATGCTGCTGCATGCGTAAAATCGTAAAGTAATTCGGTGGAAAAATTAAACACACGCAAAAACTATCAAGCTTTCAAAAACTGCATGGTTTGTAACAATGATAGGCAGAGACTTCTCGCGAGAAAGTAATTATTCTTAAATGACGAGGGATAGCAAATCAAGTCCATTTAATTATTTCACCTTTATTATACAAGCAAATAAACTTCTCCATCGTTCTCTATCTCTCATTCCATCTCCACCAATTATGCGGTTCTTGATACGCGTAATCTTTCCTCTTCTTCCCTTTTACAAAACTTCAATCTGAAAGAATTCAAATGATGCATCGCACATTCCCACATGTACTGAAATAAAAGAATTCCTTCATTTTTCATTCGACTCCGTAGCATCCCCCCCTCCCCCCCCCATCCCGTCCCCTCTCTCCCCTCCTCTCTCTCTCACATAAATTTCCTTATCTCCGCAGTCCCATTTTATTGTCATTCTGTATGGTATTTTATCGATATTTTGCATGTTCACCTTGTTTTAATTTAATTACCACATAACAACTGCCATGAAAATCTTCTTCCTCTTCTGTTTGCCGACAACCTTTATTTATTTCCTCTGTTATTTTCCTTCTATTCTTCTCCTTTTACTTTCCCAGATTTCTCTTTATTCGAAATACAGTCATGACCACAAGTATAGTTTGAGAATTAGAAGAAGATTCAAACGAATTCCATTCTCTAACCAGGCGTTTCTCTCTCTTCCATCTTTCGGTCCATCTTCCTCCCGCAATCTATATATATCTATATTTTATCTACTCTAAGACCAGGTGAACATTCATAGGTCCTTCGTACTTCCTTCATCGTGTCACGGTCAGTATTTGTAATAAACCACTGAAAAAGTGGCTGACGCCATCGTCCTTGTTATCCATACAGAGTCTGAGGCTTAATGCGTTTTATGTACTATTGCGGTATTATCGGTGAATAAAAACGTCATCAAAATTTCTTTATAAATAAACGTAAACGGCTGACTAGAATATCACCGAACAATAAACGGTAATATTAAAATGGCCAATAAAATTGCTTCGTTACTTCTAAGCCTGCTGAAAAAGGATCGATATATTTTATTAGGACGTATTCATACTAGGCACTCCGTCCCTTTCACCTTCCCATTAAGGGGCCCACTTCCAACTGAATGCTCCCTTAACTCTCCTCTGTTGCCAAACGACGTCATAATACACTACCAACTCAAACGAGGTAAAATTTGAAAGTTAGTAATGTATTATTGAATTATTTTTACAAATATCAATGCGTTATCATCATGCTATTTATATACGAATAATGTTTTTGTTATATGTATAATAAAAACAATATTTTATGCACATGATTGGGGCGTTTTGAGCATATTTTTATTATGCTTTGAAGCCAAAATGTTTTTTTCCACGAAAACAGGTTTCATTAGTACGCAATTTCAATATGCTTTGTTAGTTTGAGCAACAAGAGAACTCGATTTAAATTGTTCAACTATGCGGACCAACTTGGTCGAAAAATATTTTTAAAACCAGACTGCACTTTTTAACTGGGAGATTAATTTTTGGAGAAAGTCTTTCATCTCAACACGGATGCGGTCAATAAACTTAAACGCTAGTGCACCACATGTTTCGCTTTTAGTTTATGAATCTCCTACGAGCAGTTTAAAAATTCAGCCCAAGGTCTGTGCCACACACGAAGCTCACTTACGCCTCTCATTTATTTTTTCCACTTTCTTCTTCCCGTCCGTTATTACTCTCGCTCCCTTCTTTCCAAAAGATTCATTGGGCGACTACCCAACCCAATCTCCGCATCAATATTCCACATTTCTTCCCCTTTCCCCCCTCCCCTCTCCCTCCCACCTCCATACCTCCCGCGTTCCGAAATTACATCCCAGATTGCTCTTCACCCCACTCGCCATTTCTCAACGCAACCCGTTTACTCTCCTACTCGACCCTCGAAGTCTCCTCGCGGCCGAGCCAATCCCCGTCCGAAGACTCCCCTCTATTATAACTCAAGGGCTACAATCAGGTTGCCGCCTCCACTGAGACGTCCGTCCCCTTCATCCTATCCTCCGCCCTTCATATTTCCTCCACTCCTTTTCATTCCCTTACACTGCTGGCGGCTACAAAAACCGAGAGAGGATGGTCCGTGGACGTGTCTCGAGTTCTCGAGGAAGAGACGGAGGAAATAAAAGGGTAAAAAGAGAGAGAGAGATGTGGAGAGTTTTTGAGGTACGGCCTGCAGATGGGGTTTGGGGGGAGAGCAATAAAGTAACAACTACGCCGAGTGGGATGAATAGGCCGTGGAGCGGATTCTCTCGCAAGGGACCGTGAGTGAGTTAGTATGGGAGGGTGAGAGTGCGGGAGCACAGGTGGATAGGCGCGGAGGAAGGAGGGGTGGGGTGGTAGGAGGGAGGTTTAGAAGGAAGAGGGGTGGTGGAAGAGGTTGCTTTGAAAGAGATAGAAAGTGGACGAGGCTCCGGGAGGCGACTGGAATGGGGGAGAGGAGGCAGGCCTCGCCTAAATGCCCCCGTGTATGTAATTTTCGGTCATTTATATGCCGGGGCCCGAAAACTTCTTCGTATCTCATTTGCGACTCCCTCGGTCCGCCCCTTTCTTCCTCCCATCGCTTCGCTCCCATCCTACGCCTCCTCTATCTCTCTTTACCTTTTTTGTTCGATCTCTGCCCAAACCATTCTTCGCCTACGTCCTTCGCTTAACATATTTCCGTAATCGAAACCTCTTTCTGGAGGCGTAGCGAGAGGCTTAGGAAAGGAGTCGGATGCGTGGTTGCGAGCGGAGCGCAATGTCCAGCGCTTGTCCGCGGGTCCCCGTTCCCTCCCCCCCCTCTCTCTCGAGGAGGCTGGGGGCGGATGGGTGGAGTCGGTGGTCTTAATGAGGCGGTGGGTGGACGGAGCCGCCTTCCGTCTAGTTGGTTCGCCTTGCCTCTCCATTTTCTCTCTCCGACGGTGCGGCTCCAATCTTCTCCCACTTAGCGGCGCCTCGCTGTGGATTGTGATGTTACTCTTGTTTGGCGTTCGTTTCCTTTATTTCCTCCTTTTTCCTCTCTCTCTCCCCCCCCCCCCCTCTCCTCCGTTAGCAATTTCGTTTACCCTGCTCATTTGGCGGTGACCTCGCTAAGAAATAAAGAAGACAGCTTCTGTGGAAATTACTCGTTATCTATTTCCTTTCAACGTTTTCTTCTTATCAAATGTGATTTTTAAATAATCCTTTCATTTTTGGAAAACGTTTATGAAAATGTTTCAGATATTGCCATTCAAAATAATTTTGGTCAATATCCGAAATTCAGGAAGAAAAAACTATAACTTACCTATATTCTTTTCCGTACATATCGATCATCGAAGGCTTTTACCCTTGTTAATTTCCTGGATCTTTTACGTATAATCTTATTATATGGATTAAACTAAGTTTTATGTTTCTATATTTATTTAATTACACAATACTTATATTACAAAATTATTACACAACGATCGCTGGGTAAAAGCTTACATTATAGAGAGGTCAGCAATTCTAAGTTTTCTTGTACAAATTATTTAGATTGATAATTAAGATTGATTATTATTGATGCTGTTCAAAATTTTTAATCCATCTTCAATCTCTACCACCCCAAATCTCAGTTGTTTGGTGATTTTGGTTCTACTAAAGCAATATTCATCAATCATATCTAGTATGTTTATAATTTACAAAACAATAAAATAAATAGCCAAAACTTAATTTAAAATAACTAATACGCTATCTTACATTTCGTGAGTTGCTTGGACTGTAATTAAGCCACGTACCTACGAATATAACAAATTCTAATATAGTCTGGAGATAAATTTATTGCATTATGCAATGTATATATTTCGTATTCAATATTACTATTTTAATGTTGGTTTTTATATACACTGATTATTTATAAATCAGTATAGTTTTCTGCATAATTATAAAAATGTATCGCGTTTTAAGTCAATTTAGGAGTATTCTCATTTTTTTTAGAGAAAACGTCCCTTTCAGCTGCGGGTTGTTTCAGAAATTCGGCGGTAGATGGCAAAGGCGCTGCTGCCTCATGGTTGCTTACGTTCCCGTTCTTTCCTCTGAATCGATAGAAAAACGAATTTCGTTGTAGCATATCGTTTTTTGCACTGATATTATCGGATATATAAATTTAATTGGAAAAAGATGGATAATCGATTTCAATATTGGTGTAAGTCTAGAATGTAATTAACAATTGACTTTTTTATCGCAAAATCAATACATGGAAATATAAATAATTATTCAGAGATGAAGAGTTAAAGTGACTACGGGTAGAGCCATGCTAATGTTATGGAAATAATTATAACCATGAATTACAATGAAATTGACATGAGAGCTATTTCGACTCATTAAAGCAGAGGCCGGCAACACGGCGCTCGGAAAACATTTTTCAGTCGCCCTCCGGCCGAAAGGAGAACATTAGATAAACCAGCAAGTGGGGTACCTTCTGCTGAAGTTAGTTTAATTTACCAGTCTTACACCCCACTTCCCAATTAGCGCCCACCATCTATTTCCAAATGCGAAATGAGCCCTCAGTGGTAAAAAGGTTCCCGGCCACTGCATTAATGAGTTAAATGATTTTTGCTTCGAAGATATCTTTTCTCAGAACTTGAAATATTATCGTAACTTGCAACTTAGTCGTTTTGCGAACTCGGCCGCCTTCTTCATAACCGGATTGGAAAGCTGGCGCAAAAATTAGACCTAATGAATCTGATCTAATTTATGAAAAATTTGAATGGACGGTAAAAGAGTTTCCTCCTCATTGCAAAACACAGTCTATCGATTTTTTTATTAGCCTCGGATCTCTTTTTGACTCTCGTAGAGACCGCCGTGGTGCGAGTGAAAACGGACGGCTTTTAAAAGAGTGACTTTGCAACATATTGGCACAAAATTGCGTCTAGATTTGTATCTTCTAGTTGCAGTGCATGGTGCGAAGGGATAAGGGTGGAGTTGATCGCTCAGGAGATCGCGTGGGTAATAACTCCAACACGCGCTAAACGGTGCAATAAAACGATTCAACCCATGCGCCTCTCGGAATCCCCCCCCCCCCAACCACACCCTTCCCCCCACCACTTCGCCGGACGGCACAGGTGCTCCCAATGGTTAAAATCTGGAAAGTTCTTGTGGAAAAAAAACCGATAGGATCACCGGACGATGCACGTGTTTAATTGTCGGAGTGAAAGCGAGAGGAAGAGGGAATTCCGGTATTAAAATGCATTATATCGTTAAGCGGGTGATTTATATTAATCGCCATCTCGGGCTAAGGTGAGCAGGTCACTTTGATGCAGCTAGGAAAGTTTAGATGCTAGAGATAGAGAATTCATGTGTGTGTGTGAACGTGTGTGTGAGAGAGACGAGGAGTGGGAGAGGTGAAACATAAGAGGGGAAGAGGGAGTAAGGAAATGGAGAGCAGGAGAAAGAGTCCATAAAAGAATTATATTGCCCTCCTCGTCACGTGATGTCCTCCCATCCCGCCCTAACTACACACACGAACACAGACGCACGCTCGCGCGCACACAAACACCGCGACCGCCTGCCCTAAACACACGCACGCACACACGCACGGGAAAACGCGCTTACTAAAAACACAAACATGCGTCTCTCGCTGCGCCCCCTCTAACGTATGTGGCAAGCGTAAAACAAAGAGCTCTTGCGGCCAACATTTCGACGAAAGGAAAAGACTCCGAAAACCTTAATAACCGCTCATCCGATGCTTGCACTCATTAACACGCGGTTTTGGGACTCGTCCTATCTTTTTACGGAACGAGGGAAGGAGGCTGCGAGAGCGTGTGCATACGTATGTGGCCGGATTTTATTGAAGAAGTCGGTTTTTTTATTGCTAGCGTCTAGTCTCTTAAGTATCGTTTTTCATGCGTCCAATTCCTCTTAAATGAGATTTGTTTTGATTTTCAGATTGCCTAGATTTGTGGGATATTTTCCCATGCAAAGTATGGCAGAGATATTGAATTCACAGGGCATGCGAATGATGGATATATCACCGTTCTTTAAGTGAAAACAAAATATTTCCTGGTTGTATCTCGCTCGTTGTGATTGTTTTCATAAATTAGTAGAATTGCAGTGAATATTTTGGATAACCGAAAAATCATATATTAATATGCAATAGTAATTCATTTGTGTAATTGAAGTAGTTACCCATATCTTTGAAATTTGCCTAAATATACTTAGTGAAATGCGTTTAGAACAAAAAGAAATATATTAAATCAGCTGAAGAAATAATTTCATTGTGATATGCATAAATAGCTCACGTAAATATTTTCACTCCGACTCCAATGATTTTAAAAGCCTAGACTTGCATGATCTGAGAAAACAATAAAAATAAAATATTCTTAAATATGTACCATGTGAAAATCTTATAGTCAAGTGCGTAGTATATTTTATATTTTATTAACGTTAAAATTTTATTTCTCGACACATGCGTATATTGAAATCCCAAAATATCGAAGGTGTAGGGGAAAGGAACCGAGCCAACTGTTACGTTAGAAAAAATTACGAAAAGACGCGAGATTACTCATCATCATTGCTTGTTAACAATAATTTATAAATGCCTTCAATGTACTTATTTAGTAAACATGATTTAGATTTCGCTATGGCTTCGCACGCGATTGCCTTGATATGTCGAAGGACCATATTCATTACGTCGATGCCGGGGCATCATATTTCTACGCAATTCTAATGCTATGACTCACAGTGCTGACCGACCTTTCGGAGAGGAGCCCCGTGAACTTAGCTTTCATGCATGGAAAACCACCCGTTCGAAATGAACCACCCCCACAACCCGGACCAACCCTCAGCGCTACCGAATATATAAATCCACCCCATTATCTCCCTCCCCCAGTCACACGTAACAGCCTCCTCCCTCTAGGGCATACACGCTTAGGGCGAATACGCTCATACCCTCGCATCCCGTAAGAAATCGACACTTTTTATTTTTAAATTCCTATTTTTTACTGTTATTATTTCGGAGGACGTTATGTAAATGCCAAACCTCGAGAGAAAGAGGGAACGACGGCACGTTTGGGGATGAAAGCTTTGAGGATGGAAGCGGCCTTATTTTTACCCCCTCCACACCCTTCAATCTTCCCCTCCCTTTCATTCTCGCTTTCCCCTCCTCCTCAATTTCCATCCCCTTTCAGAGAGTGTTTTCTATTTTTTCCATTTTTATAACTAGCGAGAGGGAATTTATCTAAAAACTTGGCGGAGAAGATGGGGGCTATTCTGACTGAGGGAAAGGGAGTTTAGAGTTGGGGGCCTAATATGAGGAGATGGATTTTAGGAAAGGGAGAAGGGATGAAGGGGGGGGGGGGCGGTGTGAGGGAAGGCGGTAAAAAGAGTAGCCTGCTCTCTGCTTTTTGGAGGCGGGGGCTAGTTGGTGGAAGGGGGAAGTGGAGGCAGGCCGGGGTGTAAGGGTCGTGTATGCATGAAGGGGTTGTAGGGCTCTCCGCTTCCCTACTTTGCATGCGCAGATTCCTGCCTCTGGATTGGTCGACGCGCACTCAAGTTCGGTGGAGTGCCTCAATTCCATTTTCATCCCTCCCTTCAGCCTCCTGCTCCCTTCTTCTCCTCCCTCCCTCTCTCTCTCTCTCTGTTTCTGCTCCGTCTTTCTCCTCCTCCTTCCCTTCCAATCTCCTCCTCGACCCTCTCTATCTTTCTCTCTCTCTCTCTCTCACCCATCCTTCCTCCCTCTCAGCTCGTCTCCTCCAGAATCGCCCCTTTCCTCAGCTTATCTGTGTCTTCCCATCTGTACATCATTATTTGCTTATCTTTTTCACTCCGCCCATCGATCCTCTCATTATAGAAACGCCCTCTTTACAACTTCTTGCCTCTTGTCTTCTTGATTCTCCGATTATCGGGAAAGATTTTCTTCCCTGTGATTAATCTTCTTCATAGAGACATTAGCTTTTTTACGATTTTAAAAAATTTGCTGTCATTTTCTTAATTGATTGCATGCATGGATCTAGAGAAGTAATGGGCTTCAGATGCTACATTATTAAAAATCCATAAGGACCGTTTTATACAATACTCAAGATGCATTAAATGACGTTAATTTCAGTTTGTATTTATTGAAAAATGTGAATATTCATAAAGGTGAAGATAAAATTTTTGGTATTATTCCTTTTATGAATTAAGCCATCTCTTTAGATATGATATGTATTTCTTTACCTCAACATTACTTTAAAATATATTAAAAATAATGAGTATTTTCATAATTCATTATAATTTCATAAGAATTAAATATGTTCGATCTTAAAATAAATATATTGCAAAAAAATCTCGAATATGTATTCTGAAATCTACTGTACGCTAAATGCAATAATAAATCTTCATCTTCAATGATTCTATAACCGCATATGCACAGCATTTTACTTTGACTTGTCACATCAACGGATATCCGTAGGGTTCACCATTAGAGAAATCTAATGAAGTATACTTTTGCAATCTTCTTATTCTTTCACCCTGTAATAATAATTTATTTTATACTAAAAAATCTCTAAGTCATCAAAACTTTAAGTACGTCCAATCTCCTTTTCCTTCTTCCCAGTTTTCCATTTCTCGTCAGATTCCATGTCGGTCTTAATGTTTTTTTATTCCACAAAATATCCGGGCTCCGCCGTGTTTGTCGTCGCCTTTCTTACTCTTCTCTCCCGCTCTCTTTCTCTCTCCGGGGGTTTGAGAGTGCAATTCCTTTGACACGCCTCGCTTCCCCCGTCCGAGAGGCGCCGTCTCTCCTCCCCCCCCCCCCATTTTCCAGGCAATCCCCTCCCCTCTCTCCCTCCCTCCGCCCTCTCCGTCTCATAACCGCATCAACGCTCTCCACCTCTTTTCCTTCCTCCTGAGACGCCACTCAACGGAGTTATGCCCGCGTCGCAAGCGCCTCCTTCTCCCCTCCCTCCCCTCTCCCCCTCCACACCTTCTCATTAACTCGCTCCTTCTCTCGCAGAGGCCTCTCTACCTCTCTCCCCCCTCTTCACTCTTCATCAGACAATATTTCTCTCTCTCGATGTCTCCCATCTCACTTTCCCGCTATCTCTCTCTCTCTCTTGCATCAACTCCATCTCTTCCAACCCATATTACTTCCTTTGCTTAATAATACGCTACCATAATATCACTTTTTCTCGTTTTTCTTATATCGTAATCTTTTTTCTATTTATTCGGCATGGTAATTTTTTTTGGAAAAAAATGAATACGTTTATTTCACTTTATTTTCTTCCGTTTTGGAGTACCTTCAGAGTTTTGACTGTTTCTTTGTGAAGCGTGTAACATTTTTCGCGCAAAAATACTATCCTGATAAGTGTATTAGAATTTATCTTACATTAAACATAAAATGGAATGAATTACGAAAGCTTGCAAATATCGCCGTGTTATCCAAAAGGTTTAAATGTATTTTGCCCGACTACGTTTTTGAGGTCGGTATCAGTTACTAGTAATCGAAGAACTTCGATAGGATAAAATCTAAAGAGTTGTTATAGAATATTCCCAATAGATTTGGCATTTTTTTTAGTTTAAAAAAGCAAACAAAATGTTTGAATGTGAGATTGCGTCTCCTTTCGTCATTCGCATTCCTTCACGGAAGTTCCCGTCGCCCATTGCGACAGCTGTACAATCAGTTCTACACTTGATCCGTTTACCCAAGAGACAGGCGACGATTTCCTACTTTCGACACCCTCCGGCGCTTTCTGGAACAGAATTACGTAATTGGAGATATTTGTCGAGGATTCCAAAAGCGTTAAGGAATGTAGTCAATGGAAGACTAAAACCTTCATTTCTGCGCGAATGCAACCCCCCTTCTTATCTCTCTCTCTCCCTTCCTCCCTTATCTCCTCGCTTTCTTTGTCCGCTTCTCCTCGAGTCAACCTTTCCTCTACCCCCGCCTCTTTTTCCGCCCCCGCCGCCTCCTCCTGCCCCCGCGCGCTTCCTGCCTCCCGTTTAACGTTCTCTCGTAACTACCCTTTCGTTTGGTCACCATTATCTCGGTGTGTGCCCAACCCCCGCCTCTTCCTCCTCCGACCCCTTTTAACCCTTCCCTTCGCCTTCCTTACCCTGCCCCCGGTCGTCATTATCAGCTCCGTTCCTTACCCTGAAATACACTCCATCCCCCGGCGGTTCCCCCTCCTCTAGCCGCCTTCACTCCATTATCCTCTCTCCTCCTCCTCCTCCTCCTAGCCCGCGGCTCTTTAGGCTCATTCAACTCATCCTCTCCTACCGAACCACTAACTCCCGCACTCTCCTCCTCGATCTCCTCCCTCTCTTTCCCCCCGCGCAGCATTTCCCGCTCCCGTGCGCCCTATTACCGTTCCCTCGTCGCACCATTCGCCTCCTCTTTCATCCCACCCGCCCCCTCCCTCTTCCACTGGAGCCCCTCCCTTCCCTTCCTTCATTTACATCCTCGCTGGGTTTTAATGGGGGCCAAACTTCAGTAATTGAGGATTGGCCATCGGATTTACGGCCGCGAGCAGCTTACATAACTGCTGCCTGCAGTGCCTCCATCCCTCTCTCCTCCCTTCTGCCCTATTCAGCCACTCCCGATTCCCTCCCTCTCCTATTCCCAACTATTTTCTCGACCCTCTCATTTTCCCTCTAAATATTTTTTTAAGGATCCTCCTCTCTCGCGTCCTTCGATACCCTTCCCCCCTCCACCTTCTCCCTTTTAACCGATCCGTCGCTAAGCGGCGCAATTCCACGCACGCTTCCTCCCTCATCCCGTATCAACCCTTCCCGCATCCGCCGCCTTCACTCCCCCCCGTTGGGATTCTCTCCCGGCGACCCTTCAGCATCACCGGATATTCCGTTCTGCGGGAGGCCCTTTTTCCCCTCTCTATCTCCCTCTCTCTCTCTCTCCTCCCTATTCTCCTCCAATTACGGCGAGTGCGGTGGCGTGCCGACTGGGGCGTCCTCTCGGTTCTTTTATTCCCTGTCGTCCAAAGAGCGCCTTCCATTTATTTGTGGGTGCTCCTGCTCCTTGGTCCGCTTTCCCCTTTCGTTCTGCGGAAGATGGGAATCCTGTCGAATGGGAGCGTTGCGGGGCGGATGTGGTCTGGGGGATTCTCGTCCTTTCCGGTTAGCTGGCACGAAAGGCGCCACCCTCGCTTCTCTTTCCCCCCCGTGGACCTTCGCTACATTCCTCTTCGGTTCCCAAACCAAATTCCTCTCCCCCGCGATTGCTCCTCCTTTGTGCCTTTCTTTTCGCCTCATTCCTCTTTTTCTCTCTTCCCTTATCCTCCTACTTTCTCATTTTCTTTGCCTTTATCTTCTCTCTCTCTCTCTTTTGTCGTGAAAGGCCACACACACCCGCACTGCGGATGTCGAATGGTAAATGGAAGAGTGGATTGCCAACGGTTCTGAGTCTCGAGGCGAAGAGAGACGCAGATATAAAGCCGATACAATGGAGGAGCATGACAAAATAAAAATATTGCATGCAGGATAATTTAAAATGTAGCTCAGACTATCTAAGTAGGTTGTAAGTTTATAAAGATTTGGCGGAGTCTTAACTATAATATTATATATTGAAAATTTGTCAAACCACCTTATTAAAATATAATTATTATTTCGTTGGTTAAACGTATTCAGTTCTCTGTTTTATTCGGAGTAGAATAGTAAAAAATACATTAATGGGCATTAAAATAAGGGAATGATAGTAAACCGTGGAAAGAGATAGGTGTCTTTAAAATTAGACAACCGACCTGATAAGGCTATCGATAAAAATATTGCATATCATAACTTTTATTTATACATATAACCTCGTTTCAACGTTACTATATATAAATTCCATTTTATGACTATCTCTTCTCCTAAATTATAGCATTTTACATTAGTTTAATCGAATTTCGACAGTAATATTAGCATTTATTTAAATGTAAATCTCTTTACACGCGAGTGCGATAGTTAAAGTTCGAACAATTTTTTTGTATTTCTCTCAGTTTCCCTGTAGCACAATCATGATTATCGCGAACAAATAATACTCCTCGCGGATAATAATCCAGCGCTACTTTGCATCTCCGATGGCGGTGTTTATTTCCCAATAACGCGTAGCTCACGCTCTTCTCTTCGATTTCTCCCGTAGCACCGCGACGCTGGTTCTCCCGTAGCACCCGTTTTCATCCATAGCGCCAATTCCTTCTCTTCCGTTGCAAGGGTCGATGGCTTCACTTGCTAAGGAGATCTTTCTTATTTGCCACGCGGCGGTAATATCACGTGAAAGAGGGATTCTTGCATAGCATCGCGAGGGAAGAGAGATAGAGCGGGTTCCCTGGGTCGAGGGGTCATCGATTGCAACGAGATGAAGGTGATAATTGTGCTGTAGTGCGCGTCGCCTCCTTTTACGCGATGCAACGTAAGGCTGCAAAACTCTCGCTCGTGTTTTACTTCTTGTAGGACACGTTTTCTTGCTTCTAGGAAGGTTTGCGGCGGATGCGCGGAGGAAAATAACGATCTTCATTTTCTCGGAGGACGAGAGATATAAAAGAAAAGTTATTTACTGTTTCCATTTCCTCGACGACGCCCGTGAGTCGCGCGCGCTTTCCGGAAATCATTTTCTCCCCCTTTTATGCACTCCGACCACTCTCCACGAGTGACGTTAGCATTTTTTCGTATTTCGGATTAGTTCGATGCGGCGCTCCTTCACTATCTTCTCCATCTCGCGCATCGTTTTGTTTATCTTTTACATTCCACGTTTTTTTAGAATAAAAATGTGTGAATATAAAATTTTCCCCTTAATTCGAACAGTGTGAGCACAGTCGCTATCGCGAAACTCTGGAATAAAAATGGGAAAGAGTGGCGAAGGAGTTGAGGATGAGAGGGAGGGGGGGGGTAGGAGGCGGGGAATGATGGGAGGGAAAAAAAGGAGGCGGGGGAGGCTTACACCGACTACGTGGGTGGGCCTGGGGATTGGCTTCGGTGTGGGAATTACTAGCTGGAACGAGGATGGCGGAGGAATTTGAAAAATTGCGATAATCTTGGCTTTCCAACTTTACTGTCGCGTCTCTCGGGACGAAGGAATGGGCAGCGAGCGGAATGGGAGAGGGAGGTTAAGCCTCTTTCGATCTGCATATCATTACCGGGTCCACTCTTCCCTTCAATCCAACCGTCGCGCTCTCCTCATTGGCTAAATCCCCAGTAACAGCCTCCTCGGTACTTGTGCGGAGATCTGCCTCCGGCGACTTTTCATCCCTTGGTCCCCCATTTTGTCTTTTTATAAGCGATCCCTTAGTCTGTACTCTCTCTCTCTCTCCTTCCCTTGCCTCTCCCACCCCTCTACTCCCTCCCCTACTCTCCTCTGCCCACTCTCCTCTCTTTCTCTCTCTCTCTCTCTCACATTTCCTAGCCGTAGCCTTTTATTTTCACCCAGCAAACTCCGACATATCTCTAGAAGTTGCTTTTTCCATTCCCACTTTCCAAACTGTCTCATATCTCTTCCGCAATTGGACTTGTTTTCCCGACTTTACCGGTTCTGCTACATCTCTCAAAAGGAGACAATTAGCTTTTTTTCTCAGGCTCACAGGGGCTGAACTTTATTCCTACCGCTGGCATCAGAGATAGTGCCTGTTTATGTATACATATATATTCTGAATATTACGGCCCGACCGTACATTTTTATTTCTATCCTTGATTTCATGGTCAGGCTAGATGAAACTTGTTTTGCTAGTCCTTGAATTTTATCCTTCGAATGCTTTTGAGCCTAACGCTGCATGTGTGTGTGTGTGAGTACGTGGTCATATTAGTGTCACGTGACACCTTCATTCGTTTCTCATTTGCGGTCACCTAATCCTCTTTTGCTTTCCCAGACGTGACTGACGCCGTTCTTACATTCGTCATATGCCAAAGGGAACTTACATCCTCATATAAAAGATATGAAGGATTGAATACCTTACGTTTAACGTGAAATATACCATCTCTACGGATTAATAATCAACGTCGCAATTTATTTTTGCAAATTTAACCAATATGCAGTAATAATTCGTGTAGTTTACTTATTATATTATAAATAAAAGCGTATGTTCCGCAAAATTACTGTAAAAATAATTCGAATTAAATCACTTTCTGAAATATTGGAGCTTCAGAATAAGGAGATACTCAGAATGAGTTGCTGTGGAAAAAGGCAGCTAAGTTTATAATAATGTTACTTTAGAGTCATTATCATCAAGTAAAAGAGGAAATAATCACTTCTGACTAAAAATAAATCCTTATTTTGTTTTCCACAGTATCTCTATATTAGTCAGAAAACATTAATGAATGCCGGTTTTGCACAATTCTGAGGAACGAATAAAGAGTACCTACGCAGGGTTAAAGATATTTATGAAGAGAAGATAGAGTGTGGAAAGAGGGAGAAGAAAGAGAGAGATGTGGAGAAATGGAGAGAGAAAAGTAGAGGTTGCGATGGGAAGGAGAGAGAGAGAGAGGAAGTGGAAGGGATACGATGAACAAAGTAAAGGGGTGGAGAGAGGGAAGATATGAAAGTCTGCGCCCACGGTTATTACGTGGATCCTGATTTATGTAGGCGGAGAAGAAAGCGGTTTAAAAAGCGAAATGGAGGGAAGAAGAGGAGTGGGGAATAAAGAGAGTGAGAGAGAGGAAGAAGAATGGAACACTCTCCCATAAGGGTGTTTGTCGGTCGCTTGGTGAAGGGGCTTTAAGCTAGAGAAACCCTTTCTTACCTCACTCCCCCTTCCTTACTCCCTCTTCTCTCTCTCCTTCCTTCTCCCTCCATCCCTCCCCCCCCCTCTCTCTCTAAAGGCTTCATTTTATATCCCTTCTCCAGCACCCCGAGATTGAGGGCCCAAAAGTTTGAAACCTCTAAGGGCCGTACGAGAGATTGGGGTGGGTGGTGCGTCGTTATTGTAAAGTTTTCGGGAGCGGGGTTGGAGAGGCATAAGAGAGAGAGAGAGAGAGAGAGAGAGAGAGAGAGAGAGAGAGAGTGAAAGAGTCTGGCTGCCTTAGGTCTCTTGCATTCGACGAGGCCTTTGGGTAATGCCCGGGGTCTGTGCCAGCCACGTGTAGAACAGGAGATGGGTAGGGTGCGGGGATGGGAAGGGGGGGGGGGGGGGGGGGGGGCTTTTAGGAGGGATACGGGGGCCGAATATTTTTTTCTTTTTTGGAGGAGTCAGGTGCGTCTGATAGAGAGCCTGGGAGAGGAATTTCCCGATGCGATATTGTCTCCGCCGCTCAATGGACTCAAAAACCACTCCATCTCCTAAGGGATGCGTTTTTCAAAGGACCCGAGATGAAAAAGGAAACTCCGTGGTGGCAGCTGCAAGGGGGAGAGGAAGATAAGGGAAATTTGCTCGGGGAGATCTGGGTGGAATGCGATGGAGGAGGGAGACTCGCATCGGTCCATATGTCACGACGAGTGAATTGGAATGGAATGTTTCATAGGGTTTTTATTATAATATATTTCGGTTCTCATGGAATGAGTCATTGGCAGTAGCCTGATAATTTATTTCGGTTCGAGGTTTATGGTGTTTAGATGTGAAAATTCAAGTCCAGGAATCATCTGAAACTCTTTATTTTAACCATTTTTCGATGATGAAGGCTTAAAAAGAGTAAAACTGTATTTCTTTATGGTAACATGTACAAAATTTTAGCACTTTAATGTGAAAACGCGCACAGATTTTTATATGAATGGCCTCCAAAACAGGTTTATGGTTATTTGAACCTGTTGTTTGTTGATAACAACTGGAAGGATATCTGTGATCAAATCGATAGGTAGTTATTACGGGTGAGATATCACTGCCAATATATCTAACACCATACAGTCTGGGTAATCGAAGGCGCCGAAGTGGAGATTATGATATCTGAATTGGGATGAAGAGTGGGCATTGAGAGAGTAAGAGAGAGGAATATCTGCTGACCGATGGCGGTGAAGCGATGCCGTGCCCCCCCCCCCCCCTTTTATATATCTACTGCTCGGTTTTATATTTCTCTCTACGGCACGCGGAATCGTTTCCTCTCTAAATCCTCCGGGGGCTTCTTTTTTATGAATATAATAATGATTTCCCCCTTCCTTGCTCCGGTACATCGTTCCGATCACCCTCCCTTATCTGCGCCCCTCCCCCTCTCACTCCCCCTCCCGATCGCCATCCCGCACCGCGGTGCGTACCAGCATCCATCCCCCTCTGCCGCTCGCAATACTCCTCCCTTGATTTACGAATCCATTTCTGAGCAACAAATAAGTCACTTTTATGAGGGAAAATTTATTAAAAGTGACTTTAACTTCATAATGGGATCCCACAAAACATCTCTTCCTTCCTCTGCGAAGTCGCCCTTCTGAGGATCTTCCTTCCACGTCCCTCGTCGCGTCCCTTCCACGCCCCACAACCACCCTTCCTTCCCCTTTCGAGAAAATCATGGCAGAGTGCATTCCGATGTGCCATCGTTATGTTTACGAAAAATAACAAAGCGAATGATTTTTACTGCTGTTGTAGGGAAATAGATGATGGGAAAATGCGAAGGACCATTGGTGCAAGCCGTGAGGAATTATTCCTTGGTATTTATTTTAAGGTTAATGCTATTTTAAAGATTTAATTAAACTTTTCCATGAATTATGAGTTTCAAATGCAGGTCATAGATTATTTATAACATCAAGGAAAATATCTAAAAATATAAGGTAGAGCAATTGTTTGTAATATAAAAACTAAAATTTGATAAATTACCGAGTCTTCGAAACAGACTCTTAATCAGTAATATTAGGAGATATAATATACATCTCGAGTGAAACTATTAGTTATTTAATGTTTAATGATAACTAACGTATCACTATCAAGCAGTTTTCTAAATTCTCTGTTACAACTCTTTTCCAAATTCAAAGCATAAGACTTAAGGCAACGTGTCTTATCTGTCTTTAAATACAGTAGAACCTCATAAATCCGGCACTCGAAAATCCGGAATTATAAAAAATCCGGCAGTTTTTGAAAAGTGCACTTTTTAAAATTTTTGCCGCGGGTAGCCTAATCCACTATGGAACGATAAACGCACCGCTTCGCATCAAAATTCGCGAATTCTAGAACCAATTTGACGGCAGCAGTTACATTGTATGTGTGAGTGAGCCCAATTGTCAGCTGACCAATACATGTTGGTACGTGTTAGGGAATAGTTTCCACAGTCACATTGTATAACTTGTATACAGTCGCGTGTTCAGATTCGTAACGATCGCATGTGTCTTTCATTAGTGTGATATTGCTCAAGTTCATATTGGAATGTCTTCAAAAAAAAGCTGAAAACCCCTCCTGTAGTATTATGAAGCGTAAACATAAATCTCTTTATATTGAACAAAAAGTAGATTTATTAAGAAAACTTGAAAAAGGTGCTTCAGTTAAGAGACTTTGTGAAGAATATAGCGTAGGCAGTTCTACTGTGTATGACTTGAAGAAACGAAAAAATGAGTTGCTGACATTTTATGCAGACAGTGACAGTTCTAAGGCCGAAAAACATTACATACTTCCAGGGTCAACGATATCGATAGAGTATTGTTTGAATGGTTTCGACAAAGAAGAAGTGAAGGTGTACCGGTATCAGGTCTATTGTTAATACAGCAAGCAAAGAAATTCCACGACGATTTGAAAATCAATAAAGCATGCGATTATTCGCAATGTTGGCTTCATCGCATCAAGCTTCGCCATGGAATACGAAAATTAGCAGTGTCTGGCGAAAAACGTAGTGCCGATTCGGATGCTGCCGAAACATTTGTAGAGGAGTTTACCAAGTTAATTTCGGATGAAAATCTTACTGCAGAGCAAATATATAACGCGGACGAGACAGGATTATTTTGGTGATGTCTTCCTCGGAGCACACTTGCAGCCGCCGATGAGGATATGGTATTTGGAGTGAAGGAGTCAAAGGAGAGGCTGACGGTTCTTGCGTGCGCAAATGCAGCAGGTACGCACAAACTAGAGCTAACTGTAATTGGTAAAAGTGCACACCCTCTTGCTTTAAAGAGTGTAAAGAATTTTCCTGTCAACTACCGTGCTAATAAACGTGCATGGATAACTTCTCAATTAATGTTGGATTGGTTTTTGAATTATTTTGCACCGGAGGCACGTGCTCATTGTAAATCTAAGGGACTAGGTGATGATTGTAAAATAATTCTGACATTAGATAACTGCCCTGCCCATCCTCATGTATAACTTTTGGTATTGGGTAACGTGCGTGTGGTTTATTTATCTCCAAATTGTACATCTATTATTCAACCTATGGAATATTACGCTCACTAAAATGCTATTACAGACAGCAATTTATGCAGAAATTGCTTGTCGCTTGCAATAGAGGCCAAGGTGTTGACAGATTTAAAAAAGAATTAACATTAAGGACTCGATTTGGACTCTAGCTAAAGCGTGGACTGATGTAACGGCCGCAACACTGAAAAATGCCTGGCATAATTTGTGGCCTGCAAGCATGTTTGAAGAATGTGATGAATCACCACCAGATTTTCTAGGTTTCACTGTTAGTGACAAAAAGAGACTGGTGTCTGAAATTATGGAATTTGCTAAGGGATCGACGAATAACGCTTTCACGAAGGGTATGGAAGACGTTTAAAACTGGATGGAAATCGACTATGAAGTGCCTGTAGTGAATCAGCTAACTGACGGAGAAATAGTTAAAATGGTTTTGGAACCCGAACGTGAGAATTATGAAAAAAGTGAAAGTGACGATGATGACAATGCAGCTGCAAACAAGCCTTCTATAGACCGTTGCATAGAATTAGTCCCTGATACATTGTCGGCTTTAGAGCAGCGGTCATGCATCGAATCACAGGATATGATGAATTTGTATCTAATTAAAGATAAACTTATTAAGGAAAGATCACAATGTATGAAGCAATCTGTGTGATATGTTCAAGACAATTTCGCAAAAAAACCTTCAAAAAGCTTCCAACACTGAAATGAAATGAAACTTGCATTCCCGCAACTAAAGACGATGTCTCGACCTTATCGTCTAGCCATCGAGAGTAGAAACGAGAGGTGTAAATTGGTATTAAATTGGCATTAAATTTGCTATGACCTTATTCCAAATTCGTCCACTTGTTAATGATTCTTTCTTTTATAAGTTTTGGCGTAAATTTTGGATTTTAATGTTATGTATTTTATTTTTTTTACGTATAGGCCGTGTTATGGTATGAAGATGCAGTGGTGTAGCCAAGGGTGGCAAGAGGGCAAGGCGTCTATTATGATTTAATTAATATTTTGCATGTTTATTTACATACATTTTGTGTATGTTTTTCATATTTGAAAATATTCTGGCGTGATTTCTGATTAAATTTTGAAATACATTATATAGATTACAAAAAGCTTTCTTTTGTTTTATCCCGCAATAGGCTGATTTGCCCCTGGATACTTAGGCAATGTGCAACATTTTCAAAAAACCGGAATTTTCTAAAATCCGGCTCACGCTAGGTTCCGAGGGTGTCGGATTTATGAGGTTCTACTGTATTTTCATTGTCTCGTGGAATCCATCGATTAACTCGGTTAGATTGATATTTTCTTATTTAAGTATGATGTGACTGTTGCCTTCATTTAGTTCTCAATCTTTTATCTGTATTATATGGTTAGGTCTCACTTGCCCTAATTCATATGCCCTAATGCCACATGCCCTATAACCCACTTGCCATAATGCCACATGCCGTATTACTCAATTGCCCTAATACTCACCTGCCCTAAAACTCATTTGCCCTAATACTCACTTGCCCTAATACTCACCCACATGTGACCGCGGGACATATCTTGGAGATCCCTGATATAGAGTATTATATCATCAAAAAGAACATCTTCAAAGGGAGAGGAGATAATATCATTATATGTTTTCGATAACTTTTTACTGTAAAATCTTTCTTTTATTTGGGTAATAGGGGCAACTTTAATAATCTTCAGCCATGTAAAAATCGTAAATACGAGTCACTCGATCAGAAAATAATGAAATTAATTGCTGATAGACAATAGACGTAAATCTTTAAGCTTTTCAAACAACTGGGATTTTGTGCATTTATTTTCGTACATCTGCCATTAGGGCAAGTGGGAATTTTGGATTCTGGCATTTATTTTCAGGGCATAAGTTCAGGGCGCATAGTTGGGTCCATCTCAGAATCATGACCGCCATTAACTTGGTTCGGCTAGTGCCTTCCTGCTGGGAGGGGGGCACTAGCCGACCACGTTTCTACAATGTAATTTAAAGTATTATATGTTGTTAACTTTGAGATGTTGACTCAATATCAAATTCGGGTAAAATTGCTGATTTAGAGCGTCTTTTGAACGTAATTCTACAGTAAATAATAAGAAACTCTTAAGAAATTGGTATGCCTGGGCCTCAAGATGTGATATGAGCGTAGATATCATATTATTTATCGTGTTATTACGTTTAAAAGACCCTCTTAATCAGCGCATTTACACAAATTTGATGTTTAAGTCCGTATCTCACTAAGATAACAACAAAAAACAATTTAAATTCTATTGCAGAAAACATTGTCCAACACAGAACGCCGGATAGACCTCACGACTGTCATTAACCCGGATTCGGAGCTCGAACCTCGACGTTCCGCTAGTAACCCCCCTCGCAGCAGGGGGACACTAGCCGACCACGTTTTTGCAATGATATTTTAAATATTTTATGTTGTTAACTTAGTGAGATAGTGACTCACGCAACAAATTCGGGTAAAATCGCTGATAAGAGCTTCTTTTAAATAATAAGATTTATGTTCACATATATTCTTGACGCCCAAGAATACCAATCTCTTAATAGTTTTTGGGACAGGATAGTGTTTTTATTTACTTGATGAAATATGAAATCGCATAAGGACTAATTTCATTAGGACAGGTGTGTATTATGGAATTTGGGATTCGGGTATTTATTTTTAGGGCATTCGCGATTAGGGCAAGTGAATATTAGGGCAAATGAGTATTAGGGCAAGTGAGTATTAGGGCATTTGCGACTAGGGTAAGTGGGTTATAGGGCATGTGACATTAGGGCATATGAATTAAGGCAAGTGGAACTACGCCGTATTATATAACTATTTACGAATCCATATGTTGTCGGTTATTTTTTAGCGTCTTCTCGTTTTCCTTTTCATATTTCCCTTCTTTCTTCTCATTATTATTATTTACTGTTCCAATGTTGAGGACCATGTCTCATGCTCGCAACATAAAATTTTTGTAATGCACTTGCCATGTCTTCTCTCTCTGAGAATAGGTGTAACATGCGGCTGATAGATGCTTTTCATTAGAATGCATGTTGGTCAATGTGTACACTTTTAGTTCTGCCCCACCGAATCAAATCTTCTTTATTTTGCAACAAGAATAATTTACTCATAAAACTACATAAGGCTAAGTAGTCACTTTCAAGTTAATTTGTTTTCAATTCACATACAGGGTTTATACATTGTTGAACGATGATTTTGATAGCTGGTCTCGAATTATTTTCTGTTTTTAAAGCATCTGCCTCTTCGTGTAGTGAAATTAATGTGATGAACAAAGCACGCTCAAATCATATTCATTCTAAAAAAATTCAGATAAAAATTCTCTAGCAGAGGAAGGTCCAAGTGTATCGAGAATAAAAAGGCGAAGGTTTACGAGGAAAAGTATAAGGAGAGAGGCTTGAAGAAGCGAAGGGATTCTCTCTCTACGGTGATGCGGCCCATCCTGTGAGCGGCGATAACTTCTACAGTCTTCTGTCTTATCTGACAGGCTCAAGATCCAAGTCTAAAACGATTCCACCAACCTTTTATTTCCTCCACTGCTTCCTTCGTTTGCTGGTAATTACTATGTTGTCCGATATCTCCATTCTTATTTTTTCTCTTCCTCTTCTGCATTTAACCTTTCCTTCTGGTAGTTCTCTTAAGTAACATTATTTTCTTAGCATATGTCCTATCCACTTAGTTTTACTTTGTTTTATGTATTTTATCAGTTTTATTTATTCCTTGCAGCACTTTATAATTTCTTATTTCTTCCATATCCACATTTCAAAGCTTTATAAATTGGTTAAATCTTTTCTCCTAAATAGCATCTCTGCTTCATACGCCAAATATAACACCGTATGAACCTTTTCCGTAAATCTTCATTCATTTATATATCTTTCCAAAAGTACCCTCATGTAAAAGCTACTAATTATCCCACCTTTTCCTTTTTACACTTCCTATGGCCAAGTAATGCTCGTCTTATAATCGCTTCCACAGATGTTCCCCCATCCTCTGTCATTCTATCCTTCAAATGTCACCAAGAGAGCCTTCTATTGATAAATGGCAAAATTATTCATATTTTCCTAAATACATACGTTTTATTTTAGTGATTTGCATTTACATTCGAAATTAAGAGTAACCTTTCATGCATTTCGAAATGAATTGAGTAGTTGACCCTAATTATAATATTCTTTCGCGCGGCTTCTGAAAGTAGAGGTCACCTTATATCCAGGGCCAAGTCGGTAATTTATAAAAAACATATTATATCAAAGGTAGGTTTTCATAATAATTTATATGAATTACGAGTTTAATCTTTGAAAGGGTGAACATTGTATTAAATTTTGTTATTATTAAATAGTCTACTAAGAATTTCTACTTTTTTTAGACATCCCTAAAAATTATAGCTGAATATAATGTTGAGTATTTTGAACTCCAGTCTAAATCCATTAGTTACTTAATATCAAAATAGTTAGACGCTGAATAGTAGGCCGTAAAATATAGTTTTGTTTGTGCCTAGGATATCGGTATATTCGAAGCCAGGTCTTGAAAAGCAAATAATTTCTCCATCATCCATCTCGTGTGACATGTAATACCCTTTGCTCAGAATACATCGGTATTGTATACCAATAGACCGAAGAATAAAAGGGTTTAATAAAAATCCGCGGCCGAAAGTCCTTATTTCGAAGTAATTTTTTTCGGAGCATTAAACTCGAGTGGATTCATTGAACTCAAGTGATTATACTATGGCTCTTCACCGAGTTAAAAAAACAGCACTCTATGTAAGGTGGTGTCGGATGAAGTGGGTAGGTCAACATGTTTTATCTATTTGTGTGGGGATGAGAAAGATAGGGAGGTTGAAGGGGAAGGGCAAAGAGGTAAGCGAGAGGGTCGGACGTGAGGAGGAGGGTAAAAGGGGGAGGGCTCGGAAAGGAAGAGGCAAGGGGGCGTGGAAACGTGGTTCTAAACGCACGGAGGTTCCCAGGCGAAAGAGGGGTTGGTTCGAAAAAGGTGATCTCCCTTCTCCCCCTCAAAAACTCTGCCTATGAAAAATTCAGCGCACGACACCCATGTTATGGCCTCTTCCCTCTTTCGCCTCCTCGCTCTCCAACTCGCCCCCTCTCCCCCCCTCCCCCCACACCCAACCCCTCCACCTCTTCCTCCTCCTTTCTATATACCGGCATCTCGCGGGGAGAGAGACCTTGTTCTTCTTGGAAAGCGGCCATGGGATGGGGTTGGGAGGGCGATGGGGAGGGCGAGGGGGTGGACCGAGAAGGAGCAGCATAGGAGTGGATTGAAATAGTGAGATGGGACAAACTGAGGGTTCGCAGCTGGGAGTCACTTAGAGAGCTAGAGGAAGAGGTAAAATTATGAGATTGCCGGTCTAAAAATAAAAAGCGCTCCATCCTTTTTCCTCCACCTATCCGTGGTGCCTTTTTTATGCGCGCCACACTCTTTAGAGATGGACTCTCTCTCTCCTGAGCGTCGTTTGGGAAAAGGTCCAAGTGTTTCTCGTCCCCTCTTGGAATCGAGGCGTTCGATTGTTGGACCAGTTCAGGGTCGAATGAGACATTCTTGAATCAAGAGACATAAAGAGACTAACAATAAGATGGTTAGATGGTTGGAGATGTTTCCACGGGATTAAAATAATAAATTTCTAATCTCCGGACCGACCGCCCTGGAATAGCCTTCCGAATCTGCGGTCGTTCGATTCTCGTGATTTCCAGATCCTCGCGACTCCCACTCGATCGAGGAAACGAAGCCATCGAAAGTTTTAATTTACAGGGCGAAAAAGCTTCTTCGGAAACGCGTGGGAAGCGCGAGATAGCGTTAAAAAACTAATGTTACAATTTCTATGCAAAAAAGAGCACGTTCGTGGTCAAAATGGCCGAGTCGACTCTTTAATACCCTTCGGACATGTTTATCGTCTCGTTCCTCCGGTATATTTGTTACCATTTCTCTCGGTCTCATGCTCATTTCTCTCTTTTCTTTTTTTTTGGTCCTCGGAATAAGTGGATTTAGTGGCGTGTCGGGCAAGAGATAAATAAGGGTGAATGAGGAGGAGATTAGGAGGGAGAGAGAGAGAGAGGGCGAGGCTGGAAACCCGCTGCGTGCCTCAAGGGTGAAAACACTCATTCTCCACTGCTCCCTTCGCTCCTTCATCCTCTCTCTCTCTCTCCCACCTCCCCCCCTCTCTCTACTCTACATCCCTCGCGTCGCAACCCTCCTACAGAGGGTTAACCGAGAAAGAGATATGCAGAGCTGTCCCCGTGTGGAGATAGAAGGAGCGCGCGCGTATATATATTTCCGGCTAGGCATCTCGCTTCCAAGAGGGATTGACGTTAGAGGCGAGGGTTCTGGGGGGAGGAGGAGGGGAGAAAGTGGGGGGGGGGAGGGGAGGAGGACGTGCTTCGACGGTATTTATGCGATCCGTTTCCTTCGTGTTTCCCCTCCTCTGCACCTTTCCTTCTCTTTCATCCCTCTTCCCTTCCCCGTCTTTCTCTATCTCCTACATCCCCACCGACCGCATCCCGTGCGACGGCGGCACTGAATTCCGAGTGGAAAATCCGCACCGCTCCTCTTTTTTTCCACGCTCTCCTTTCGTCCTCGGCACATCTTTCATTCCTAGAGCAGAAAAATACGAGGAAGGGAAGGAATCCACTTCGTCTCCTCCCCTTCCGATGTTGTCCCCGGCGCGGATGCTATCGGCTCATTTATGTTACGCGATGGCGGTGCGAACGATCTTCCCTGAGAGGAGTTATTCCTTTGCGAGGCGTAATAATATTTTCTCTCCCTGGATTTTTACGTCGCTTTTCCCCTCTAACTCTCGGAATTTTTTAGTGGAAGTCGGGAAAGATGTAAAGCGTACGTGACTTGTTCCGCCATTCCGCGCTTTGGTATTTGTCGGAGTTTTCCACGCATCTGACACACACGCACACGAAATCCCCGATTACACTCCATCGTTTGCCGACCTGGATGCCACTACACACGCGTGCATGTTTTTTCAGTAGTGCTTCTTTCGGCCGATTCGTGCGCTATCGTATGTGACCGGTTCCCATCTATGTCTTATCTGCGCTTTCGCAGAGGCACATAAAAATGACTCTTCTTTTTTTCCCTGCCCTCGCCGACCCTTACTAGGAGTACAGGGGACAGCCGGGGTCATTTTGTGTCCATAGGTCGAGGGCAATTTTCTGATACCGAGGATGAAGATTTTTGAGGGGTTTTCTTGCGCTGCGTATTTTACTATGTCAATCTTTCAGATAACGTGGCCTTTTGCTGACGTCTCTTCGCCCTCGCCTTTATCGCTTCCTTTTTTTCGTCTTTTCATCGATAGCTTTCTTCCTTCGGAGCCTTCTTTTCGATCTGCTTACTCAATATCCCATCGCTACCCTACTGCCTTTGAGTTACCCTTCCTTTCATCTATCCTAACTTATCCTTTCTCTCTCTATTTTATTTCTCATTTTCTTTGGTTGCTGAACCTGCATTCCGAATTCCTCCCCCATTCCGCGCGTTGCTATAGTCTCCGGGCGAGGGTGGCAGCACAGGCAGCGCTCCACCTGCTCTCCTTCTCACGGATCTTACTTCCCATCGACCTCTCTCCCTCTCATTCTTTCTTTCTTTCTCTCTCCCCATTTTTCCGTTTCTTTGGATCGTAACTCACGCATCAGCCACGCCTACGAGTCTTTTTCCATCCTCCATTCTCTCAAATAAAAGGAAGCTCCAACTACGGAGATATCTATATTTAAAATGCAAAGGTACTCTAAGGCTGTAGCTAAAGAACGATAAAAATGATAATATAAACATAAACAAAAAATTTTTACTCACCAGAATGCTACATGGAATCATAATAATCAAATAGAGAAAAACGTAATTCACCGAAGTGGTCGATACTCCATGATATACGAGAAAAAGTACATTAAATAAAACACACTAAGAAATTTAAACTTTGTATTATTTCCACAGAAATAAAAAGGGCACAAAAATATATTGCAAATCTTACAATATGAGGCTGAAATCTCAAAATTCATTCGTTCAGGTTTTGTTTGCAAGAATATGTAGAGTAACTTCTCGTCTTTAACGAAAGGCATTAACGATCGATTATTATGTAAAGAAAGTGTACTACTCTTTAGAAATAATTCAAGGATCTCTGGGAACTGCTTTAGCAGAAGTAATAAACACGTTGAATAGCTAATCAATGACTCAACTTTCTGTAATTTACTCATCATAATCGTAGAAAGAAAATACTCGGTAACTTCCACGAATAGTGGAAATAGCAGAATATTTTTTCCAGTGATTACGACGTTGAATATCCTTTGAAATGAAATAGCGATATTAATAATCTCCTAGTTTCCATCTGTAGTTGATACACATGTTAAAGTTAAAAAATTTTTAGAGCCATATTTAGTGATTATTACTTCTTGCTCCTGAGGTATTTTTAATCTTGCAATTTCTTTGATGCTCAGCATAATGATATGATTCCCAATGTTTTTTCTAAAGATTGTACGATTTTAAAGGCGACATATAATGTCCTCGGGACAGAATTCAGTTAAATGAGTTTGCCTAAGAATGTATGGCACACTTAAGGATTAATCCGTAGTATACTATATATAGTATACTACTATATATAGTATACTACATCATCGTCTACATTAAATTTATTTGTTCTATTTCAATAGATTTTATGGTTAAATAAGGGTAGCAATTTTTATTTTCTACTTTAAATTATTTTAATTGCATATACAAACTCGACACGACTGTTTAAATAATTAAAATGAATTTTTTGTTGACAAAATTCGAAACAAAATTGTCTTGAACATTGGAGGCAATTGAGTTTGCGTGTAGCGTATGGGACCCGTATGAGATAGGAGGCCTTACCTATTCATTAATTAGGAAAAATTCAACGAAAGGGAGCGCGTTCAGTGATACGTAGTGTGCCACGAGCCCAATAGGAGAATTTGGATGGGAGTCTCTGGAGAAACGGCGAGAAAAGTCTAGGCATCGGCTATTGAAGAGATTTAGATCAGAAGACTTTAATGATGAATTATCATGCGTAATTAAGAGTCCAACTTATGTAGTACGCCACGCGACTTCACTGACAAGGTAGATACAAGGGATTCTTCTTCTCTAAGACAATAAGAGAGCAAAATAGGAGAATAGGAGATGATAGGTAGGAGATATTTTCCCCCTGCCACACATTAATTGCGGTGGATTGCAGGATATTTATTCAGATTCAGATCGCTGAATTTACGAAATTACGGAAACCGTGTCGTACTGACATATAGTACAGCAATTTTTATTTGTTTATTTAACTAATGGTCAGCTGGAAATAAATTTTATATTTTGGGTTGTAAAAATAAAATTGTAACGAAATACGCGCTGGATGTCTTCGTCTCATAATTGCAGAGCATTACAATTATTTTTAATAAATAATGTTTACGAAATATATTTTAGAATTCAGTTAAGTTTTTGTTTATTCACGATTCTATTTAGAATCAACCCGCTGGTCTATAAAATTAATAATTACATTTATAGCAGTTTAAATCGGAATAAATAACTATCTGAACATTTTCAAAAACCACAGGCTGTTTGTAATTAATTAATGAGTGATTGAAATTATGGTAACAACTGGTTTTATATACAGAAACATTGTAACCTTTTCTATAAAACGCTTTATCCAGTTCCTTTTCTCGAGCAACGTTTTTATATCCCGTTTCTTAATCATGGCTAGAGATATTGGGATTTAATACATTTTTAAATTCAATTACAGGTTTTTTATTCGTTCGTCCTCTCAGAATGTTAGCAGGAAACTAATTGTCAAACCCTTCCCCATATTCAAAATGACTCGATATTCTCACATCCCTTTTTCTCATACAGTTTCATCGTCTTCATTTCCTAAGCCTCTGTCTTCACACGAGTGACATAGATACGAGAAGCTTGTATCGAGCGCACGCTGCCTATTCATATTTTTCCTTCTCTGTAGCGTTCGACTTAAAAACCTAAGCTACACTTTGTACCCTAGAACAGAACACCATCCATTACTACAAGGAGTGAGATTGCGACAGGTGCGTGGAAAATGAGGGATGCTGTGGTGCAGGCGAATTGTGGTTGGCGTACTTAAATTAATCAATACAAAGACGGCGTTTTCTCCATTTACATTTAATAACTTATTTAATTTTCCTTCGCTAATTAATCCAGGCACTCTTGAGATATTTGCTGGAATTTTCTTTGGACAGCTACCACAATTCTTATTTTAAATTGCGTGTTCATTCTCTACTTTAACAGACGTAGAATCAAAAACCACAATTATTATTAATTGGCCAAATAAAAGTGTCTTGCAAGTACTTAAACGCGTGAATTAGCAATATTACGACGAAATTCGGCGAAATTACGAACCAACCTTAATTAACGTGAGTTGGTTCTCGGAATGTCTTTCACTCGAAACAGAAACTCCATCACAAGAGACCCCCAGTGCTCGCGTAAATCGCTTTCTCCGCAGGTCAATTAAGCCTCTGCGGAGAATTTCGGCTGCCGCGGCAGCAGCTGTGCGCCACAAAGCGTCTAAACCCCTCCCCCCCTCTTGGTTATGCCTCACATTGCCCATCCCGATCCACCAGCTACTCCCATATCTCTGGCTTCCTCTTCAGTCGCTGCGTGCACCGGGTTGCCCTCCCCGTGGTGCACCGCTCGGGCTTAATTGGCTTGTTCCGAGAAACACGTGAACGCATAAATCAGCCACTGTAAGCCATTTCCACTTCTCCCTTCTCTCTCTCTCTCTTCCTCTTTCCTTCTCCTTTACTGTTGCTTCCGCCTCCTCGCCGCTCGCGGAGATGCAAAACAACATTGCGCTAATGCAACGGGCGTGCACTAAACAGACACTGTGCGCACATTATATACTGTACTTCTTTCCTCGATTTTAATAGCCGCCTTCGCCATGTCTTGGCTTCGGTCGCACGGCTAAGGAGGTATTCTCCTTGACTAGGATTGATCGTTGGCGACTTTTTCTCGAAGCTTTTAACCTACCACCGTCCATGTTACTCGGATCTAACGTTGATTTATTTGCCGTTTCGTGCATTTATTTTCCTAGCGTTTTCGTGAAATCTAATGCAGATAATAAACGTCGCAAAGAAATGATGGGCCCTTTCGTTCCGTAACATTCTCCATTTGCCGTATTGCGGTTGAAATTATTTGACGAATAAAAGAATTTTTATCGCGTATCTTTAGTAAGTCAGTGATATTTCTTATGTTTGTTGTAATAATAAAAAGTCAATAAATTTAACAGATGTTTAAAAAAAGGATTGCAAAATAAATGTCAAATTGAAAATAATTTGAGAGACAAAAATCATTGTCGCACGTTTATCCATAAATCTGAAAATGCTTTGCTGATATATAATTTCAAGTCATACTTTACTCACGATTTAGTCCGGTCTTCAAGAATTTTAAAGGTTCCTAGTTCTAATTAAAACACTTCTCCTTTGCATACCCACAAATCTCTCCAAGGACATAATAATAAAAATAAATCGAGTGAGTTTTCCATGCGGGAGGAATAAGTGGAAAAGAAATAGTTCTGGCTTTCGTAGTTGCCTGTGAGAGTTCTCTTCAAGGACCGGCCCTCGGGGCGCAATGCCCTCCGCCCCACTCGCTCCCCCCCCCCTGCCACTCTACGCTCTCTTCCTCTCCTTCTTACTCTTCTACCTACCCATCCCTATAAACTCCCACCACCTCCCCCTCTTTCTCCCTCTTCAACTCTTCTTTAGCTCCATGTTGCTTTGAGAAGGCCAAAGGCGGGCGATAGAGTCGTGCGTTTTACTCCTCTTGTCAGTTGTAACTCTCTCTCGCCTTTACCCACCTTCCTCTCCCCCCCCGCCTCCCTCCTTCCCACCACCCACCTCCCTCCCTCAACCTCTCTCGCCTTTTCCATATCTTTCTCTTTTTATCTCTCCTTCATACCGCAGCCATCTCAAGCCATTCCCAACTTGGTCCATTACGCATTCATTTTGTTATACATTTCTTGCATCGGTTTGACGGTGAAGTTCGTCTGAAGGTCAGCTACTCATTTTTAAAAAATGCTTCCTTTTACTTGTTAAAGAGTTATCGAGCCTTTACGTTTTCAAATTTCAGTGCGACATTCCGGTTAATCAATTTATATGGTAAAGTCGAGTCAATAATTATGAACTATAGAATCAAGGAATCGTCCTGTTTTGTGTTTTTATTGTCTTCCTTACAGACAACATTCTTCTTGGTAAGTTCAAGATTTACGTTAGTTAAAAAGTAAAATCACGTAATTATGTTCATTAAATCACTTTAACAAGGGAACCGAGTCATTAAGTTTGATTTAACTACTTGTGAGATCTAACGAATGGAATACAAATGTAGCATAAGAGTAGCTCTTGTACGATTAAAAAAAGAAACATCATTATCCCCGGTTGTATCGCGTGGAGATATATTACCGCCCTTTTTTTCTTCTTTTTCGCGCAATTTATTTTGCTCACTTCACGCTATCCTCAATCCAGCTTCTTGAATGACCGCCCTATCTTTATAATCCTCGCGCGCATGTACAAATTATGAATTTAATTAAGGCTACGAGTCGTAAAAGAGAGCGGAGGAGGGAGACTTCTTTTATTGGCCGGAATGGACGGGAGTGGGCAGCGCTCGGAGTCGTGTCGTAGGGAGCGCCACCGGAGGGGGTCGTGGGGGAGGGGGAGGAGTGGAGGAAGAGTCGGGGAGTGGCGGCTTCGAAAGGGAAACGGCGGAGGGATGATTTGGCGGAGGAGGATGTGGGAGGAAGAAATAGAAAACACGAGAGAGATTCGAAGCTGCCCCCTCTGACGGGGTGTAATTGCGTGGCGGACGTGCCGTGGAGATCAGACGACAGTTGTGCGACCCTCCGCAATTTCGGGGGACACGGATCTCCTTGCCTCTATCGCATTCCTATTTGGGAGTCCTCCTTGCTTTTATTGGCGTCGACTTTAATGAAAAAACCCTACAATCCGGGAGTGTTTAATTTGTCCATAAGTACGTAGACTGCAATATTTCGAATGCCATATTGACGGAAATTGAAAATATTAATTGAGGAGTGGTGCATTCTGTAAAAATACTTATGGTCTCTTATATTTATTCGTTCTTAGAAGAATAGTTCATATTTCTATTTATATAACAATTCGCATTCATTTTTATTTCAGTAAATATAAAATAAATATTTTCGTTTATATTTAGAAATTATTTAACCCTGAATAAAGTACGTGATTAAAAAATCACTAATTGTAATTCTTAATATACTGTTGGTATGTACTATGTATGAAGACATTTTTCTCTGATAAAGTATTATATTTTTCCTTAAGCATTATCTAAATTGGTGGAAAAATTTCACTCTTTTTATTTGATTTTCCTTAAGGTATAAAAAGTAACTGAAACGATTCAAGAAAAACGGAATTGGGATTTCTAGAAAACTCTCGGATTAAAGGTTGGTGTCGAGGACATAAAACACACAGACGTTGACGTCTATATTTGGTCGGAGAGACGCGGACAGAAACGAGAGTGTGGATCTGTAGGTTAATCAAAAATAAGTCTCCTTGGGAGGACGTGAGGGGAAGTCCCTTTCGACCAATAGCGACGCATCTAGGAGAGAAGGTTTTAAGAGGGACAGCCGGGAAGGAAGGCTCGAGGGAAAAGGCCAGGGTCAGATGGGCGGGAAATGTTGGAGTAGAGGAGGAGTCCAAGGGAAAGGAAAGGGGCCATCGATATGGGGCTCCAGAGGTTGGGATCATCGCTTCCCTCTGGGCATTCCTCCAGGACTCTTTCCGTAATCCCCCTCCGCCTTCAATCATCTCTTCGGACGCTGCCCTCCCCCCCCACCCCCTCCCGTCACCCTCCCCTCCCCCCAATCGCCCCATGGCTCTCTCCCTCGTCTTCTTCTATCCCATCGTTTCTCATAAAGACGCCATACTGTCCTTCTCCTCTCATTTAAAGTGAATATTTTTTGAGAAGCCGTTTCACCTATTGTAGGAGTTGTTTATAGTTATCCTCAAATCTTTTCGATGTTCCCATTTGTTGTAATTGCTACCGCTATTTGTGATTCCAATAGAACGCTTGTTTTTATCCATTCTCGTAGGTTTTTCTAATTTTGTCGAATTACTTTTGTTTACATCTCACTTATTTCTAACTACTTTAGAATCGGATGGTGGAAGAGCGCTTGACGATCGTTCATATTTAGTTATAGTAAATCATCCATGTTTTTATTTGCCGGGGATTTCTCACAAAATTTCGACCGAGATATTTTTATTAAAAAAAAATATTTAAGGAGGGCCACAAACTTTTAAAAATAAAGTATACCATAAATGTGCCATAAATAGGTATAATCTAATGTAGACATATTTTCAAGTAGACATCACAACCTATGAGAAAATACGGTTCGTTAATATATTGGGCTTACATTTTATCTAAGGAACAATCGCTAGGAACAATTTTTCCGCAGGGTGAGTTGCATTCTTTCTCACGGATACACTTCATTTTTTATTAATACCGTGCAAACGACGTAGTTGAATACCAATTGGATTTTTTTTAACAGTTTGTGAAACAGTCACCCTCAACCCTCTTTTTTTCACCCCAGCATAAATGAGACATGGAAGCCGATCATTATCTTCCCACACTCGCTCCTTCCCTTCCCCTCCCTCTATCTCCACTCATCGCTTCTCCTATCGCTTCCCAACCTGTCAACACAACAATGGAGACATCAGATCGACCTCTTAAGCCCATTGTGGTCTTCATAGTCGCATTCCCTTACCTCCTCGACTCGTCTTCAACGGCTTCCTATCTGTTCGGAAGCCATGCAAATCGACTCGACAGAGTAAGAAAGGAATTTCACCCTCGGGGACCGGGAAAGTTATGGGGGGGAGGGGGGGGGGGAAGGGTACCCTGAGGAAAGGAGTCACGATTCGGAGCCTCACTCGGTGGGAGGAGACACGAAAGAGGGAAAAGGGAGGTCGAGTGAGGAGGGGGGAGGACGAAAAGTAGAGAGGGGGAGGGAGGGGGGAGACACCAGAGGGTAATTGCAGCGGTCGCTATGAGAGAGGACCCGTCTCTGCCTATGGCTTCCTCCACCTTCCTTCTTCGCGCACCCATTGTTCGCGCATCGCCTCTTTTTTCTCTCTCTCTCATTGTTTCGCCTTGGCATAGCGCGGCGCCCCGACCCGGTGCATAGGCCGCCGCTACAGAAGACCATACTCGCACGCTCTCAGACATCTTTCTCGCGCTGCTCCCAGAACGTTAGAAAGTCTTATCATATCAATGTTCGTACTTTGCACGAGCGACTCGTAACGATTTTCTTATTCGAGTTGTTTTTTTAATGCGGCGAGGTAATTTTTACCACGAAGAGACACATTTTTATCGTCGTTTAATGTAATGGATCTAAATCAGAGGCATAGCTATGTTACCGAAATACTACGGAATGGTGTAAGAAACTGAGTTAATCGCCTTTGACAGGATGGAATCTTCGAAATTTTTCTCGATGTGTGGCATTTTTTATGGAACGTCTTTGATTCAAATACCACATTGAGTCATGGAATCGATATAAAGGTTTTTTTGCAAGCTTCAAAAACAATATCTTATCGATGAGAATGTTAGCACTATATATCTCTTTTATAATTTCTTCGCTAAAAACAAGGATGATAGAAACTCTACAACCCTTAAATTCATCTCTCTAAGCGTTAATTTCTTAATTTCCACCGGAAATTAAAAGGTAACGACATATTAACACATATTTACTGCTGGGTCCTGATTTAACATTTTTTTTCAGAAGACCGTTTTGATGAACTGTGTGCCTTTTCTTCGATCAAATCCCACGTCTCATCGAGAGCTTGGCCCACAGAAAAAAACTAAAAATCCTTTATTTTTTTACGCCATAAAAGTGCCGTAACTCCCCTAATTTAGGCCCTTCATCACCTCATCTGTCCTTTACGGAAGGCAGTCCGAAATGATTCCACTGCCATAATAATTTTTTTCGGAAAGTCGTCAATTTTCTTTGTTTTTACGATATCATTTTTTTTCTTTCTCGCGATATTTACATCTTGTATATCCCCATCCATCTCTTTTTCTTTTCCCGCATTTGAAAGCCGTTTCGCCTTTGATGTTTTCATTTTGCGAATTGGCCCATATTTTCTTAATGATTTCTTTTCTTTTGCCTCGAAGTTATTTCCCCTCTTCGCTCTTAATGGTACTCATTTTTAATCATCCTATCTACCCTTGTGACCCACAAACGTTTTCATTTTTTCCTTTCTTCTATTTTCTCTTTCGTGTGGGACTGCTATTTTCTCACTTAACACCTCCGTCTAGTTTTTTTAATTCCATTTTTTCCTCTTATCATAATCTCGTTTTTTCGTATTAGTCTGAAACCAACTTCTTCCATTCTCCATAATTGCACAATTTTTCCGTTTTTAACTGCTTTCCCTCGCGCTCGCTCTCTTCTTATGATCACATTATACTCCTGCGTCCTCCGTTCTTTCCTCTTCACCATTCCTCCTCTTTCCTTCCTCTTCGCGAGAGAATGAGGAAGGTTCTTTTGCCTCGACTCCTCCTTCCCTGAAATTACGTGCCGTCGACTGACTATAAATCATTCCGATGATAATAGGTTATGCGCCGCGGAAATCGAGAGATCTTTGTCTATAATAGGCTGTAAGACTGAGAGTCGGCGAAGCGGGGATATTACACACTTGCTTGTATACGCAGCGATGTCATCATCGTCATCTGTATTTGCGATCGAGAAGACTTCATTTCTTTGAAGGTTCGTGTCTGTGTTGTTCGAGAGAAAGTGCCGAACGAAGTGACTCCGCGTTTGATGGGTGTAACTGTGAGTACACTAATCTCGCTCCAGTAATGCTCTCCAAGATCATTTCGAGGCATTAGATACATAATTTGGGAATAACAATAGCTAAAGGGGCATATGGAATGCAACTTAGCAGGATCAAGAATTCAACAAACGTTAATTCTTAAAATACATTACGCCACCATCATTTGCGCTCGTTCACGGCAGGCGAAAAAAAGTAATGTAGTACGCGGCATAGAAACATATAACTTTAACATACATATGTTCTTGTGGTATGAAATTATGAATGATTTCATTGTGAAACTCGAATGCTAATATTAAAATTTAAGTCTATGATTGCTTTCAGAGACGCAAAATAAATAAAAATTATATCATCGAAATAAGCTTTCTAATATGGCACATTTCCACTCACTATGCCTAATTTTAGAAAGATTTTCATACGTGTTATTTCTAGTTTTGTGCTCATCTGCACGGAACGATAAAATTTACTATCCATTCGCTTCCTGGAAGTTTTACCGAAAGAATAGTATCAGCCAATAAACCCACAGCCAGTTTTAGATAGCGAAACTTAGGAATCCTACCGAGATAAAGAATGAACAATAGCAAACATTTCGGAAGTTATTCCATTTTAAGTGTGGCACATAAGGCGTAATCAATTCTTCCCAATATGAATGCCGACTTATCTTTTTCAATCGCGGTGGGTGGTTTTACTGCGGCCTCCGTCTCGTAATACGCTGTGCGCTTCGTGTTTTCGTCGCACGTCCTATGAAAACTCCGTTAATGACTTTTCTCCGTCTCCTTTATGAGAACAAACGTTTTAATCCTCCGGCTGCGTACGTCAGAAAGCAATCCGGGCGAGTCCACTTTAGACCTTCTCCCTGTGGTAATCCACCGTCGGAGGAAGTGGAGCGAGACCAAAGAGGAGGGAGGCTTGGGAGGAGGGGGGTGATGGGGGGGAGAAAGACTTGGGGGGAGGGAGGGAGAGGGAGCAAATGCCCCAGCGTCTTTCGAGGGATTAAACCCGAAATGGAGAGGGCACAGGGATGAAGAAGAAGAAGCAGTTAAGAAGTTTTTTCATCATACGCGCTCTCATCTATTTCCTCCAGATCCTATTCCACCCCTCTAATTCTCTCTGCCTTTTTTCTGACGGCTCGCATTTATATCGATGGGAAACTATTGTTAGGTTAACATTTCTTCGTATTTACACTCTTAAACAGGCGGATAAATAATTAAATTGCTCAGAGAAAATTTTCCGTCGTCGAGAAATTTATTTGCAGCTATATGAAGAAAAAGTCAAACTAATTACGTCTTTCCTCATACTTTTTCTTTTTATTCATGAAACGAATTAAATACAGAAGTGACTTTTTCCATTTATGAGACAAATAGATTATGCAATCTACGAAATTGAATTTAACACGAAAGCCACGCATAAAACGAACGAATGCTTGCAAGAAAATTTATTTCTTTATAAAATAAAATAATTAAATCAACGCAACGATAGGCCAGTGATGCGAAATTGAATTTAACATAAAAGCCACGTATAAAACGAATGGATGCTTGCAAGAAAATTTATTTCTTTAAATTATAAAATAAAATAATTTAATCAACGGAACGATAGGCCAGTGATGCGCAATAATCGAGTGAAATTATTGCATTTCAGAGGTAAAAAATGTAATTTAAAACATTGAAATATGTCCTGATAGTTTTATTAAAGGTGCTTAGTATATGTAGATATACGTATATAAATTGAATTATCATAAAACAAATTCAGTATATATTTTACAAAGTATCAAAATTTATGCTGAATTCTATTATTTTACATCGATTTTAATGCTACTTATAGAAAAATGAATTAATTGGAAGGTTGTGATTCGTTGATAATTAACCATAAAAATATCAAATTTTTCTATACCCATCTTCATAATACAATAATATGTCAATAATTGTTTATTTTAAATGCAACTGAAGATTGAATTAGTGATAACTTGACAATAAACAATTCCCGCGTTTCCTTTCTGCTGTGAAATACAAACAAAACTTAATCGGTTTTAAAAATTACTTAGTTCTCGAAAATAGTGAGATGAGTGACGGAAGTTTTTCTCCATCGGAGTCGAGTCCAATAGTCTGCTTCTGAGGAAGAAAGCATTTAAGGGAATAGACCCATTCTTTTTTTCCTCTACCTCCACGAAATATAAAAGCAAAATGACCGCAAGACATGGCTGAGAGCGCGCCCCGCTGACTTCCTCTCCGAGTTGCATGCTCCAGACTGTGGAGATAGATAGGGCCGCGGAAAATCCTTTCTTCTAGAGCAAGTGGAAAATGGAGGTGTGTGCCGTGGAGAGGGGGAGATCGAGATAATGGGGTGGGATAGTACACTGGCACGAAACACAAACCAGAGTGCGGCGGTGGAGAAAATGGTCTGCGCTGACGTCACCAGCGTTGAGGTTCCGGGTAAAAAAAAAGAGACAGTGTCTTTCAGATGGAGTACGTTAAGAGGACGGAGCTATGCTATGACTTTGGACAATATATCTCTTATTTCGAAGGGACATTGAAAGGCGAACCCTTTCGTATCCGACTCCATTTCTATCCTTCAGAAAGCTCTTCTCCTCACTCGCCACTACCCCAAGACTCGTTGCGACCACGCCCCGCGCCTCCCTCCCGGGATCGTTAGCTCCGCGACCGACAGCCCCCTTTCGAGAGCACCCACGCTCTCTCCGCTTCAAAGGGTGAAACAGGATAAGGAATCGGTGAGTGACAAATATAAAGATCTAGACCTGTACTCCATACAAGTCAATGTTATTAACTAAAGCAAAAAATAAAACTATCCAAATAGGAGCTAGTTTCAGAACGTATTTCAGCGGAATATCTCCCCACTAAATAGTGATGACGATATCCTTTTAAATTAAAATCATCATCCTGATGACTCACAAATGCGACTCAGAAAGATGCGTAATTATGAATGTGCTATTCTAAAAAAATTACTCGTATGTTTAAATTAATATAAAAGTAGATATTTTAAAAAGAAACGACTACTTTTTCATCAAGCAATGCAAGAAATCTAAATATTGCATTAAAAGTGTTTACTAGGCATTCTCGTGTGTGTATATATATATATATATATAGGTATATATAATGAGTTTAGAAATTGCATTTATTTTTAAATGAAAGATTACATTCATTTTTCTTTTTAATTGATATAAATACTTTAGCATTAAAAATATGATAATTTATACTCTAAAGAACTAATTATAACATACAGAAAGTGGAATATCTAAGAGTTTTCCAGAAGATTTGACCCTTAGGGAAATAACCATTATATACAGTTAAACATATCTCTCATGTTTTAACATATTTCGGGAAATAAACTACCATAATGGAATGGTTTCCAAATAATGTTGCCTTCCCCTGAGAGGCGCGGTAGATAAGTCGGAGGGGCCAAAAAGATTTGGTATATCTTTTATATCTGTTTAACCGCTTTACTTGTTATATCTACAATATGCAGCCGTCAAATTCTAGCCTTTAATTAATTAGGACATGTCGTTTGCACCTAGATTTTTTTCATGTGATTATATTAATAGCAATTGTAGATCCAATAGGTTTATGAACTGTGACTGAAAATGATATTGAGTGAGGCGCGGCTTTGTAATATATGAAAAACTCTGTTATAATGGCTAGCTACACCAGTTTATTTCCTGAAATGTGTAAAACTGACATTAAAAAGGAGTTTGTATGATTTTGAGCATATTATAACTATTTCCCCTATCGATCCAGACTTCTTGGACATCCTGTACATGATCACAGCTTCGAATTTTTGTTGTTCTAAGCATGAATCGAGTTTTTTTAAAATTGCTATGTCACTTTTCAATGTTTATATATGTATTTAACACCTATGTTAAAATTTCTTATATATTTGCCATAATAATTATTAATCATAATTTAATAAATTTTACTCATAAAACGTTAAATATTAACAACAATCTGTTTTTATAAATGTTTACGGGAAATTCTCATTATTATTGTATTTTCGAACTTAATATCATGCTGTTAATTATTTAGAGCGTACGAGTTTAGTGCAGACGTCACTTTATCGGAGGAAACGTAAAGCGTACTCCCGCTTTTCAGTTGATCGGCTGTGTGAGTCCACCTAGTCGCATACTCTCGCCCTGCGATTCTCGCATTCCCATTGGATAAGTTTTTATTTTTAATTAGTCTTCTCAAAGTGTTTTGCAATAAATGGCAATGATTGTGTTATAAATTATTTTTCAGTTTTATTGATAATAATTGTGATGAAGTTGTAGGTATAGTATCATTTATGAATGAGAAAACGATAATTATATCATTCAAATAAATTACAATTGCTATTCAAAATTTATAATTGGAACTATATTTAATTTTTTAAGTATATCCTTTAGCGATGTAATTAAGATATGGTTTGATATTTAGTAACAGTATTGCTATATCTCCTCAATCAGATAGAGACACAAGATGAATATTTTTTAAAAATTAAACCATCGATTAGGAAAGGAATTACACTAAGAGTGCATCGTTAGAAGCTAAAGTGATATTATTTTATAGTGATACTGAATTAATGATTTTAGAGATATTTATAGTATACTCGCTGCATAATAGGGATATTTATCTATTATTTCTTCTAATATTTTTAAAGTCTTTTACTTTAGTGTGATAAATGAACAGTAAAAACGCGCAGTTTTCCCTAAAGAACTATAATATTGCATTAAAGCTAAAATTACAATCTTAGACTGCAGGTTGCAGCGGCGTAATAAGCCTTTGTAGATATACTCTTTCGAGTTTCTCTTCGCGATGAGCATTTTTTGCCCTTTCGCCTGAATTTCTTCAGGATATTACAATTTTACTGCTTTCCACAACGTTTTTAACTATTAATAACACATCAAAAATAAATATGATCAATTTGTCCTAAAAGAACATTTAATAATTCATAAATAGCAATCAGGGGCGGCCCGATGAATTTCGACGCCCCGGGCGAGATAGCACTCAGCGCCCACTTCGTAAATGCTTGTTGAGATATTTAAGAAGCAAATGGTAATTTATTTATAGCTATGTAGGAATTAATGATAATGAAAAATAAAAGGATAACTTAAAGATTATAGCCTGTTCCGCGATATAAATTGGTATCCAATATTCATTCACTTGTAAGTAATGCATAGACATATGGTCGGTTAGCGCCCCCAAGACTATGGCGCCCCGGGCAGCCGCCCTGCTCGCCCGTACCTCGGGGCGGCCCTGATATCATTCACTGCGCGGGGGACAGAATAAAAATGCAATTAAGGGGCGGACGCAACCCACATTGCATGCACGGCGCTGTGCAATGGATTTGTTTCATGCTTAAGTTGTACAATATATTTCAACTGTAACTATATCTAAATAACTGTAATATTTCAAATTTATTATAAATACTTTATTTTTTTACTGTAATTGGTTCAATACATAATATTTTCGTAAAAAATCAATATGTTTGCAAGATTTACAAAAAATTACGACCTGTTACTGATCTCGAAATTTTATTTTTTATCTAATGTGCTTTCCATTCGTTTCAGAGAATGAATCTAATGAAATACACGAAGTAGTTAGCAGAATATAAATATTTTCTGAATTTGAGGCACAAAAAACGACTTTGAAACAACAGTTTAAGATGCGAAAACCATAAAGTTCCCAGAAAAGCACATTATAAATCATGTCAACCTACATGCCAAAGAAAATCTCCCTCGAAAGCTCTCAAAGGCACGAATCTCTTTTGCCTCAACTTTTATCGCTCCGATATTCCCCGTTCGTAAGCGCCCTTTTCCATCGTCCCTCGGCCACCCTCTTTCGCTCCATTCTCCCCTATCCATCGCCGTTGGATTTCCTCCACTGGAATAAGTACAATGAAATATCGGAAGTCGGAAGGGGACGGAAATTAGAAGTCTGCCCAAATGCGAGGAAAGCGATGGTCTACCTCAGTGCGCCGGGGGAGGTTGCTTTAGTGAGGATCAGGAAGGCGAAGAGAGAGGCCGAGGATTTTTACCTAACAACATTCTTTCCATTACTGGGCGATTTTGCTCCACGACGCGTTTTTGCGACCATCGCTGCGCGTTTCGGTCGGCTGTGAAAGAGGTCTCGGGGGCGGAAGCGAGAAAGCGTCTGTTCGATAAGATGGCGGCGCAGAGGGAGAGATCAGAGAGGGAGCGTCGGATGACTGCAAAGGAGGGATACGCCGCGAGAAGGAAAGTAAATATGTAGCCGCAAACTTTGATGGTTATTTTTACAGATAAAAAGAGAATTTCGGTGAAGCTTTATCCCACTTTTTGCTAATATCTAATATACCGATTACATTTCAGGCTACTTGATAGATGTATGCTAAAATACGAAACTGGAGTTTTATTATGAGCTTTAGTAAAAGAATAGCATGGCATAAGATCGAAGAATGTATATTATGCAAATAATACCTGTAGAAGATCACGTTACTTGCAACACCATGGTAAGGTTCTACAGTCATTTTTTAATGTTTACATTTTTGACTGTGGTTTTATATACCTACTATAAGAAAATTCATACCGGAAAAAAATATCTCATGCATTAATATAGAATTTGTTTAGTTCCGCTCAGTTATTTTCGTTAATAGTCAACCTTGTAAGAAGTAAACCTGTTCAGAGAAAGACGAATCTCTCCCATCTAATATACGCATTCTGAAATGAATTCAAAATGTATTATTTAGGTCATAAAAAATCTCGGAAGGTCAAATTCTGATAACAAGCTTAGAAATTGTTTTAATTAATCTAACGTGGTTAATTTTTCGTCGTAAGCATTTTTATCTTTGCTGAAAATGAAAAAAATATTTGGAAACCTATATAGTGGCTACTCATTTCCAACGTCGTCGACTAATTCCATCGATGAAAGCCAACCCGTAATTATTTCAGTCTCAGTTAAACGGCAGATTTCACGCCATCTTCGCGTTCCTTCTGAGGATAGCAACCCGCATCGGCCGGGTTCTGGCCGCCGGCCAGGGAAGGAGGCGCTGCCCGCCACGCTCGGCCGAGCCGCAGTCGGAGCGCCGAAGTCTCGCAGACACGAGCACGATAGGCTGTCGGCTTGCGTCGCGTGCCTCGTGGGCGTCTACTCCCAATAGTGATCGCTGTGTTTTACGCACGCTCCGTAGGGCGGTGTACGACAGCAATGCGAGTCAACCTTGGAAGCGAATATTAAGAGGAGTGCTTTTCCACGTCGATACGTGTCAAGAAGTGAGGGGAAGGTGCTGGGATGTTCCCGGAAGACCGTAGTTCAAGGTATAGCAGCACGTATGTGTAGAAATTATGACTTTAATGCCTACGTTACCTCTTTTGCGACGTGATCACGTATCCTCTTCCACCTCGGGATCCGCTTTACTGCTTGGCCACCCAGAATCAGCGACGCACTTCATATTTCACTTTTGGTCACGACGCACTATTCTGAGAGGCTTGTTTACACTAGCACCCTTCATTAAGCATGAACACTCGGGATATTATCAAGCGCACAACTTTTTCCATATATTTAATAAGAAATCTATCTCGCATCGAACGTATGTTATCTAACCGGTGTCGCTCTACCAAAAGCACGTTTTCGGACCATATCTTTGGCTCGACTGGTCTTCGCCCTAGGTGGACTTATTTTTCGTTCAAAACCCTTTCATTTATGTGTTTATACGTAAACAAACCAAAACTCGCGGTCGAGCTGCGGAAACCCCCTCCATTGCTATGTCCCTTTTATTTCCGCCTCGCTTTTTTCAATACGTTGTTTACAACCTTTCCATGTCCTGCCAAATACGAACCTAGTTGAGCTTGCTTTTTTTGCTTACTTGGGTTTTGACCCTTTAAAAAAGAACTCACGCTCTAGCAATAGAAATTGTCTCATTTTCCTCCTAAATCTCTGGTCCGATTTTTTCCCCTCTGCCTTTGACCTTGCCAAAAGGGGCACTCATTTCCTTTGGTCGAGGAAGGGGTCGTTGTTCTTCTGCTTAAACACTAAAGGGCGTTCACCTTTGCACTTCTGGCTGTCTTACCCTTGCGCTTCTTACCGATTTTCCATTCTGAACTTTATGGCTAATCTTTCATACCCTTCTAAGCTTCTTAAAGGAATTATCTGAGGAAAACAAGTCTTGGATATGATTTCCGAAAGCATATTACTAAAAATGTTGACATTTACATCCTAAGAAATTTCCTGGCATGGATTTAGAATTAATCATCGTATTGTTTATCTTCATACAGTAATTGCAGCGTCAACAGGGTGTGTGTGGCATAATGGGATAATATGAACTCATTTTATTCGTACAGTAAGCTGCCTTTCTTTTGATTTCTACGTCGGTGAGTCACGGAAAATTTAGGCTGTCCCGAAGACAGTTTTAATGTGGGTTATGTGACTTTCGATGTTTTCAAGTATGGCGTAAAGTAATTAGACCCTACTGTGTAAAGTAACTAATTTATTTTTCTTAACTTTACAACCTTTTTGCGTAAAATACGTATAAAACCGTCAGTGAACTCTTTCGCCGCTGTTAATATCGATTGTCAAAGTTCCATTACTAGCGAATCGTTCCATCACGGAACCTTCCCTTTATGTCCGCTTCCAGGAACACACCTTCTGCGCCATCTGCACGTCTCTTTGTCTCCGATGTCATTGCCCTTCGCTGGCCTCCGGAGGTCTTCCTTCTATATTTCGTCCGATTACTCGCCCCCTTGGCTCTGCCCCCGCCCAACGCAAGGTCATCTGTCGGGGCTCTTTGCTGCACTCTGCCGCCACGGGGTAGCCTTTCGATTCGTCCCGGCTCTGCTCCCTCGCGGGCCAAGGGCGGACCAAGAAAAGAAAAGGGAAGATTCAGCAAAAAATACCCTTGCATAGTACGACAAAAAATCGTGACAAAAACATTCTTGGAACCTTCCGCGAACCAATCACTTGAAGTGGAGTTTTAAAAAGTGGTGGGGCTCAATATAGAGGCTAGACACTACAATATATATCCAGAAAAATAAGTTATTTAAAAGATTTCTTATTTTATGCTTTTTCCAGTACGAATCCTTAAAACCGGAACTGCTACCGCAATCATTTTCACATAAAAAGCTTTTTTTACCTAAATACTGGTATTTATTTCGCATTCTTGAATCCAGATATAGCACTTGTATTTTAAAACAATTTATTTTCTCCAAGCATTTTCATCCCGTTGACCCAGAACTTGATCTTAGTGACTTTTCTTATCGATTCGCTCAGTGAAATAAACGAAAGATAAATATGAAATGCCGTTTCACGAGTCCTCCAAGAAATGGCCATCTCTGAGCCACTTGTAGGAGGAAATGAATCCATTTCACCCACAACTTAAGTGAGCGCTTTTTTTTAGTGCCTCATTCATTTTCACGGGTGCGTGGAAGGCGTTGGGAAGGAGAGGAGGGGGGTAAAGGGAGGCATGAGGGAAAAATAAATGTATGAAAATATTATCTGTAGAATTTACTAATAATCTTCCTATAATAATAGTAATAAAATACTAACTGTAATTCAGCACAGCAAGTAGCTAAATTGAGCTACTTGCTGTGCTAGAGTAGAAAGTACAATTAGTCTTTTTATTACTATTATGGAATCTTTCCACAGAGTTGAGCTTTCCGAAATGGATTTTTTATTAAACTTGCTACAACATCCAGAATGGAAAATATAAGAAGAGAAGGGCAATTTTAAGGGCGTTTCGTGGTAAAAAAAATTGGTCACCAAACAAATTCGTGATGCGAAAGGGAAGTCGGATGTTGGACGACTCGGGAGAATATATGCGGGCATTGATAATTAAGGGCTAACGATATGAACGCAAAAGAACGACAGAATAAAATGTCGCTGAGAGCGCAGTGGACATCCATGCGAGTTAACAGGTTAGAGAATGATAGATGAGCAGGTAGAGAGAGAGAGAGGGAGGTGGGACGGCGTAGAGGGGCGAAGGAGAGAGGCCTTCGTGCAGGAGGTCACTTGGGGAGAAGGGCAAGGGCCAGTCGGTGTCCATCGCGGTCCGAATCGCCGGTTTTACGCGAGGAGTGGGTGATTTACGGTTTGGGGAGAGAGAGAGGTGGGAAAGGCGTGCGGGAGGGAATGGAACATGGGAATGCACATGGGAAAAGTAGACCAGGAAGAGGAAGGGGCACTCTCTGAGGGATTGATGGCGTTTTAGTGCTGCGACTATTGTAGCGTGAGGGGGAGGAAGGTAGGCGGAAGGGGGGAGGACGAAGGAGCGGCAGATGGTGCGACTCTCACGAGAAAAGGAAAATGGCAGCGTAAGAATGCATTTCGCGTCGGGTGGCGAAGCACCTCGGCGGAAATGTTTTCTTGGAAACGAAGCCATTCCATTCTTTCTCGAGAATGATAAAATATTGCTCCTGAATTTATCTGTTTGCTAATGTGATGATGATTTTCAGGGACATTGACATTTGTCTGAAGACTGGGAAGTAAAAATACACGATTGCATTGTTGGTATGTGTGGATTCCTAGATATTCATTTATTACTATGGATTCTAGTAATTCGATTCACCGAGGAGAAATATATGTAGTAATTATCTCTATATCATAGGTTTCATGTTTACGACATGTGTATCACAAAGAGAATTTGTGAGTTTTTCTGATCATACGGGCGCTGCTTTATAAATTGAAATTTACCAATTTCCTTTCGTCTCCTAATACGCTTACGGCTGAATCTCACGATTAATAATTGCAATACATAGTAACCTTCGAATAGCTTTTTCGCCGAAGTGTTGTTATATTTTTATCGAGAAATTCTTGGAGACACAAAAGAATTACAAAATCCTTCCCTCGAGGGAAGCATAAAATGTCGAGCGTAGAAATCTTATGTTTTTCCCTCACGATTTGTGTTTGTTTCTTTTAAGGTCGTCGATCGCGGAGCCGTGTTTAACGCGAAGCGCGGAAACGGAGGAGAAAGAGAGAAGAGAGAGGGAAGGAAGAGGTGAGTTAAGGATTTAAGGCCCGGAGTGGATATTTCGCGGGCCGGGCTAAGAAGGCCATCCCCTGTGTCCTGCGCGTGCCCCACGATGCGTCGGTGGGTCGTCAAAGAAGTTATCGGTCATCTGAAACCCATTCCTGCATTAAGGATCGTTACATCTGTGTATAAGGTGACAACGGGAATTGCGTTTTAAAGGCCACTTAAAATAGCCGTTAAAAAAAAGGAGAAGGCGGTGGCCAGGAAAAAGAGGAGGGAGCGAGAAGAGAGAGAGAAAGAGAGAACGAAAGGATATGACGTGATGGAGGAGAGAGAGAGTACTACAATGGGGACAGAAGAGGGGAGTGGGGGTGACGGAGGGGTATTAATGGTTCCTGAAAGACCGTCCCTGTTCAGGAGATGCTCGTTTAATTTTGCGGTTCCGTCGCAAGAAGCAACGGCGCTAGAATAAACGGGAGGCGATGCCTTTTCGATCAAAGGACATTAAAATTGGAACTGAGAAATTCCGTACGGCCCACGACCCTGCTGTGGCTGCGTTTTTCAATCAATGACCCGAACCAAAATCGTTGCAAGAATGTTTGATTGACTATATGATCCGATTGCAATTCTTCGAACGGAGTTATCGGCGCGTAATTATAATGGCTGTCCAAGTTCTTGCGATTCTTATTTTATGTCTTTGTGACAGAACGCAAAAATTGGACATATTTTTAGATGATGTCATAATTGTAAATGTGTAATCAGGGATCACTTTCATCATTAAATTATCGTTGCGTTGATTGATATGAATGAACGTATTGATTGCATTTTTGGAATGATTTGTATTCTATATTTTTACACTCCAGTGATGCTATCAAAGACGTTGTATGTGATTTGCCTTTGGAAATATTCAGTGTTCGCTGAATGTAGCTATATCGTACTACATAATTTGTTATTACATAAAGCTTTCTTCTGTCGAAACGCCGTTCCGGAATTTGTTTTCATGCAAAATATAAAATCAAGAAACTTTTCATGATAAAAATTGATAAATTTAGAAAACACTTCAAATTCAAAATATTTATTACTAGAATGACGTTCTTTTCACATGTGAAATACAAACCACCATTTATGAAGCGACGTTAATGACCTGGCGTTTATAATATCCACCATTTCGTCGGCAAAAAAATATGCGTTCCAGAAACATTTTTTTAAGAAAAATGAACTTCACAAAGCTTTAAATTAGAAGAATACTTATCGAGCAGACATTATTAACAGATTATATTTTATTTGGTAAGATTCTGAACTGGTGGTAACAAACTTGAGCACGCCCATATTTATGTTTGGAACTTTTGCAATAGTAAAACAGATACGATGCGTTTATATCGAACAGATTCCTTGAAAAATTATTATATAAATCAGAAATTTCGTCGGAATCCTGCATTTTAAAATAACCATTATGAATATGCTATTATATGAAGAATGTAGGTATATATGAAAAAACATTTGAAGAGGTTTTTATGTTATGTTAGAGGTATTGAATTGCAGAATTTTGCTGATGTGACAACAAGTTATAACAGGTTTATGCTAATCCAACAGAGAATTATCGCGCAGGTCTTATCGCTGAAAAATTCGAGAAAAAGCAAATAAAACGTACTTATATCTGGTATTTCCAATTGCCACAACAAGATTATGAAAAACCAGATGCCTATTTCGGCTACAAATCATCCGTCTTCAGTGGTAAATCGCTGAAAGTAGATTTTAAAAGCACGTCTAATTTCGGTGAATTTCCACCGAAGGCGGCTAATTTGCAATCGAAATGCGGATCTAGTTTCTCATAACCTTGTTATGAAGATAAATGAGATAGGTACTTTTTTAAGTGTTTGTTCTTGAAGTTTGATGTTAGCTTAAAAAACTCACCGATTTTGCTATAGCGATTAACTCTTATTTTATTTCAATTATGATAATTTAATGGTCATAATAATGTCATTTCAATCCCCTTTTTCATTAAGTATTTTTATTTTTTCCGTCGATGTATATAGATTATCGCGAGGGCATATTTCAAGTCAGCTTTCCAACCCGAGGTTCATTGAATAGTCATGGATGGACAATCGCGTATTTCCAACTTCTCAATGACCTGGAAAATTGCTTCGAGAGCGAGATAGCGGAAATCTACACTTTTATTGCCCCCGTCCCGCGCTTTCCAGCCACCGTGCTTACACAGCGTCGGTTCTCCCCCATTCCGCAACTTCAACCGTAATGTTATGTTATGTTATAGAAGTCTACAACTAACGCGAATGCAAAAGGCGTCGAAGATATAATTCGAACAGTCCCACTTCCGCCCCGGTTCCGTCCCGAGCTTATCTTGCCTGCGCATTGTGAGGTCTACCGGTATGGCGGCCATTTTGCCATGCCCTCCGTCGTCCAATCAACTGAAGGCATTCGAAGGATCGATGCGCCTCTCTGTCTCCCGCCCGCCTCCCCCTCCCGCGCTGAATTCCAGCCACGTAGGCCATCCTTTCCCTCCCTCCACGCTTCTCGTCTCCTGTTCCCTGGGAACCCTAAGGGTCGACGCCTCGGTCGATCGGTAACCCTGGTGCGGGCCCGGCGATGCGCACCTCAAAACGAAGATCCCTTCGTGTCCACTCAGATTCCATTCCGCGATGGACGACGGAAAAAAACAGAGAAAGATGGTGAACGAAGGATATTTGTAAGGGAATTCCTCTTCCACTTTGTTTTCTCTTTTTTTGTCTCTCTCGCTTTTTTTTAGAACTGGTTTTAGGGAAGCTGTTCTTGGACGTCCTCGCGGTCACTTCCCCCCACCGTTTGCCGGCTGCGCGGTAGCTCGCACCGGCTAATGACTTCCCGGCAGCGGCGGCAATATCTCGCTTCTCTAATGCGCTCCCGGGGGCGTTTTCTTTTAAATCTCGTACTCATTCTGATTCTGTCGCGGTTTTTCGCGCCGCGGAGCTTTTGGAAGGAATGGTATTGTGTTCCGATATTATCTATGCCTTTAAAAAACCCCTTCCGCTCAGTAGCCCTTCCCTCCCTCGCCGCGGCTGCCCCTCTCTCCACCTACAATTCCTCCTCCGCCCAATGTGCTGCTCCGACTACAGGCGGGGGCGGCGCGTCCGTCTCCCGGGCGGAGTCCCCGTCGCCCTGGAGACTGCGTCGCCGGCGAATCGGCCTCCGCGCCGCAGCTGCGTTCGGGCGGCCATCGCTGAGCATGTCTCGGAGCAGGCGCAGGCGAGCAGGTCGAGAGAGGGAGAGAGATAGACAAGATGGAGGCGCGATAATGAGACGCTCTCTCTGCGTTCGGAATGAGCTCTCGAGAACATATATCGGGTTAGTTTTCTAATTTAACGATATACACTTGCTACGCTCACCAGTCATTTATTACCGATATTATTCCTAAGATTAGCGATTATTCATGCTACCCCCAGTTCATTATGTGCCTAAAGGCTTTCATTATCCTCGCAATTCTTTTGTATTTGTCTTATTTACAATGCCTACTACTTAAGGTTTTAAAATAAACGTTAAAGTAAGTGGTGACTGTGCAACAAAAGCTAACCTTGGACCAGTTGCGAAGTTTCCTTCCGTTGTGTTCTGTAATCTTGTTATCCAACGCATTAAAGTCACTTGAATTATATTTTATGAAAAAACTGCCGGAGTGTTTTTCCATTGCGTGATATTTGTCCACTCAATTATTACGATGGCATAAGAATGCAATGCGAGCGTGATTGATACACGAAGATGCTTCTGATTTGCAAATGATCTCTAAAGCATATTGTATTTTAACAGTTGGTGATTTTGTTAGTAAGCAAATATTGAACCATTGAGAGGTAAAATTTTTATTAATATCTCGTAGTATTTTGCTCATACGTTAAAATAATTTATATTTAGTGCATTAGTAATTTACACAACTTGATCTTTTCTAATAGCAGCTTCAATCCTGTTTTCACATAGATTTGAAAACCAAAATATTCGAACATTTTTAATCTATTGAGTTATCTGCGACTGTATCTTTTTATCCAAAAGCTTTGCATGTTTATTAAAATGTTTCAACTGCGGCGTAACTTCTAATTGGAAAGAATTCCACCTTAGCCACAATTATGAGCACATTCAATGTAATTGTGTCAGAATGGAAACGCTACAGATGATACATTTTTAATGTCTGCATCGCTGGTGTATTGTGTTTATTTTAAGAGACTCTCCACTGGCTAAAAACAATAATTTTTAGACTAACTACAATAATTTATAATTTAGCAATTTCTATTAGTCTCATTTCAAAATAAATTAAAAGCAGTGCCGTATGACGTTTCACGTTGTATCCATCGTCGTAATCGCAAAATCAACTACTGGAAAATTACTAAGCGTATAAAGTTACTTCTGATAAAAGCAACAAAAAGTAAATTTTTTTGCGATTACACATAAACGTTTCACTTCAATGAAATTGTTTTGCTACACAAAAAGATCATCAAAATTCTGAAAATATAAGAAGTTTCGAATAAAGTTTTTATTTTTCTATGCAAATTGATTAAATTTACTTATTTTAGTTAAAGTTATGTAACGGCTGTTTTAATGTTACTTGTATATTTATAAATAATTAATAAGTATTCTCTCATCAGCATTAGTCGGAATGTGTGTTCTTATGTGTTATTCTTAGATGCACATAAAGTGATGTTATATTTCGATAGAGATATCAGTTTGGCTATGTTTCTTGTCTCAAGTCTCACTTGTATTAGCATTACTAGTACGGTTTTTAAACACTAAGGGAATTTAGAAATATTAATATTAAATCAGAATGCATGGGTGCCTATTTATGTTAGCAGCACTAGATGTATATGCCAGTGGAAGGTATAATATTAATTTTGGATTTACATTATTTAAGAACAAACTACATCTGGCGTGACTTCCTGGAAGTTTTTTATACTATTCATAATGAAACACAGTACTTGTGTAAAAGATACAATTATTACTCACGGCCGATTTCATCGTGACACGGTATCATATGGTGATAGAATCTATGTACAGCAACGGAGAAAGAGGAGAGAAAAAACATCTTGTGAAAAAGTGCTGCGTTTTATTATAACAGTTAATAACAGACATTACAGCTAAAAGAAAAAAACGTCATGTTGCTCGGATCAATTAAAAACATTCCTTAGAGCCAAAAACGTATATAATTCTAAAACGACAGCTTTAACGGCTTCATTGAAATTTTAATACTATTTGTCCTTTGCATTGTCATAGAAAATGACAAAAGGAAGACGCGTTCGTATGTTTGCTACTAAAATGCTTGTCATAATACATTCCGCTGCATTTAGATCCATCATTCTCTTTACTTACGAATGCCGTGTCAATAGTAAAGAAATCTGTATGAAATAACAAAATATAACTTTAAAATCTGGCATTGCGCTGAGATAGCTTACAGTGAAATTATATAATGACATGGAATATCTTTTTAATAAAATTTCTAAATGTTAAGTAGAAAATATCAAAAGAAATTACTTCTATTCATCGGGTTAGCATTTATATTTTGAGTGTATGTACTTACATTTTATCACTCAATGCAAAATATAATTCAACTTCACAGGCGATTTCAGCTCTACAGATACTTATTTATTTTTGTTATCATATCCAGAATATATTTTCATATGTTTCCCTAACTGTTATCAAGAGGTATTTGAAAATACCTTCACTTGCAGTATAAGTCCTGTCGTAGCACCGCTCAAGTCATCATAATCCTTTATTGCCCTCCTTACTTTCTTAACGGTACGAAATCAATAATTTTGCGATTTTTCTTCTCAAGTAAGGATAGCACAATCCAACCGCCCAAAAATAGCGCAGAAATGTCTGGTATTGTGCCAGTCATCAAAATAAAAATCTTCACGTTATAATCCGTAAGGTTTTCACACGAAACGCAATAAAAAAATTTTACGCTGTCCGTTCCATCGTGCGCACACACGCACTCATGCCCCTCTCCTACCTTCCCTCTTCTCCCTCTCCCTCCTTTCACTCCTCCCAACCATCGCTCAATCGAGGACTATTTCCGTAGGATGAGTTGGGAACCATAACGAGCATATCCTCCGCCTAAAATCCAAAATTCTCTCATTCCCTCGTACCATCGCCATCACTCGGGACTCTCACCGCTTTTACGCGCTTCCTATCTCCCACGGGTGCGGGCGGGTGCGCCCCGGGGGCAACGAAGCCGCTCCACCGATTACGCTTCCCTCGCTCTCCTCCTGCACCTCCCTCACCCCATCTCCGGGGAATCCTGATTAGCTGCAGCCGTGAAGCGGGGGCGAGGGTGTGGGAGAGAGTGAGAGAGGTGAGGGGGAGGTGGGAGGAAGGGGCTTTGCGTATTCCCCATGGCAACTGAAATAACGCGCGGGTCGGATTAAGGGACGGTCGCATCTGCTTTCGCATTCAGCCTCCGCAACCTCTCTCTCTCTCTCTCGCTACGCCGTAACAGCCTCCGCCATCCAGGGCTCGTGTGATTTCGCCCTTTTTATGCAGATTACGCCGTATAAGTGCATGTCCCGCAATTTTGGAGCCGAATCTACGCGCCCCATAGTGGAGCTTATCAAACGCGGCAAGAGAGCTTTCCTGCGGGAGGTGGCGGGGACGGGAATTGCCTTTAACCCCTTTCCCACTCAGTTCTGCGTCGCGCGGGGTGTGAATTACTTATTTTTACGCGTTGTGCGCCACCTCCCTTCCAACCTCTTCCTCCACCATCTCTCTTTCTCTCTCTCTCTCTCCCTCTCTTCCTCTCCCTCTCTCACTCTCTCTCTCACTCTTTCACCGTCACAGAATCCTTATTTTATATTCCCCGTTGTTTTAAAGCCGTGGGTATTTTAAGGAAGGAGAGGGAATGGATAAGGGGGAGGGGAGGGAGGAAGGGTAGAGGGAGGAGAGGAGGGTTCGCGCTGGATAGCGGAAGACGCGCCTCGCGTACATGGACATAGAGTAATTGCTATGGAGCGGCCGAAGGGGAAATGTGTTTGCTGTAAGCCCTTCCGGAGAGTCGAGAAAGACGAGTCGGTTCGTGTCGGACAATGTGAGCCTCTGATTCCCATGCTCCTCGAATTCCGTGGAAAAGAAAGACGAAGCGATTTTTCATCTCGTTAAGCATGTGTGTTTATTGCAGTAAAATTTAAGGAAATTTCTATGAAAGGGAAGGAAAAAGTAAAAAAATGCGATTTTTATGTAGTCGCGCGCATTCCAATAGAGTTCCTTCGATAAAAGGACTTCTGTATGGCCGCGTCGCAAAGGTCTTTCTCGCAGAATGGACGTTAGCAAGTGGGAGTGATGGAAGTTATCTAGTTCCGACTATAGACAGAGTATACAAGGGAATGATATTTTTGATGCCGTTGACCGCCACTGTGTACTCTCGTTATTATTTTTTTCAACGCCTGCATAGTTTTGGGTTAGCGCCCGAATAATTTCCATAATCTTTGATCAGTGTAAGTTCTTCCTACGGAATCGAGTCGAGAAACTTAATAGGTACCTAAAATTAGTTTTCTGAGAAGGATGTAAAAATCCGACGCTAATATTATGATACTCATAATATTAGCGTCGGATTTTTAGTGAGACGAAAGTTCCGAGTTCAGTTATAAGTAATTATTGCTGTCTGATATCGCAATGAAAATTTTACGAGAGGGTTTAAATTCTAGGATCTTACCTTTTACGGTGTTTCTTAAATTAACTGAAAATATAACTCAAAAATTTTATTTTTTATTACTATTGAGTGATGTTTGATATAAAATTATCCCTTGTGTTCGTAAATATTTTCTCCTGACCTAAGTCAAAAATATAGTTCGCATAGAATTATCGGAATGAAGAGGACTTTAAAAATAACTGATTTTAAAATAATTCAATTTTAAAGAAATTAAAATTTCCATAAAAAGAACTAAAAATGCATTTATATTAGCTTCAGATGTGAAATTTCGACTTTAAGCCACACAAACAATATAACTACCTTTTGCCCATATAGAGTTATCGCTGTATTTTATTTTAAAAATTGGTTTGATATAAGTTAGCCTGACGTAATGCCAGTATTATTATTCATTAATCAGATTACAACTATTATTTATCTTGTCTATCCTAAAATAGACAATAAATCTATCTTTCTTTAGATAGTGAATGCTGAATTTTGACATTTTAAATTTGTTATAGTGGACTGATCTTAACGTGAGAAAATGTGAATGAGAAGATAACGGGAGAGAATAGATGTGAGGGAAGGAGGAATGGGAGGGGTTGGAGGGGCGTGGTCCTGGAAGGGACCAAGAGGAGGCGATAGATATTCCTGCGGGGGAGGAGGGGTAAGAAGCGTGCGGGGGAGAAGCGAACGACCCTCGGCCCCCTATCAAACGTACCTTTTTCTCCTTTCGGGAAGATCTTTGCTCCGCTGTGCCTGCCGCTTCCCTTCTCGGACCCTTCGGCACCACGTCCTACGCTCGCCGTTTCCTTCTTCTTCCGCCGCTGTTTCCTCCCAAGGCACAGCAACGCTTCCTCTCTCTCTCATAGACCATCGTGGCACCGACTGCCCGAGATGTTGGAGGACGAGGGGTGCTTTTCCCCGGTGCCCTTGGTCCTCCCTCGCATCTTTCTCTACGCGTCCTTGGTCCAAGCGACCCCTTTATTCTCTCTTCCCTTTGCCTCACTCCATTTCCGCCGATTCTCTCTCTCTCTCTGTTCCAGCGAAGACGTCTGCATTTCCTAGAGTTCACTTTATTCTTTGACACTGACCTTTTCCATCCCTATCTAAATAAAAAAAGACTTCATATCCTTAAATCGATAGTAAAAAAAGTCGGCTGAAATAATGTATCATTAGTATTTTCACTGAAGAAACATATTATATTGCTTATTCCGTATTGTTCAACGAAGGATGGAGTTTCACTTGGTAAAATTGTTGGACATATTTCTCCTTCGTTACCCTGTTAAACGATTCTGCCGTTGACGCTAAAGTGGCATAAGATATTTATTTAGATCACTTTATTAATATTTCTTGATGAACTTCGTGTACGAACTGTCGTGCGTCTTTCAGCGTCGTGTAGAAAACATTCTCGCTACAGCAACTTAGATCCGCTACGTCCAGGACATTCCCAAGTTTCAAACAGAACTCTGTACGAAAATCTATACAGGACAGTTCATGCTTATAAAGTTATTTTATGGTGCGATTTATAAGTTTTAATAAATACAAATATTATCGTTGTTAGAATTACGAAATTTATTCTATCAAGAAAGCATCAGCATTGAAATAATGAAAGGAAAATCTACGGTCAAAATCTCCTCAGATTTCTGTGTAATCTGGAATTTTAACATCTATATTCATTTGAAAATTCATGCCAGGAAACTTTAAACTAACCGTCCAACTTTGGTAGAAATCATAATCGCATAAATAATTAACTCCGATTTGTTGAGAAATTTCCCCATGGATTCGTTATATAATACTTCGCTGTATTATATTTTTTATATACTTACATAAGTCATTTTGAATGTTTAATTTTAAAAAGAATGTACGTTTTTGATCTCACCTTTTGTTAGATCGACTTAGGTGCGCGCTAACTTTTATACCTCCCCCCATCTCTCTCTCTCTTTCCTCCGCCCGGACCGTATTTTACAGCACCCCTTTCCTAAGCGGTCGGCAAGGGTTCTTGGGCCTCAAAGGGTTGAGAGGCGACATGGTCGGCTTTCTCTCTCGATCACAAGGAAAGTGAAGCCAACTGTATGAGCACAAAAAGTGCTGACGGCGGATAACACGCGCGTTTGGGTTTCTAAGCATTTAGAAAGAATTTCGGTTTCATTCCTAAACTCAGCTGCTGCATTTATTACACCAATGGCGACGGTGAGGTTGAACGAAATTTTGTCTTTCTAGAGCAGTGCTTCCCAACATCTTTGCAGGCGCGGCACTCGTTTACGATAAATAATTTCGCACCATCCTCACCTTGAAACAATATTGTATATTTTTACATGTGGGTATCACCACGTTTGGAAGCATGCTTTTTTTGGTAGTACATTATCAGCAATGTATTAGGGAAGGATTTTCATCCTTCTGTCTTATCACCATTTTCAAATCGTCGATTTGTTTATTTAAGGACGTATTTCGCGGCACCATCGGCCTATCATCTGCGGCACCTCGGCGTGTGGCGGAACTTCGGTTGGAAAATACTGTTCTAGAGATAGGCAGTTTTTCTCAGAATAGTTACTTTTTCGTTTTCTACATTTGCAATAACCATTTTTATGCTGAGATCACTTGGTCTCGCAACAGAATAAAAATGGTGGGAAATAATAAAAGTCATTTACAAAATTTTTTGTTCAATTACCAGAAAATTTATTTAGCGGATAATTTTGTTTCGATTTTTTCTAAAGGGATTCATTAAAAATGAATACATTTGTAACCGTAAATAGTCGCCGTATCTTTCAAGGGAGAGCGTTGAAGGAAGTTGTTGATGAAAAGATTTCTAAGCACCGTCTGCTAAGTTCAAACCGAGCCATAAACTTTTTGGTGGTTTATTCAGTTTTTTTTTCTTAACTTAAATATTTTTCTCGATGCATTCGTCAGTGCGAGTGAGAGATTCCGTTGGTTCTACGGCCGTTTCGGGGTCCGCATGAGGGAACGTAAGCATTTTTTTGCTTTCTTCCTCTCCCATCTTCTCTCCTCCTTGCCCCACCCCGCGCTACGGAGTCTTCGAGGGCTTCAAGGTCGCAGGGTCGGGTCATGCAAGAAGAAGAATCTTTCGTTTGGAGAAACGATACGCAGGGAAGAAAAAATGGAGGGCCGGGGTGAAAAGTGTGGCCCGCAGGAAACAGCCGTTGTTTCGTAAACACATTTTTTTGGCATCATGTTGTAAAATGTGTTGCCGTGACGTTGAAATTCCAACTCTCTTCCTCTAGCTTGGTTCGTTTCACTCTCTCCCCTTTGTCCCTCTCTCTTTCTTGTTTCGCTTTCGTCTTTTGCCGTGACCGCGCAATATTTTCAAACTCGCGTCTCGCATGGCGGCCACTGAAGCGATCAGCGCCACCTCGAAACTCCAATGCGCCCTCCACCGAAGCGAATGATTTACGCTTCTTATTTACGGTATGCAATAAAATATTATTACGCTCAAAGCGCGTGTTAAACATTTTCACTGTGCTCATGAGTTTTATAATGTATATTTATAAGATATGTAAGAATATCTTAAGTGCGGGTCGTAAATCTTCCAAGTTTTGCGAATTGTTGAGTTTACGCAGATTGCCAATATCAGTGACTCTCTGGAAGAAAAAAATGTAACGGTCTAGCAGAAATGTAATTATTACGCTACAGTTGATTGGTCAAAGGTAATATTTAATGTGAGGTTAAATTGTTTACACCCGTGTTGTCACTCCTTTTGAGTCTTTTTATATTAGTCGTAATTTTTTTAGAATTGACGACTGGCGAATAGAGACATTCACTGTTTACTTAGGTCTTACTCGCACAATTATGACGAGACATTTATCATCTTAATTGAATGTCCCTGGAAATGTTATTGTATTACTTAATTTGCTAAAATGGGATACGGAATATTTTGATAACTATTCTGAAATTATTTGAAATATTGTGGTCTATAACTGCAGGCTGTCATTCCGAAAATGAAATTTACGTAGAAACTAACAAACTCCCTTTATATTACAATTTTATATTCGACGCCTTGGTGTTTGTTAACATTAATTTCAAATTATTTTCAATATAAGAAATTATATTCACATACTTCCATACGATAATTAACTTTAACTTTTGCGGTCAACATTATTCCAACTTCATTCAAGCAGTTTGAAATGATGACGTCATCTGAAACAAACATACTCCCCGAGTATAAAAATGAAAATAATCTCGCTACCCGCATTTCCAGTCTACACTTTTTATCGGTAGTAACTTACTCAAGGAAATCATTAACATCACGACTTTAACCCTTAAATTTCATCTTTGAGGACATTAGCTTTGGTGGAAAATGGAAGCAGTCGAAGAGAAAAATCTTCGATCCAGTGCCGATAAATAAGAGGGTCCCCGCTGAGAAATACATAAAAGAAAACCTGATTGGGCCTCTTCCTCCCTTCCCTGCCCCCTCTTCAACCCACCTATCTCTCTCTCTCTCTCCTTTCTCCTCTCTCGATATTCCCACTTCCTCCCCATCGCCTCCTTTATGATGTTCCTCCACCAAACGGCCCCCACTTTCCCCTCTCTCTCTCCACGGGGTGGGTTCCCACTCTTCCTCTCTCTTCCTCCTTCTCCTCTCTGGCAATAATGCTCTCTCTCTCTCTCACTTTCTCGTGTTCGATCCAAGTAGAGGAGGAGGTAGAAATATCTCTCCTCTCCCTTACATCCTTCCCTTTCTCCGAGAACGCTTCTACTAATTTGAGGTGGACGCTGCGAAAATAAATTGAGGGTTTGGAGTGCGAGTGGCATATCTCCGCCAACGCGAATTGCTCGTTTCCGAGGGAATATTGTTAAGAGCCATCGCTGCGGAGGTCATAAGCACGCGCGGTTTTCTTTATTTGGTGATCACAGGTTCTTGTTACTTTGCTACTTTTATTTTGTGTTTCTCCTTCCTTATGTCTCCATTTCGTTTCTCTCCCTCCCCTTCTCTCTCTCTCTCTACATATCTTCCTTTTCGGAATCATTATTAATTCTCTCTTTGCTTCCAAGTAACTCCGCCCCTTTCATGGGACTTCGTTGTGGAAGATTGACGAATTGAGTCTCGATTCATTGATCCGTTTTGATCTCTGGATTCACATCTTACAGGAGTAATTGAAGAGACAGTCTTTCGTACGTGCAGATGTTCTTTACTTTGTCTGCAAAGAGAGAAACGTCTCTGTGTTTGCATTATTTTGCTTTAAATTAAAACTTTTCATTTAATTTACGCTTGTTTACATTAGGTTGATCATTTATATTTGCGATAAAATTGAGTGGTTAAAAGAATGTTAAAGTGAATTATTTTTTAAATATCTAAGTTTAATCCATTACCTAATGTAAAACGGAAACCTATGTATCTAAAATATAAAAAATAGAAAGGTGAAATTACACAAACAAACGTAGATTTCGTATAAATGTAAAATAAATATAAATGTTCCAAAAATTTATATTTTGAAAATATTTTACTCAATACATTAATAACTCTATGAATTGAAATATCATTGATTGACACGGGATCTGCCAAATTTTGGGGATGATATTTTAAATTCAGAGAATTATCAAACTTGTCTTAAATCAGAATACTGCAAAAGTCATAATATGGCTGTGAAAATCAAATGTCCAATTTGGTTAAAAGGCAGCCATCACGGTGGCAATTCATCTAGAGTAAGTTCTATAAATCTACCACCGGTGAATTACCTTGTAACTGAAATGCACGTTTAGTTTACACAACCATTTTATGGATTTGGGAGTATTCTGATTTATCAGCATCATATTCTGAATGAATCATAATGATGCCTACTTTTATTTCTTTTGCGTGTATATTTATTTTAACCGATAGCGTGTTTATAAAAATATGCTCTAGAAACCGCAACAGTTTTCACAGTAATACCTTTAAATATTTCAACCCACTTTTTAAATTGACTTGTAATAGCCAAAATTCAGCCATTAAGAAATTCGTAAGTGTTAACTACTAATTTAATGCGTTATTCCAATCCCATTCATGCAAGAAAAGAACCTTGTCAAAGAAGAATTTTTAACTACCTTGGACACGTTTCGAGCATGCGCAGCATATCTGCAGCAGAATGGCGATGTTGGACCGTCTTATGGGAAATGCGAGAGGGGAAGAAGGAATGTTAAATGGAAAACTATCCGAGAGCCAAAATACGAATGAATTCAGACGGTATCGCGAGCGAATGGTTTGGACGGTTTTATCCCTTCATTATTCCATCTCGTGTTCGGGAGCTGTCCTCGAATTCCTCTCTTCAAATTAAACTGCTGTATCGAGAGGCTGTCGACGGAAAGGAGGGAATCGAGGAGTGAGGAGGTGGAGGGAGGGAACGAGAGGGAGTGGGGAAGAGAGGTTTGCGGGAAACATCCACGTCGAATCACATTCCTCCTTTGCGCTTGTCGCAACCTTTTCGCGAGAAGGGACTGATCCCCATCCGTCCTTCCATTTGCACAGTTTGTTTATCCTCGACGGCGAGGCGGAGGAGAGCCGCCCCCCGCCTCCCTTCTCTCCTTTCGCGGCCCTTCCGCCGATGCACCGGCGAGACCCGGGGGCGCGATGGTCTGCCCCCCTCCCTCGCGCGCCTCCCTATACGGATGCCCCTGCGAAAAACCGATTTACGACCGAATCTTCGTCTTTTCTTTCTGCTTTTATCTTTTTTCATCCCATCCATCCAAGGTTTTCCGAACCTCCTCTTCCCTCCTTCTATTTCCTCTCCTAGGCAGCCGCGCCAAACTTCCTCCCTCCCCCTTTACGTCTGCCCCCTTTCGGCCCCTGGCGTCGGCGGTGGCGTCGAGGTTCCCGGCGTCGCTTTATGGGGACCGTTTCTCCCGATGTCCGGGAAAAGAGCGGGCCTTTGAAAGAAGAAGGTCGAGGAGGGTTTGGGGAGAGGTGGTGGATGGATACATCTCCTCTCCCTCCCCTCCGAATCTCTTCTATCCCCTCTCCCCCTCCCCCCTCATACCCCTCAACCGCTTCTCCATTCGTCCATCATTCCCTTCCGCGAATCTGCCTCGCTTCTGGAGACGGAGTGCGGTGCTCTCGTTGCCAACTTCCGCCGCTTCAGTTGCAACGTTTTATTGGATTTCTATGGTTCGAAAGAGATTACGGAGTCACCGGCGTGACCTCGATGTGAGTCAACAGTCAACATTTTCTGACGAGAAATCCATAAAGATCTCTCTGGTTGGGGGCGTTCTTCTTTCATGGTTTTATGATGTGAACTTATCATTTTGCACCTATGCTGGAAGCTGAACATTAACAGTTCTAAAAATTGTTTCCATACTGTTACGTGGCAAACATAGGACTAAATCACCTAAAATATAAAACATGCTCCTCCCTCTTCTTACAATCCAAAATTCCTAACGCAAGTTTATCATATCGAATAACTAGCAGAACTGCCCGTTGAATTTCAACTGATTTAGTGAATCTAAAACTTCGACCGTGTAACGTGTAAACATCGTAAGAATAAGATAGTACGCAGTTTTAACCTTCAAAGAAAGCAAAAATGAAGAAAACCTGTTCGCAATTACCTATTTAGATGAATGAAAGAAGAAAATCTTGCACTCTGAAAAATCGAAAATTACGTGTAAACTTATGGGAAAATAATTATTGAATTAAGCACCCCCTCCCCCACCACCAAAATTTTTTATCGCCATATAGCCTATGTTATCCGCAGGATAAAACTATATACCTATGCGAAGTTTTGTGACGATATCTTCAAAGGTTTGAAAATCACAATTTGTCGAAAATCTGCGTCTATTTATTTAAGTTACTTATATAGTTTTAAAAACAGTTTGCTTTGGAGAACTCTATTCCATACTTTGTGTTACTTTCTTCGCTACTTTAGTTTACGAGTATATTAGGTATATATTATTTCTTTTAGTTAATACTAGGAGAATTTCCCGTTGAATTTCAACGGATTTAGTGAAGCTACTACAGCACAACATACAAACTCTTTAAAATACCTATATAGTAGATACTTTTTTAATTACAATTAGATTTTCTTAACAATTAATCATATTTGCTTGTAACAATTCGTTTCCGAACGTATTGCATTCAGATATAACGATAATTGTATTTCCAATCATATATATCACTTTCGCCAAATCCAGCTTCATTTCTTGTGTAATTATGCCTATGAAATGTTTACATACATACATTATTCAAGAAATCCATGAAAAAGCAACGTACAGTTGTCCATGATTGAACACTGACTGGTAAATGTACACCAGATACGTGAGCTTATTTACGTTAATAAACATTATAATATAGAATATAATTATTTTACTTACAAAAAATGTAAGATTCCAGTATTCAATAGACGAAAGAAAGTTCAATTACTTTCATCAATAAACGCTTCCTGAATAATAATCAGTATCTATTTACGTTGCTATCCAGAAACATCGATCGTTTCGTTGCTTAAACAAAAGTGCGAATCGAATAACGCTAAACTTTCGTCTATTTGTAAACTTCATTGAAGCTAACTGAATCGGAGGTAACAATGACGGCCGCCTTGGCAACGCCCAAGAGAGGTACGAAAAATCCACAAAATTTCGAAACAAAAAGTGTATTTCTGAAAACTTCGACCGTGTAACATGTAAACTTCGCAGGAATAAGATAGTATAGAGTTTTATTCGTCGAATAAAGAAAAAACGAAAAAAATCGGTCCATATTTACATATTTTGATGCTTGAAGGAAGAATACCTTGCAAGTCAAGAAACGGATTCATACGTGTTATCTTATGGGAAAATGTTAATCCCCTATATTGGCAGCACTGATTAATCCCGGTTGGCCAAATCTTGACAATTCACTAAGTTAGGATGTAAGGAAGAATCGTACCAAATTTGGTTATTGTAGCTTTTGTCGTTTAGGAGGAGTTCCATGAACAAACCAACAAACACACGCTTCAAAATATATTATAGTAGATTACGTATTGTTTATAATGGTTGTCACGTAAATTGTTAATCCAACAATACGCTCATTCCCGTGTTATTTAAATGGGAAAAATTAAAAGAGAGACACATTTTTTATATAAAAAATGTAGTTGAAATCACTTTAAAAACCCTCCCATTATGCTTAACTTTTTAATGCGGTTAAAGTGGCACCTTCTTTCTTCTACGTTTTGCAGTTGTTGCGCTATAAATGCACAAACACATTCTTCAAAATATTTTTAGTAGAGATTTGATCTGAATCACATTCCCGTCCGCATTTACACTTTTCTTCACAGCTTATTTCTCCGGATTTGTTTTAGGCAAATATTTAGCATTATTCCTCTTATTTAATGGGTAGGATAATAAATATTTCAAAAACGTTTTCCATTGCGTTTTCCTACAAAATTAACGCTTTTTTGACCATATATTTTTTGCTATAGAATTCACTAAAAACGTTTGAATGGTTATATCTAGCGTTTACGTCCCTTCCTATTTATCTACAGATCTGTCCAGTAATTATTCCATCTAAGGGAAAATGACACTCGGAGCATATTACATAAAAGCCCTCATTGGCCCCAGCGTTGAACTAGGATTTATGTTCTGTCTCAAGGCGGAAGAACCGACGCGGAGGGCCTTAGAGAACGAGTTCAGGAGGAATCAGAGGGGAGTAATTTACTCGACGCGGAGGGCCCTCACACCTCACTCGTCCATTTATTTGCTTGCAGTCAGAAAATAAGGGCGGTAACTGTGTTAGCGTCGTAGGGACGAGAGGGTCGCCTCTTCAACTCCCTCGTCGCTTCAACTTCCATAAGCAGTACATTATTTTCATCTCGGTGCTCCCCCCCTCCGCCCCCTTCCCTACTAACCCCTCTCATTCGTTTACAATAAAAATCCCTCACATTCCCCTTGCGAATCATTTCCAGACGTCCTCGCGTCCAATCCGCCGAGGCCTCTCCAGTGTCTCCATATCTCTTCCCTGAGAGAATCACTCTCCATAATTTTAGTTCCTAATCCGGATGTCCGAAAGGAGTTGTTCGAGAGAGAAGGATGAGGGAGGCGCGAGGGGAGGGGGCGAGGGAGAAGGACAGAAGCAAGATAAAGGGTTCTCTGGTTCGCGTGGGAGGACTTGGGGTGGAGAAGATCGGAGTGGTGGTCCGTGTAACTTCCTCTTCTTTCCCCACAACACATCTCTCTTGCGTCTCTTCCCTTAAACCCTCATCCCTCCCTCCGCTCCCCTCTCTCTCTCCCTCCCTCTCTCTTTCTCTTTCTGACGCTCGCTCGGTTTGTTTGTCGGATGGTGCACGTGTATGCTAGCCCTAAAGAGGGGCCAGACCCGGCACATGGCTCCATCCGCACCCCTTTATGCTCCTTGTAGGGCACCTTTCCCCTCGGCAACATAACACGCGGGCCTCATGCTCTGTATGGACGCCACTTTGGGTAAAAATTCCACATCTTCGGCAATGGTGTGATTAGCAGCGACTGAGTTTTCAGTCGAGTGGATCCGTTCTTCTTTTTGAAAGTTTCACGTCTATGGAAGTAATCATCTCGGCAGTTTCGAATGGAGGTTGGATATATTTTACGCCTGTTTTATTCACTGTTTTCCTCTTTCTCTCTCTCTATATATCTCTCTCTCTGAGCTCCATTTCGGAGGGATGAGGCTCTATGGGTGATACATATTCAACACCCAGCTCGGAGATTTTCTCTCCATCTCCCGAATCCCCACCGAGGATTACGTCCGGACGATTGGGAGAGTTTGCGGCGCAAAGAAAATCCACTCTTTATGATGGAGATGTCGTCGATGTCTCTTCTCCTCCCACGCCTCATAAGAAAGCCCCGGCGTCCCATCTCATCGTTTTATGAATCCCAAAACGCTCCTTCTCTATCCACTTGCATCTCTTTCCATTGGCTCTCCTCCTTCCCTCTTCCCACCGTTCCTTCGCGTCTCCTCCGACGTCCCTAATCTCCAAACCGGGAATCTCACGAGGAATTCACCTGTCTCGCTTTTCACCTCGCCTCCCATTTTCTCGTTCCTCTCATCCAACGAACGCATCTTACCGAACCAGAATTTTTTTCCACCCTCGGCTCCACCCCAAAAGCCCCAGGAGCTCCACCTCGAATAACCATCTTTCATTTTCGACTCCTCTCTCCGTGACTGTCTCCTCTTTCGCCCTCCTCCGCCATCCTCCATTCTATCCACGCCTACGGTATTATCTCCTTCCTCCTCTCCCCCCTCTTCTCCGTTCTCAGAAACGCTACTCCTCCTTTCCAAGACCATGATGGGGGAGAATGAAGGGAGGAGGGGGAGAGTGGGAGGAGGAAAGTGGGAGAAAGAAGGAGGTGGAGAAGGGGGTTGGAAAGGAAGAGATCCAAGAGGGTCCGAGAAGGGCTCCAGACTCTCCGAGATCCAAAAAAAGAAAGGGAGGAAATGGGATTAGGAGCGCCATCCGTATAAACATGCGTTTGAGGTTCCCAGCTTCCCGATCCAACAAATCTTTCTTCTCGCTCTCCCCCCTCCCTCCTTCTCTCCCCCTTCCTTCCTCCTCCGATCGCTCGCTTTCTTTATTGTCTTGCGGGTTATTATGCATCTTCCTTCCAGTCTTACCCTCCTTTTAGCTCTTAGAGCGATCTCCCAAAAACTTGTTTTTCTCGCAGACTTTAACTCGTTGGCGCGTGTAATCAGAGCACCCACCCCCCACCCCCCCTTTCTTACTCCCGACTCCCCACGAGGCCGGTCCTCCTCCTCTACCTCCGTCTCCTCTATCTATCTCGCCAATCCTTCCCGACCTTTCTCTTCTTTGTTCTCCTTTTCCCCCGCCCTTTTGCGTCCGACTCTTTCTTCGCCTCCGTTGCTATGGGCCTCCATATCCTGCCTCCCCCTCCCCCCTCTCCACCTTAACTCCTCCTCTTTCTCTGGTCCCGAGCCACCACTCTCCCGTCGGCTCATAATCAGCTTATCATTCTCTTTCGGGAGACCCTCCATTACTCGTTCTTTTTTGTCCCTCTCTCCCCCCCCACCCCCCTGTCCCTTCCTCTTTCCACGACATGCCCGCATCCCTACCATTTAGCATACCTCTCTCGCAGTCGACCATCGATATTCCATCCTTCCCGAGGAAGACTCCTCCAAGCATCCCTCCGACAAGATTTTCCTGATACCTTTCCTCTCTCGCCGGCGTCTTCCACCTCCCTCCCTCCCTCCCCATCGCCTCGCGTTGTCCAACTCCTCGCACCGCCTTCTTCCTCATACTTCTCCCGCATCTCAATTTAGTTCCTCATCGTCCTTCTTCGGCTCTCCCCATACGTGCCCGTCGCCGTTCTCTCTCGCCGGCCCACCTCCTCCTTTCGCTTTTTCTCATTTCTCTCCTCCCCCTTTCCCTCCCTCTCGACCCGCCACTTCGCCATAACCAGTCACCAGCCAGTCATCATCATCATCAGTCGGATGCTGGGCCCCGCGGATTCGAGCGAATGGGGGGAAGTTACGGGGAGGCGGGTCGTGCGTGTGCGTGAGTGGGCCTAGGAGGGGGAAAAGAAGAAAAAGAGACTCGCCCTCCCCCATTACGGTTACTCCCCCCATTCTTCGATCCCTCCTCCCTCGGCCATCCGGTTGCCCCCCTTTCGGTTCTCATCTCTCCATCTTTTCATTTCATTCCTCCTACGTTGATCCTCTCGCTGGCTGGCTGGCCGTCCTGGGGGTTGTGTTCTAGTCGGGAGGCTGTAGAGAGGGCGGAAAACTCGCCTGATGGTGGACACCGAGAGAGAGAGATACAGACAGATTGAGAAAGAGTGAGGGAGGGACCTCTCGCTGCGTCTCTCGCCGTCAACTCCACTGCCATAGAAGTCTTCGCCTCTTCCGACACCTCTAAAAGGGCGACTCTCTTACTCTGGCCATCTAGATCGCCTCCGGGACTCGTGGTTTTTATACGCTGCGACCAATCCTCCCTTTATCCTCCTTTTTTCCATTCGTCTCTTTCTCTTTGCTCCGCTGATTCTCTCCCTCTCTCCCCTCAAAAGCACGCTCTTCCTTCCTCTTGCAGCGGTTTATCTGATTCTCCGTCCTACCTGCCGCCCTCTCCTCCTCCCCTCTCTCTCCTCGTTCCTCCGCCCTCACCTCTTCCCCCCTCCGCCTCCGATATTGCACCTCCGACCCCTCCCTCGCCGCCGTCCCCCGCCCTACCCCCGCGGATCTCCTTTTCCGTGCCTTCGTGTCGTGTCCGCCTGAGTGAGTGCCTTTTTGCCGTGCGCGGGGGAGAAGAGGTCTTGGGCTAAAATGGAGTTCGAGAGCGGAGGTCGCAGTGGCGCTGCTTTCCACCATTGTCGCCGCCGTCGTCGTCCATGTCTCATTCGTCCGGTGACTCTCTGAACGGAAGACGACGCCTTTATGGTCCGTCGCCATATTTCCACGCCACGCGGTGAGTCTCCCGATAGTGAAACGACAAGCGGACGAATGGCGATAAAGTGATTGCAGCCGGTGGATGACTCGCGGCACGTAGCGCCTGCCGCGCCACCGCCGACTCGTCTTCTTTTGTTTTATGGCCGAAAGATTGAAATTAACGATTCGATTTGGCCTTTCGTGTCGTTTTGGGATTTTATTCCGCAATTCCGCGGACATAAATGAATAAATTCTCCTCTGCCTTGACCAAATTTCCTCAATAAGTACACATTTGTTACCTGAGGTAGGAAAAGGGATTCGAAAAGAAAACATTTCAACCAAATATTCATTTGGACTCGGTTTTATTGAGAAATATATGTCGCAAAAGTGGAGACAGCATCATTACACGAAATCATAAATTTCTGCTTCGGTGTCTTGAAGAATATTTTTCTAAATTTTAGAAATATTCTGAATCTCTTTTTTGTGTAACTTCATATTCATAAGCTAGAGATCTGAAATTAAAAAGAATTTTTGCATTATATGGCAAAATTGTGAAAGTAAAGGAATTGAAGCTAATGATAGAAATCTCAACTATGATATAATAGCATATATGTTATCTAAATTTTCTCTAAGTAGTATTATACTACCTAAGGAAGTATGAGCAATTAAATTGATGATGCCGTTCTTCGTCAAGTAGAGTGGATTTTGTGGTGGATCGATTTACTAAAGGTATATTTGTGTTTTTATGCCAATTCTTATATTATATTTATTATTATAGCTAAATTGCAAATAATTTTGAAAAACAGCTTTTCAGTATGTACAAAAGTAAAAAATCGAAGAATCTAGCTTTCGTGGCTTTATAATTAATTTAACTGAAAATCATGGACGTGATTTAAATGTTAATTCAGGTATCCACATAAATATTGGCTTACATAGAGACCTTCTTGATATTATTCAGGGTTTATTAATTAAATGTAACTATTATAATTTGAAAGAGAAAGTTATATATTATTTTGATACTATAATTTTTAATTAAGATTACGCGGAGGTTATAATATTATAGAGGTAAAATACCATTCATAAAGAAATAAATTCAATTTTTTAAAAGTAATCCAAGATTCCATACTTTCTATGTATTAGTCCACTTATCAGATAAACATATCATCATAGAATAACAAATGGTTGCTTTACTTAAATACAAAGTAATAATACTCGTAATGGTTTGAATAGAGAATGATCCACCTATATTTTTGAATATTTTTGTCATTGAGTCAGGGGAATAAAACCATGTTTTTGATGAGCAAAAAATGAGCTAGAACTTAATAGTTGACGTTCGAGAGCGATGAGTTTCAGGTAACCCTCACCCTCCTCCAAAGGGACTGAGAACAACATTCTTTATCCAGAAAGGCGATTTTATTTATCTCTAAAACAAAGTTTCAGAGGAAATAAGATTGTTGCAAAATGTTTAAGTACCCGTATAGAGTTTCCGAGAGGGGCTGTAAATTTCCACCCTGAGCGACACGCATTCGCACACAAAACACGCACGCACTGGTATTCCTCTCGCTCACTCGTGCATTTCGGAGCCAAGTGCTAACTGGAGAAATAAAATTTTATACCCCAAGAGAGGTAATTCCTTCAGTTTTTTCTCTATTTTTCACCAGCTCAGTCCAGTCCACTTTTTTTGTACTCTTTTGGGTCATTCCATGACGGTCCCCTTTGAGGTAGGTTGTGATTGTCTGAGTGGACGAGGGAATGGGGAAAAGAACAGAGAAGATTAAGGCATGGGAATAAGAGGGGAAAGAGAGAGAGAGAGAGGGCAATAATGCAACAATGGCCGATGCGTAGGAAGCAAGGGAGGTCTAGAAAGAGAGAGGTGCTGAGGAGGGAGGCAGTGTGAGCGATGAAGAGAGTGTCCGGAGTCAAATCGTGTGCAGACCGTCACCCTCTCGGCCTTCTCTCGCAAAAGTGATACTTTATTGCGTCGCGAGGCACTTAAAATCATTTTCATGGACTGTTCGAGGGCGCAATCCTCAGACTCCTCCCCCTTCCCTCTCTCTCTCTCTCTTTCCCCTCCTCCATCTTCCCCTGATCCTCGAAGTGTTCCTCACGGGTCGACGGAATGTCGCTCGCCGGATTGAGGAGGGGCGTTGCCTCGCATCGTCTCTCCCGTTCGATCGCTTAGTGATTTACTTCATTAATGCTGAGATATATATATATTCCAAAAGTGAGTATTTCAGCGGAAGACTGACGGGAAAAAAGGGGAGTTGAACCCTTACAGATTTGTTTTATTCTGTGTATCGTTGTTGTAGCGAATTCACTTCGGCTTGATGTTAAGAATAAAAATTTCCACCAACACTATTACCTACGACTGAAATAAGATAGTAATACATAATAAGATAATAGATAAAATTATTTCGCAAAAACATTTTTATATTAGAAAAGCTGAATTTTATCTCCAAAAATGAAACTGGGTGTCACCAGTCGAATGAAAATGCGATGGGTTGGACACAAGTGAAACACAGAAATCATATAGTTATGTTTTTGTTTTATAAATAGTTTTTGTACTTTTTATTCACTTAATTTTTGCCATAACCTTTTCCATCGAAAGTAACTCCGAACTTCGGTATTTCTTCAGTTTGACAAGAGCTAATTATAGTGGAGCATGATGCTGAGTGAGGAATGTAACATAAATGAAAAAAGAGATTATATAACAATAAATCTAGGGTCAAAGCTGATTTTCATTTAAGAGAACAGATTGTTATTTCAAAAATTAGGCGCGGATATAAGATCGTTGGACATAGTGTCATATTAAAACATGAGAGTCCGTGTTACTCTAACGCATAGTACATGTCTGATGCTAATTGTTGTCTTGACTTAATCACTCAAGATGTTATACAAATATTTTATTTTTGTGGAAAGAAGATGAGATTCTGTCATTGTAGTTGAGAAGAGATTTAATAATTAATAGAACGCATTTTCTAAATTATTCTTTTTAATGGCAAAAAAGACCTCTAATCTACTAGTGAAAAAATATTTTTCCAACTCTGGTCCTCATTAAGTGTTTGTAATCCTAATGCGGCCCTTCTATAACATCTATCGCTTTAATGCGGCCCTGATACCTCTTTGTGTTTAACGTTCCTGCTCTAATGCTTTACTTACTGATTTATTACCAGTGCCGACATTTATGCCCGATGCAGTAACAATGGAAAAATAATGGCGTTAAAATAGATCAATGGGATTTAATCTTCGTTATTGGAAGAGTGAACTCTGCTTATAGCTAAATATAGTTCGGTAATTTTTGGTTAAGTTAGTGGCAACTTATGATGGAATTCACTGTCATGAAGAGTTAGATCACTTGTGAAATAATGATTTAAAACAAACCCCAATCAAACGTCTCTTCAGCATGCTTGTAGAATAATACATAATAATTTGAAATATACCCGTATTTATCACTGTATTAATACAATTGTTGTTATGTTATTGTAGTTGATAATTTAGTGAGTTTGGCTTTATTGTGATAATACTGGTATTTTTCAATAATATTTATTAAAAATATTTAATTATATGTTAAGCTGAGTGATCTCTGTCACGTGCTCACACAACCACTTTAAGCTCGAATGTTAATGGAGGCATTAATTGTCAATTTCTTTGGAAGGAAACGAATTCGGCGCTGTAAACTGTGTCGTTTTGTCGTGAATTATAAAATGTGTACTCTATCAATTTTATGAGCGACATTACATCGCTTCGAAGTGCTAATAAAATGGCAAATTGGCTTTTTCTCTCGAGGAAACAACCTCTTACCACTGAAAGTACGGTATTCCTTCATCCACCTGTCAACTTCAGGTTATATAATTCGTTTGATTTAACAAATTTCCTTTATTTGTATTTTTTAGATCACGAGTGACTATGTAATAATTTAGCTAAAAATAAAATTACCTACATTAAGTGACTAGCATACTTTAATTGTGCGATTTAATGTCGGCACTGGTAATAAATCAGTAAGTAAAGTATTAGAGCAGGAACGTTAAACACAAAGAGGTATCAGGGATCCTCGGATTATTGTTTTGTGAACACCCTTCATAAATTTAAAGATGAATAGTACGTTAGTGATGCTACGCTGTCTTGACAGAAATTGGTGCATAGCAATTAAAAAAGTATATAGTTAACCAAAGATTATGTCACTTCATGGAGCGACATTATAAGAATGAAATAATTTTAAATTAAAATGGAAATTTTCACGAGGAGTTTGATTTCATTTATAAACTTAAAGACATTTATGAAAATAAAGTGGAGCATGTACTTAATATATTACCTCAATTTCTTAAATAAACTGAGCTAAAATTGTCTTATTTAGTGGAAAAATTCAAGCGATTGTGTTCTTTATTTTTGAGTATTGGCGAAAAGACGATAGTAATATAGGTATATATCAGTAAGGAATATTTACTTGTATAAGAGATATATTCCTGTCATTAAGAAAGTTCGATAATAGCTTAACTTCTTGTGATTGATATTTTACATTCATTTTATTATATTTTTATTTGTGAATTCAAATTGTTTTCATTCTTTTCCTCTTGTTTTGTCGAAGATATACTCAAAACTTTATGGAGAGAAATTGCGATTTCATTGATTTTCAGGGACTTCACGTATATCTAATGTTTCCTTTTTTGTCCTCGTGCGTCGGGAGAGCAGCCTACCCGGCCTCTCTAGTGTATCTGACCGCCAAAGGCCTCCTCACGACACCGGGACTGCCTCCGTTCGACGATCACACCACGACGGCCATCTTATCCCCACCTCTGGTAGGTGCTACTCTATTTAGTGCTCTCTATTAAAGACAATCAGGTGGTAATTCTAAAGGAAAAACGCTAGGATTAAATGATATTTACTGCACAAAAATGCCTCATTTACGTTTTGTGATCATTGTAATTGGTAAATTAATTGTGAGAATGAAAGATTTTACTTTTCGGAAGAGCTCACTTTTGAAAATTAGGTGCTGGATACGCTTATATTTATCTATAAGACATTCATTACTTCCATTTTTGGGATGGGACTACGAGATAGACTATATACGATATATTTTATTATACTCAGTTCTTTTTTAGTCTTTTGAAGATGTCATATTATAGGTACTTATCATATCTCATAGATACATTTTATTTGTTAACACCAATGAATAATAGGCTTGATGTTATTAAAGTAATACATTGTATCGTAATAATAACTATACAACTACCATTTATTGGATTATTTCGCTGAAGTCATAATTTATATTGAAGTTTAAACTCTTTCATTGGCAGCTTTGAAAAACGACTGAAGTTAATCTATTTTGTACATGGCCGTGAAGATGTCTGCTATTCATCTATATTAACTGCTTGTTACTGTGTGCAAGAAATCTAATAGTTTGAATTTCCATAGAAATGATATTTATGTTCAAATAATTACATTATTTCTCTTCATGTTTCTTTTATTATTTCTTATAATAAACCAAATTTTGTATACACTTATGATTTTGCAATTTGCACTGGAGTGATTTATGGATACTTTAATTTTTGGAAATAACATCGAAACGCGTGAGTAGATAGCAAGCAGAGGATACCATCGGATATTTTTAGAGGCGCTCCATCAGTGAGAAGTGAGAAGCAGGAGTGTGAGGGACATAGAGACGGAGAGAGATTGCGTGGCAGTAGTGAATGTGTGTGTGTGTGTGCGCGCTCCGTTCGCCCGTTATCTCATGAATTTAATAGCTTCTTATCCTTCGTCTCCTTCGCCGCCGTCACCTCCCCTCCCCTCAGTTCCGTCACCTTCATCTCCACGAGTCATTCTCTTCTCTCAGCCAAAGCTATCTGCGTTACTTCCATCCATTTTTGAGTTACATGCAGAGTTTGACTTTTTATCTCGTGCGCATAAATTTCGCACATTTATTGCTTCATATCTCACGTGTACACATTTAAATTTTTACATTGCTCTTGCGTGTTGTGTTTATTATGTGTCCTGTTTTTTTCATGGATCTATGTGGAAAAAGTCTTTCCCGTCATTCAGTAAAGTTTTCCCGGATAATATATTTCGTTGTAAAAAGTATTTTAGTTTACCACGCCCCTACATATTTTTGAAAATATTTGCACCAGGAATTTTTCTGCTGACTTTTATGAAGCATGTATTGCGGAGGGTAGTACGCATAATACGAAAGCAAAGATGCGTCAGAATAAATAACCCAGCGCCAACCTTGCTCGTAGCATTGCTGGGAAATTTTTCATAATAAGAAGAATCTTTATATTGTAGAGATCATCTCTACCAAGTGAGAAATAGCTGTAACTTTTGACTGAGGAAATTTGTCATATTCATTTTGTCTCATTTGTCCTTAGCCTACCGTAAAATGGCACCTCTTTGTTATTCGATCTATCGTGCCCTCGAGGCAGGAAAGCGGACCTCCGTTCGCCCCTTCGTCCTTAAATGGTTTCAACATCCTCTGCTTCATCGAAACCGATTCAATCTTCTCTCGTGAGCACTGATGTTTCGTTATCGTATACGAGCGAGCTCTTCGTTTCGTGTAGGTTTCATTGGACAATCATACGAATCATTACACCTGAGGAGAAATTGCAATTTGAATGTAGCTTTTGAGATAATTTTATTTTTTTATTTTTTATCCTGATCATTCTCATATTGTACGTATTGAGCATAATCTCATTTTAAACAATGAACAGTCTGACCGTTCAGATAGTATTTCATTGATATTAAAAACCTTGCGAATCTTTTGCCAATATTTTATTTTATATTTTATCACATTTAAATGCGACGTACAATGCATATATATATATATATATATATATGGACAGGTGGGACAGAGAGCTTGTTAAGTTCTTGGGGCAAACTTGGAGGAGGGAGGCAGTTGACAGGGAAAACTGGAAGAGTCTGGGGGAGGCCTTCGTCCGTCAGTGGACTGAAAAAGGCTGATGATGATATATATATATATGTAACTAACGGGTAAACTAGAATAAAATGGACATTTTAGGCGCGTTTCGCTTCCAGCGTGAGCGCCTATTATAGTCGGTCTGTCCGTCTGTCTGTCCGCCCGTCCGTATTTTCGTTCTCGGCTTCTACCGAACGTATTTTAATGAAATTTGATATTAAATACTTTCAGTCAAATATAATAAGAAAATCGCAAACATGAATCACGTACGCCAATCAGGGGTATAGGACTTTACTCGTGACAACAAATTAAATTTTCGTCATATCTCGTAAAGTACTGCTCATATCAAAATATCTTTCAATTAAAAGTTGTAGAACTAATAAAGAAGAGTATTTCCTTTTCTATACATTTTTACCGTAGGAGTAGCCGTTATCGAGAAAATCAAACGAAAATGTCTTAACTCGAGTTAAACAGAAAATTTCTTGCGTGGTTACTTCTTCATTTTTGCTAACATAAACAATCTCAAAAACAAACGTTTAATGTCCTTACGTGTGCATGTAATATTATTAAATAGGAAAAAAATGGATTATTTATGATGAAGAAAAGAACTTTAAAACGCAGTTTCTCTTACTCCATTGCACGAAACGCGCCAATTTGTGATATGTTGTACACTTTCCTAACTTGTTTCATAGCTTTAGATGGTATATCCATTGCCCAAAAATTTAGCGCAGATTTTCCTATATATCATTTTTCGCTTACAAGCAGCGGTTAAGTTAAAGGCATAAATTTTAACTTTGTGACCTTCCATGATAGAGCACAATGTCGCCTATAATGTAAAAATCATTTGAGGTGCATGAAACGTATTTCCAGAATTTGAGAAGAGCCAGAAGATAAGATTTCATTATCCAGATGTCTTTCCTCCGTGTAAGGTGTTCTTTTAATGAGATTTATGTGAATGATACATTCGCTTCCATGTAGTTGCTTTAAAATTAACAAAAATGCTGTAATATACCGTAGTATCATTAGAAAATAAATATTATACCCCGTCTACAACAAGGCGACAAAACTGCGAATTTTTTATAATTTGTTTTGTTCACGCTTACTCGGGGTGGGACACAAAACAGTTCGAAGACACTGTCGTAACCGATCCGTGATTCGTCGGAATTTCGATTCGATTCATTTCTAGGCTTTCGTGGAGTGTTGAGTGCAAGTCTGCAAGCACATACTGCAATGTGCACCTACCTGTACGTGGCGAAGCCTTCCATTGCAATTGCAAAAACTACTCGCAGTTTTGTCGCAAACGACGAAGTTACTGTTATGTCGGCTCGGCTCGGCATAAACAAAACAATTGACCTCTGCCTTCCCTCGCAATATTACATATTCCCCGTCACCACAATTCTTTATTTATTTATCTTTATCTCAAATATTGAAAAATGATATTCTATGAATTTTATTATTTTAGCCATTGTATGTATTTTAGTAAATTTGTAGCATATCACTATTATATTATCATTTAGGAGATAAATAGTTCAAACTTTTCATTCCAGGGCCATGGCATAAGATTTTATGGAAAATGATTTTGATAGCTTGATAAAAATAGAATTCGTCATTCGTTTTATTTTAGTAAAATACTTAAACACCTAATAGTAGTGTACGCCGGATTTCAGGAAGAGGGCAAGGTTGAAAGGACGATTCGTGGTATAACCGAGGGCACGGTCTCTTGACCCAATACAATATGCATACTTAACTGGTAATTTTTTTCAGTTTTTATTTATTATAATCGCTTCAATAAAAAATACAGGGTGTCAAAAAAGTCACTGTGCACTGTATTATTAAATTGTTAATTATAATGTCAAAAATATCTGAAACAAAAAGTTAAAGAACGGTTGAAAGCATTTTGATCATTTGGAGGGAGGAAACAGCAAACAATGTTATCAACAATCACTGAAATAAATAATTTAAATGCCAAGTGCACAGAGACTCTTTGAACACCCTACAGAAAAATCTGTGCTGACATAACTTATTAGTTGGTGTAGTGGAATTTTTTCAAGCTCGGCGTACAATGCAGGGGTATTAGAGGGTTATTAGAGACGGTGCTATAACCAGGGTTAATTCTATTTCTAACGTTCAGTAATGCTTAACTACGTGTAAATTATTCTGAAGTGTTAATAAGCCCAGTAGGAACAAAGAAAGAATTCCTATTCATCGATAATTCTGTTAGCGTTAGCAAGTGCTAATGCAGCAGTAATGTTCAAGATGCCTAAAGGTGATTAATTAAAATTTCTAATTGTTATTAAATGTTATAAAATTTACATTTTTCGGATTAATATTAATCTATTTTCTTATTTTGAGATGGCTTTTAGCTTTCTTAGCAATAAATATAAACTTCCTTATTTGACCGCGTGTAATTATGAAGCGAATACGAATCTTGGGAAAACATAACATAAATAATAATTTTTATGGAAATTACGCAGTTATTCATCTAATTTGGAATATTTATTGAAATATCGAAAAAGTCACATATTACCCCAGTCACGCGGTTTCGGTAAGTGACAATATAAAAACGAACATCTGAAACTCTTTCTATGAACTAAAAGCATTATTAATATATAAATGTTGCAATAAAAATAAGAAAGGTAATCGTTTGTAACAATTAAATTAAATTTAACCTGATAGTTTTTGCATATCGATTGCTTGTGCAACATATATAAAATATTAAAATTGCTATTAAATAAATAAAAATTCTAATCTATCAATAGCAAAAGATATCAATAATATCTTTCGTTGCAACTTAGTAAATAACTATACTATTGACGCGCGTCTAAAAAGTGTACAAATACTCTCGTTACGACAAGTTAAATTTGCACAACTCAAGAAATACCATTCTACGCCACGTATATATTAGTTATCTAGATAAACGCGTAAAGCTGTCCCATATCTACTGATTCCAAATTCGTATATATGATCTCACGAAGATGGCAACAATACGGTTGTCCTTAACGACGAAAAAATTTCCCATAGCGAGAGAATTACATATAGCAGCGGCTCTCACTATAAAAGGGATACGCCCGCACATACCCAAATGTCTGGTGGCCATTACAAGTATTCGTCCGAGCCTTCGTCTATGATTTTTCTCACCTTGGGCAGGAAAGAATTCATTCTCAGGCCATCGCATCTCATTTTTGACGCCCGGTTTAAGTTTATCCGAATTGTGGGAACACATATACCGTAACAAAACCAGAGTAACCTTCCTTTGGTATCCGAAAGCCTTTCCATTTCAGTCGTCAGCCACGGGCCAAAAAAAGGGGTTTTTCCCCTCAGAAAGAGGGTCTCTAGAAAGGGTGGCCCTAATAAACCCAATTCCAGCTTTCAAGGTCCATCCTTCCCTCCGCGGCCGAAAAGGATTTGGGGGAGGGCATGGGAGAGCGTGTGTGAGGAGACGGCGGAGGATGCGAGCACGAAGGCTACGAGCCGAGGAAGTACAGGTGGCGCGAGGGATGGGGTGGCATCATACGCGTTCAGAAGGCGGGTTCCGTGAGACCCGGAAAGAGGAGGGTGAAAAAAAACTCCCCCCCCGGTGGAGAAGGGGTTGTTAGGCCGCGCGGTGGTCGACAAAGGGCGGCAGTTTTCTCCTCGTATCCACGCAACGCGCAAACAAACAAACTGGAGATGAGGAGGCGACGGAGGGCGAAGAACGTGGCTTCTTTCTCCGATGTGTGTAGTTCTGACCTTGCCCACCCTCGATTGCCGTCCCAGCGTCCGCGGGCCGCATGGATTTTTTGTGAGTTCTTCCGTTCGACTTGGGATCCTCCTAAAAAGCCCTCGGCCTGCATAAATACCTCTCCCCTTTCCCTCATATTGGCCTCTCGCATGCATGGAACGCCTTCTTCTCCTCTCTTTCTCTGTCCTGACGTTATTGATATTTTCGAGAGCGCCTCCCTTCGTTGGTAGAATGAGAGCGATTATGGAAAGTTGCCATCAAAAGCGAAGTTACGCGGCGATTAATACGCTCAATTGCTTTTTCATGGGCGCATGAATTGAGAGGTAAACTAATTAAAGTTTATGGAAGAAATAAATTACGACCTTTTTAACGGACTCGACTGTTTGTCGAAGAAATTTCAAAGGTGTGGATGAGATGAGTAAACGACGTCAAAACGGCTCGTTTTATTTTTACAACGGTTTGAGGTTATGGCAGAGAAAGCGGTGATAACGCTCATTGGGTTGACAGTTAACGCCGGGAGACATTGGTTCTTACGAAAACGTTTATCTAGCAGGTTCTGTTATGGTGGGGGAAATTTCAAATAATGGCAACATAAGTGAGTTTTTTACTCGCGGTCAATTCATGTGTGCTTAATCCGATATAAATGATCTTTACAGCCACGAGAAGAACTAAAATGTGCATAAAATCTGAGATTTCATAACAAAAACTAAAATTCTCAGTAATGCGCATGTAACCGATAGTTGAGATGATGAAATGCTTGGCGTGACATAACTATAGAGGAATTTCAATCCAACACGAAGTGTATGGTTAAAACTCTCACTTCCTGAGTTAGATTAGTGGGTAATTTTATAATCTATTCTGGTTTAACACGACTAAACAATTCATTCATACCTTTTATTTTAACTGGGAATTTGATAAAATATAAATTTTCATGTTTAGTCAGTTGTAATTTATATTTCATATTGATTATTTATTTATTATTCTGATATATGTATCCTCAATGGCCACTTAATAATATATGTGTGTGTGTGTGTATATATATATATACACACACACAGGGTGAGTATTAATTACACACCTTAAATATATATAAGCATCGTGTTCTATGTATACCCACAGACAAGCAATAAAGTTCACATAAATATATGGTCGCAACCGCTTCGTTAGCGAGATATGGCAATATTATTTTTTAAAAACACGATCGTTTCCCCTTCCAATCCTTTTCCTTCCTCTCTCGTGCTTTGTCGGCAACAATGGCAACAGCGAGGCAGCGCCGCGACACGGAGAAAGTAATCATCCAGTCACACAGGGTTACTGTTCTGGTAGACACGTTACGTACCTATCGAAGAATGGCGCATAATGCGGACTATTTATTAGATGAATTAACAGATATGATACTGCTGTACGGAGAAGCAGAGCGTAACAGTGCAGTCACTGCACGTCTTTACGCCGAAAGGTATCCGCGACGACGGCATCCAAATCGCAAGACATTCATTTCTCTGGAACGTCATCTGAGAGAAACAGGTCGTATGCGGTTCATTATGACAAATGCTGGTAGACCACGAAGTCGCAGGAGCGCCGATGTGGAAAAGGATGTCCTGCATTCCATTGAACGGTCCCCTGGTACTAGTACCAGGCGGTTGGCTGCTCGTCACCGGATTTCCCAGCGAACAGAAGTGAGGGTGTTGCATGATCATTTGTTGCATCCATTCCATGTACAGCGTGTTCAAGCTCTGCAACGGCCGCTGGATTATGAGCGTCGAAGAGCATTCTGCGAATGGCTACTGAAGCAGGATGTAGCATATCCGAACTTTCTCAGCCAAGTTTTGGTGATGGATGAAGCATGCTTCACAAGGAATGGGATTTTGAATAGTCGTAATCAGCACACATGGGCTGATGAAAATCCACATTCCTTTCAGGAAACATGATTCCAACAGCAGTTTGTAATTCATATTAGGGCGGGAATAATTGGAGATCTCCTCCTAGGTCCTTATGAGCTACTACCCCGACTATCAGGGTCCTCTTATTTACAGTTTCTATCTCGACAATTACCGCAGCTACTACACGACATACCCTTGGGAGCGCAGCAGACAGTGTGGGTATTGCATGATGGTCTCCTGCCCATTCTGCTCGCGATGTCAAGCGGTATTTGGACAGTCACTACCCAGGTCGATGGATAGGACGAAACGGACCAGTTGTGTGGCCTCCGCGATCACCCGATCTCACTCCTGCCGACTTTTAGGTACTTGTGGGGCCATCTAAAGAGCATCGTTTACGCCCAACAATGTAATACGCGTGACGAGCTATGGAATGTCATTGAAGCTGCTGGGACGACAATACGCGAACTACCTTCCTATTCCTGTTGCCATATCTCGCTAACGAAGCGGTTGCGACCATATGTTTATATGAACTTTTTTGCTTGTCTGTATGTGTAGAAGACGATGCTTATATTTAAGGTATGTAATTAAGACATCCTGTATGTATATATACAGGGTGAAGAAAAATTCGATGCCCAAACTTCTAGGGGTAATATAAGAGACCAAAACAAACATCTTTTGTTAAACAACCGTGGGTCTGAAATGCGTCCTTGAAGCGTTACAGGCCATGAAACCGGCAAGGGGCAAATAGGCAACCCGCTCAGATAATTCGTAAGAGACTGTTGAGAGGTTTTATGTAAGGTAGGGAATCAGGAAACAAACAAATGATAACCATCGATACGCGAATGCGCAGTTAGCTGTTTCGTTTGAAGAACGAAGGTTGTTGTTCAGAATCGTGAGGGTTAGTAACTCGCTATTATCGGCAAGGAGCGCTATACATGGAGAGAACTTAGGGACATGCACTTTGTGTATGGTTCTGCTAATGGCAACGGCAGAAGAGCCCAGAGAATGTACCGCGAACGTTTTCCCAACAGTGTGTGTCCGGATTATCTTACTTTTGGTTCTATCCACCGCCGACTGGGTGACACCGGCTCATTGACGGTAACCAGGCCGAATGCAGGGCGACCACGATCGGTGCGTACGGCGTAATTGGACGAGGACGTGTTGCTACGCTTTGAAGACAATCCGTCAACAAGTACTCGCGCGGTTGCTGCCGAGCTCGATGTTGAGCAACGCCTTGTATGGAACGTTTTGTAAGAGCAGCTACTTCATACTTTTCGTTCTCCGAGCGTGCAGGCTATGGACCGTACAGACTACCGTCATCGAGCTGAATCTGCGTGCTGGTTTCTGCACTGGGCTACCGAAGAGCCTCAATTTCCTGCAGTTGTGTTCTTTACGGATGAGGCCACCTTCAGCCGAGAAGGTATTTACAACACACAACAGTCATGTATGGGCATTCGAAAACCCTCATGCCACAGCTTTTCATGTCCATCAGCAACGTTTTGTGGTCAACGTCTGGGCCGGTATTGTGAATGACTTCCTTATTGGGCCTTACCTCTTACCTACTCGGCTCAGTTGGCAAGTGTACAAGGTGTTATTGGAGTTTATCCTGCCGGAATTGCTGGAGGAAGTCCCTTTACCAACCAGGAGAGAAATGTGGTTCCAACATGAAGGGGCTCCGGCTCACTTCGCACTCCCAGTCCGCAGATACCTTACCACCGCTTTCGGCAATCGGTGGATCGGACGGGGAGGACCTGTGAAATGGCCTGCAAGATCACCGGACCTCTTCCCACTGGACGTCTTTACCTGGGGTTACATGAAAAGCTTCATTTATTCGACGGCAGTTGACTCACAGATGGATCTTATTGCAGGTATCGCTGAAGCAACCACACATCTTTAGAGGACCACGACAATCTCTGCTGTGTCGTTGCCATCTTTGTATTGGCGTTAATGGCGGTCATTTTCAGCATTTATTGTAAAAAGCATAAATAAATTCAAGTTGTGGTTATCACTTATCTCCTGATTCCCAAGCTTACATAAAACTTCTCAACAGTCTCTTACGAATTATCTCAGCGGGTTGCCTATTTGCCCCTTGCGGGTTTCATGGCCTGTAACGCTTCAAGGACGCATTTCAGACCCACGGTTGTTCAACAAAAGGTGTTTGTTTTGGTCTCTTATATTACCCCTAGAAGTTTGGGCATCAATTTATTCTTCACCCTGTGTGTGTGTATATATATATATATATACATATACACACACATACATACATACATACATACACACACATACATATATTATTTGTAATATAATATTCCCACAAAAAATGGGCTAAAATATTTGATATAGTTGTTATGTGGAGAATCTGAAGAATTCATAATACTGAGGGAATGCATGGTGCCTTTCCGTAGTCACCAAAACAGATCACGCGATATATGTGTATATCATCATCATCAGCCTTTTTCAGTCCACTGACGGATGAAGGCCTCCCCCAGACTCTTCCAGTTTTCCCTGTCAACTGCCTCCCTCCTCCAAGTTTGCCCCAAGAACTTAACAAGCTCCCTGTCCCACCTGTCTTTCGGTCTTCTTTTCGGTCTCTTGATGTTTCTTGGGATCCATTCGATGACACTGGACGTCCAACGCTGTTCATTTCTTCTAGCAGTGTTGCCCGCCCACTGCCATTTTAGCACCTTCACTCTTCTAATCACGTCACAGACTCCCGTCTTCTTTCTTGCCCAGTCGTTCCTCTTGCGATCTCTTCGGGTGATCCCTAACATGCATCTCTCCATGCCCCTCTGTGTTGTTTGCAGGCGCTATATCATTCTGGCATTCATTGCCCATGTTTCACAACCATATGTGAGAACAGGCAGAACACATTGGTCATACAGTCTCTTTTTTAGGAAGACTGGAATATTTGATTTAAAGATGTTCGCATTCTTGCCAAAAGCACTCCATGCCATCTTCACTCTCCGGTTGATTTCTCCAAGAAGCGAACCATCAGTATTGATGAGTTGACCTAAGTAAACATAGCTGGTTACTTCTCCGAGTTCTGCTCCGTTGATATGTATCTTCTCAGAATTTGTGAAGGAGTTGTACATAACCTTTGTTTTATTAAGATTCATCTTAACTCCAGTTTCTCGGCTTGCTTGCTCAAGCTCTTCAGTTCTTCTAAGGAGCTCTTCTGGGCTCCCTGCGGACACTATGATATCATCTGCAAAGCGCAGGTGACTCAGATGTTCTCCATTTACCATTATGCCTTTTTTCTCCCAGTCTAGCGCTTTGAATACTTCCTCTAGAGCTGCTGTAAATAACTCAGGGGACATAGTATCTCCTTGTCTCACTCCCTTTTCGGCCTTAAAGGCACTCGTCACTTCATGCAGTTGGACAGATGTTGCCGCATTTTCGTAGATATTCTTGATCAAGGTTATGTACGTTTCTTCTAGTCCTTGTTTCTTTAGTGCACCTAACACCGACGAAGTTCCGACAGAGTCGAATGCTTTCTCGTAGTCGATAAAGCACATACGTACTCGTTAGTCCGTCTGATTACCTCTCTCACGACTTGGATGTGGTCCATCGTGCTATACCCACTGCGAAATCCAGCTTTCTCTCTGGGTTGGACAGAATCAAGATGGTTTTGAAGGCGCATAGTGAGTATTTTGGTTAATATTTTGTAGACTGTTGGGAGTAGGCTGATCGGTCTGTAGTTATTCAAGTCTTCTTTGGAATCTTTCTTGTGCAGAAGGACAATACATGCGTGGTTCCATATTTCTGGTATCTTTTTCTTCCTCAGACAGGAATTAAAAATCTTAGCGAGAATTGTTTCCGTATGATTACCCATTGCTTTGAATACTTCCGCTGTGATACCATCCATTCCAGATGCTTTTCCATTCTTCATACTTCTGATTGCGTGTCTCACCTCTTCCGGAAAGATATCTGGGACCTCTTTGGTGGGCATGTTTCCATCATCATTTACTTCATCATTTGCTAGAGGATCCTCATACAGCTTGGTGTAAAATTCTTGTACCCGTTTCAGGATTAGTTTCCTACTATGGGTTATGGAGCCGTCTTTTAGCATCAAGGTCACCAGTTGTCTCTTTCCGATCGAGAGATGTTGCTTCATTTTCTTGTAACTTCTATAGTTTTCTATGGCTTTCTCGATTAGCTCATAACTATAGTTTTTTACATCTTCCTTGATGCACTTCCTTATAGTTTTGTTAAGTTCTACAAAATGGATCATTTCTTTAGGATCATTAGTAATTAACATTTTCCTTCTTTTTTCCATCAGCAGTCTTGTTTTTTCAGTCAACTTTTTCTCTGGCTTTGTTTTAACTGTTCCGCCTATTTCTTGAGCGGTTTCCTTGAGTATCTCTATAAATTGGGATTCAACTTCTTGGTCTTCCAATGCACTGAATCGATTTTTCAGTTGGAGCTTAAATTCCTCTTTTCGTTCTTTTAGCACCTGCCTGTTGATAATAGACTTAGGCTTCTTTATAAGCTTCTGCCTTTCTAACTTTGAGTTGAACTTTATTCTGCATCTTACCAAGCGATTGTCGCTTCCAGTTTTAAACTGGTTAAGGACGGAACAGTCCTCAGCCAGTTGCTTCTTATTGACTAGTATGTAGTCAATGCCGTTTTTGGTACCATTGGGTCCTTTCCAGGTCCGTTTTCTATTGGGACTCTTTTTGAAGAATGTGTTCATTATATATAGACTAGTACATTCAGCAAAGTCTACAAGTCGGTCCCCTCGTTCATTTCTGTCTCCATAGCCCCATTTTCCAACTGCGCTGTCGTCTTCCTTTTGTTCTCCTATCTTGGCATTGAAATCACCCATGACCACTTTTAGATGGCAGCTTCCTTTGTCGTGCAGTTCTCCAACTTCTTGGTAGAATTTTTCCACTTCCTCATCCGAGTATGATGACGTTGGCGCATAAACTTGGACTATTTGAAGTTGATATCTTTTATTTATTTGAAGCACTAGTCTAGCTGCCCGCTCGGATGAACTTTCCATTTCCACGATATTATTCTTCAATTTTTTGTTGATGATGAATCCAACTCCTCCTGTTCTTCCTGTGTCAGTTCCCCTGTAATAAAAGATATGTCCACTCTTCAACTCCAATAGGCCTTCACCTTTTCTTCTCACCTCACTAAGCCCTAAAATGTCCCACTTGATCTTCTCCAGTTGTTCTTGGAGCTCTTGAAGTTTATCTTCACTGGACAAAGTCCGGCAGTTAAAGGTAGTTAGGTTGAGGTTAAAGGAATTGGGTAAGGATGAGAAAGAGTGGCAGTGGGCGTTTAATCTCCGGGGATTCTTAGCACCCTTTGCCTTCATGACTTGTCCCTGACAACTGCCCCGGTCAGAGGCAATCCTGCCTCCGGAGAATGAGGGTCGTTTTTTCTGGGTGTACATGTCATGGGGGGATTGTGGGCCTTACAACACCACGCTGGCCCAGAGCGGGTTGGTGAGTACCTCTTTCGCTTTGGCCGGAGATATTGCAGAAAGTCTTCACAGCATGGTTGAACCTACCGGTGTCCGAGGACACCACTGTTCTTCGCCCTTTAGCCTCCGTTTACACCCTTCCGCCGACTTTGAAGCAGTGAACTGAGGCAGTTGGAAGGGATATGTGTATATATGTATACCTATATTAGTATTGCAAATATAGCATGTATGCAATCAGGTTCTGATTTAGCTGATGACCAACGTATCAACTCTCAGTATGCTAACCACTCGCCAATCTTCGGTAGATGTTTTATTCTTGCTGCATGTTACTTACTTTTGTGCTAAAAAATATCTACCGCCTCTAAAACATATTGCTCAGTACTAAAGTTATTTTGCATTTGATTCAGAAATCAATTACCAACTCATGACAAGAAGTTACTTATGATACACGAATCATTTATAATGCTTCTCCTGATCAACGGAGAAATGCGTGCATAGTTTGTGTCCTCTAGTATCAGGGCTGTTTTTTCTCCCTTTAATGTTTCATGTTTCGCATCTCACTCGTATATTAGGGACTCTCTCTCTCTACCATCCCTACCTCCTTTTTTTCTCTATCTCTATAACAACTGCCTCGTTCGCAATGGCGGCGGCCTCGCCCCTGCATAATTCCTCTGTCTCCCGAAGGAGGCTTCACCTTCGCTCCACCCACTTTCCTCCCTCCCCCTCCCTCTATCTCTCTCCCTCCCTCCACCACCCTTCCCCCGCCGCCTCCACCCTTTCTCATCTCACGACGCTCGTTCTCCGACCAATCCCCAGCATCGACCCGTCTCTATATATCTCTCTTCGTCTCTCTCCTTTTCCTCTCTCCCTTAGACTTCCTCCCTCGAGACTTTCTCCCTCTCTCCCTCCCTTGCTCCCCTTCCTGGCCTCCTCAGAGACTTGCTTCCGGGGCATTTTCAACGTGTGTGGTCTTGGAGATCATGCGCTTCCCCTCTTTCGCATTCCCCGCCCTCCCCCTGCCCCTCTTCGGCCCCGATCGCCCACATACCGCAACCCACGCAACTAATCTACCGTAGCATATTCGCCTTTCTCCGACGAAGTACACCTGCCCGATAATTTTATGGTTGTCATGTCTGCTACATAAAAATAGCGCTGGAACGGTTAGTTTTGGCCAAATGATCTTGCCAACTATTATATTTTTTTTAGTCCAAACATGCGGTTTATTGTCTTTTGCTAATAAAAGCTTTGAAAGTACCACTTCCTTGCTTTTCATATTACTTATTAAGGATTGGATCGCTATTGAGCCACGCCACATTTCGTTTCGACATGTATTCTTTTTCTTTTCATAAATCGTTCTTCTCCTTAATGCCCAATTAACATAGTACCAGAAAAATACGGATTTAAATATAAGTAACCACTTTCATACAAGTTACTTTGATTTTCACTACTCGATTATCTCGGCATAAAAAGTCATATAAGCTTTCAAGAAACTTTACCTGCGAATTGATGCCCTTAACTTTCTGTATCACACAATATACAAGAATATCTAGAGGCAAATAGCATGTGCTTATAAAAGCACTGGTGGTGTAGTGGTTAGCGTGTCTGCTTTCCGTTACAAAGTTCCGGGGTTCGAATCCCGCGAATGGAGGTTTTTCAAAAAAAACTATTATCGGTGCCTGACAGTAGGCAGCAGTACTGTCACTATGGTATAGAACCGAAAACAAATTATGTTGGCTGGGTCTATATCCAAAAGAGCTGTAGACGTGATCGGGACGATTTGAACGGCTACAGTACTGCGATGTGGAAAGCAAGAGGGAAACTACCACATTAAAATTCCCTAGTAATGATTATATGGTTGGACAATATGAGTTCTCTCGAGGTAAAATATTCCGGAGGTAAAATAGTCCCCCAATCGGATCTCCGGGCGGGGACTTCCTTGAGGAAATCATTTGTCGAAGGTAACTTACGCTTAGGTACTTGTAATGTAAAAACCATAAGGAAGGCAGGAAAGCTAGAGAACCTGAAAGAAGAAATGAGAAGAAATAGGATTGATATCATAGGGCTGAGCGATGCTAGATGAGAAGGAGAAGGACAGTTCGACTCGGAAGAATTCACGGTAGTTTACTTTGGAGGAAATAGTGGGAGTAGCTCTGGTACTTAGGAAAGATATGATGAAAAGCGTTACAGAAATAACAGCAACGAACGATAGGTTAGCTAAAAGCAGTCCCAGTGGACATATTGATAATCCAGGTATATATGCCAACGTCCAGTCATGAAGAAGAAGAAATTGAGGAGATGTTTGAACAAATTAACGAGATTTATGAAAAAGACGGAAGATGAAAGGTAAACTACATAATAATGGAAGATTGGAACAGCATAGTTGGTGAAGGACAAGAAGAAAATGTTGTCGGTCAATACGGACTTGGGAAAAGAAACCGAGGAGGAGAAAAACTGGTAGAATTCTGTGTTAATAACGACCTAGTAGTGACTAATACATGGTTCAGAAACCATAAACCAAGGCTGTACACAGGGAAAAGCCCAGGAGATAGAATGAGATGCCAAATAGATTACATCCTAGTAAAACAAAGATTCAGGAACAACATAAAAATGCTAAGACATTACCAGGAGCAGACATTGATTCAGATCACATCCTTCTAATAGTCGATGTAACTACAAAGCTTAAACAAATAAGGAAAACGAGAAGAGATAGACAGACTTGGGATCTAGAAAAACTGAAAGAAAAGAAAGATGCCTTCAGCACGAAGTTGGAAGATCGCCTTAGAAATTTGGAAAACAAACCGAAGACCGTGGATACAGAATGGGAGGAAGTGAAAGCCAGCATCAAAGACACCTTGAAAAGAGAGATTGGGAAACGAGAGAAGAAAATCAGAAAACCATGGATCACTAAAGAAATGCTGGAGAAAATGGATGAGAGAAGAAAATGGAAAAATGTTAACAGTGAGGAAGGTAGAGCCAATTTTAGACGCATAAACAATGAGTTGAGAAGGGTAACAGATAAAGCTAGGGAAATTTGGATAAAAGAAAAATGTGAGGAAATACAACAGATGGAGAAGTTAGGGCGGTACGATATGATGTACGCTAGGGCACTGGAGTTAGAAGAATTATTAATACAGATGGAAAAAATATCGCAGAACGGAAGGATGTAGCACAGGTATGGGAAGAATATGTTAAGGAACTATACAAAAAGCAGGCAGAATCGGTACAAATGGAACCGGAAGAATATAATTGCATTGAAGAAGACAACTTGGGACCAAGTATTATGAAAATCGAAGTAGAAAAGGCGATACTGGAACTAAAGAAAGGAAAAGCTACAGGCAGCGATCGAATACCGGCAGAGGTACTTAAAGTCATGGGATCGGAAGGACTAAAAGTGATTACGAAACTAATTAACAAGATTTACGACTCGGAAGATTGGCCTCAGGATTTCTTAGGTGTAAAAATGATCACTCTAAAGAAGAAGCCAAAGGCAATGCAGTGTAAAAACTACAGAACGATATCCCTACTGTCACACACTTCGAAGATCATCACGAGGATTCTTAATAAAAGACTAGAGAAAAGGCCGAAGAAATGCTAGGGGAAGATAAATTCGGCTTCAGTAAAGGACGAGGAACCAGAGATGCTATCGGTGTAGTGAGAATCATATCAGAAAGGGCAATAGAATACAGCCAAGATTGCTGCGTATGTTTCGTCGACTGGCAGAAGGCCTTTGATAGAGTAAATTGGGTACTGCTGATGAGGATATTAAAGGATATAGGTGTAGACTGGAAAGACAGGAGACTGATCAGGAATCTATATGTGAATCAAGTAGTAAAGGTCAGGTTGGATAATGCGGACACCAGCGGAGTACATATCGGTAGAGGAGTAAGATAGGGCTGTTGTCTATCGCCGATTCTATTCAATATATAGGGAGAGAGGCTAATGCAGGAAGCGTTAGAAGGCACGGAAGATTTCAAAATCGGAGGAAGGATTATTTACGCGGATGATCAAATACTTCTAGCAAGAAAGGAAAAGGAACTCCAGAAAATGATAAATAGATTAGTGATAACAGATAGAAAATACGGTATGGAAATTAATACAGAAAAATCCAAGGTTATGCGAATATCAAGTAAAGAAGAAGAAAATTTGAACATAAGTATTGGAGGAAAGCCATTAGAACAAGTTTCAGATTATAAATGACTTGGAAGCATCATAACGAGAGAAGCAAAATGTACCGATGAAATTAGGACTAGAATAACAAAAGCAAAAGCCGCTTTCAGAAGAAAGAAACTCCTACTAACGGGAAATATAAAGCAGGAAATCCGTAAGAGGTTGATAAAATGCTATGTATGGAGTATAGCTTTGTATGGGGCAGAAACATAGACGCTAAGGAAAAATGATATTAAATACTTGGAAAGCTTCGAATTGTGGACACGGAGAAGAATGCTGAAGATAAAATGGACAGATAGGGTGAAAAATGAGGAAGTACTACGAAGAATAGGAGAGAAGCGAACGATTGTACAGACTATCAGAAAGAGGAAGGCGAACTGGATTGGGCATTGCCTGAGGAGAGAGTGCATGATTAAAGAAGTGGATGGAAAAAGAGAAAGAGGTAAGAAAAGGTTTCAGCTGGTAGACGACTTGAAAGGGAAAGAGAGCTATCAACACATGAAGAAAACTGCGGAAAATAGGAGTATATGGAGAACCAAGTTTAACCATGAATAATCACGGGCCTGTCAACGGACAGACTACCTATGATGATGATAAAAGTTCTTATCTATTCACGCTCTAACATAAAGCTCAGCATCAAAACCCGGGTCTCCAGTTAAATCTATAGATATCTATAACGAAAAGTGTTTGTATGTATGTATGCATATATGTTTTTTTATAACTCAACAACTACAGCACGTATAAAAAGGGGGAAGGTGTCACTTTAATTGGAATAAAGAGTGAAGTTATGTAATCAGGTTTTAATACCGATTTGATTGACCTTTCTGATTAAAAATATATTTTCTTTTTTCATTTTCTCCATTTGAATAACATAGGGATGAGTGTAGCTTATTTTTATTTGAATTTTAAAATTAGTTAGAAACATGGTACATACTTTAGACTTACATGGTTCTATGAAGGACAGAATAAAATTTATTTTTATTGAAGATAGAATCCGAACCCTGATCGAATTATCTGCGTTCAGAATCAGAAAAATACGTGATTTTATCAGTTTTATGACAACAGCACTTATAAGCTACCATGACAACTCCCATTGTCGCCGAAGTTGTGAGTCCAATGCATTTATATGGAAGAAATCTGATGTGGCCAACACATGACTTTATCCATATTTGGGGTATAGATATTTAAATTATTATGAATAGCATTATGGGGCAAAATTATCATTTCGTATCGTAAAAGAATACAGTCGTCCTTACTGCCGTAAATTACGTATATTTTGAAGATGTTTACAGAATTCACCGCTACATGGTGGTGGTGCTGTATACTGGTATTAAGAAAAAGCAAAATATCTCCGAAATGGATGGTTCTACGAATATTTGTTTCCAACAAAACTTGGAAGAAATATTATTCTCTACAACTTTGGTCCTCACGAAGATTACCAATAACGATGTTTTTAAGGAGATATTTGACGAAAACCGAAAAACCATTATTTATAAGTAATTCCTAGACGATAACCTATGAAAAATTGTTTGAAATAAAAAATGTAGGAAATTATATTTTCTACATTTTTTGTAATAATCAATGTATACAATAATGATGTATTATCGGAGAAATATCGCAAAAACTGAATCGGCTTTCGAATAAACCTCGACTTCCGGTTAACCGGTATTGTCCAAAAACTAATCAGTTTCTTGTGCTCATGCTAAAGTGTTATATATGAAATTTGGCGCTAACATGACAAGTACTTTTTGAGTTAGAGCGCCCACAATCACATACATCCACATAGACACACACAGACATCATTCCGAAAATAGTCTAAACGTGTTCTAGGGACCTCAGAACGTGTATTTCCGTTGAAATCTCGAAGTTGATTGTTTCGTGATCACAATACTTTCCCATTACTACGTATGGAGAAAGTAAAAATTGTAATTTTTCAATTTTGTTTGCGATTTTGCTCTGCTTACATGGCAACGAAATATTTATTATTTTTAACTGAAATCTATTAATAAACTGTTTTTAATGATATTTTCGTGTGGAGGAGAGTTCTCCAAAGCAGGCCTTTTTAAAACTACGTAAGTAACTTAAATAATTAGACGTATATTTTCCACAAACTGTGATTGGATAAATCGTTTCATTGTTTCCATATTATTGTTGATGTAAACAATTTTCTCGTAACAGAACTCATGGACGAGAGAATCGAGCTATTAGTCGAAGGATAATGTTTACTCTGTGATTCTTAAACGTTCTGTATTTGCAGTGCAAGCTTTTCTTCCTTCGTTCATCTAAACAGGCAAATGCTGACCGATTTTCTTCATTTTTGCTTTATTCGACGTTTAAAACTGTATACTACGTTATTCCTTCGATGTTTACATGCAACACGGTTGAAGTTTTTGATTCACTAAATCCGTTGAAATTCAACGGTCACTTATGCTAGTAAATAAATAAAAACTGTGTTATCTGTAGTAATTTGCCTCTTATTCTTCTTAAACATATACAGATGCATTTTCAAAGTATTAAGCGAACATAAAAGTTGTGTTTGTTAAAAGTATGCGTTAAAAGTAAATTGACTATTTTTTTATTTAAATGAAATCATTAAAGGTGGAATGTAAGTTAATGAAATTTTATATGTATATACCAGTGTTTGTCAGAGAAATATTCGTCGTGACCGAGTTTGCGGCTACATCGTATATTACAGTGGCCGTATTGTTAAATTTAAGGTTTAAGTGATATTTAGTATTCCATTTAAGAAGATTAATGAGATAAAATAACATTGCCCTGAAATATGTATGGGTTTTGTGTATTGATATGGTTACATTGCATTTAGAAATATCATAATGGAAATAAATAACAATCAGCACAATAATTATTGGTATGCTTAAAAAATAATTTTGCTGATGCCGCATTAAAATTTTCTGGTGGCCTCATGTAGCCACGAAAGCCGCTATTGAGAACGACTGGTGTTACATTGATGTCATTTTATTATTATTGTTTCCTTATTTGGTGTACTATTAAAAATTTCAAGTGACAAAATGTATCTATAATTATGCTTTTTATCTTAGACCGTTGAAATGTTTTGAAATGCCCGCTTTTGGGAAAATACTTCCGTGAATGCTCACGAGAAGAGCGGCGGCGCTTGTGTTAGCGGTTCGATATTTCTACGGTCTGTACTCTCGCGCGGGAAAATCAAATCTCCTTGGAATTAAGTAAATTAAAAGGTTATGGAGGTAATCACTCGGTCATTTTATATCTTTTCCAAATTTCAAGAATTATAAGTGATTAAAAATTATTTTCAATCTATAATTGCCAAATTTAACACTTAGTTACTAGTCTGAAAAGAGGTCCCAAGATCATTTTTTATTTCAAGGATATAGTAATTTGTTTATATCATAAAGGAAAATAAATACTAATGCCATATTAAAATTAATTTTATTAACAATTCACTTTAAATATTCGTAAAATAACATTTCATACCCTGATTATCATTTTTTGTTTTGATTTTAATCACTGTTTCCAAAATCTGAACATTTGATTACCATATGCTCCTTACGCATTAACACTATGAAGTAGACACATCTTGCCGACAACTCATTACACTTATTTCTCGGGCACAATTAACATCTTCCTCCGGAAGGCCAAGACTGAATTTCTCCCGCAATTCCCTGTTGAGCTTGAATGCGTACAGATCATATTGATTGAAACATCAGGAAATGTGTTGCTTCTTCACTAAATATGCAGAAAGAAATTTTTTGTAATTTGCTTTTTAATTTTATTTGGAGCTCTGACACATCTATTGCAAACACAAGTAGCCTTGGTAGCGGCCACGTTCATATAAAGAAGAAAAAACACAAGCTTACTTCTCTTGTAAACGATCTAAATAGCATAAGCCGATCACATGCATGAACATAACTGTTAATTGTTTTCATAATTTCGAAGTCAGATATCTTCATGGTAACAAGACTTACCCTATACAGGTAACCCTCGATTAAAACAGTACTTGAATAACACGATTTTGGTTTTACAAGGTCAAAAAAATGCAACCGGTTCTGATTAATGGGGTTGGAGACGTAGTTTTAAACGGTTGATGGAGGGGGATGGGGAGTCTGGCCAGCTGAGTCTCTCGATGTGTACCGTAAGTGCCTAATTCAACGAATCAAAATGGTGCTTCCGAAAGCAGTTCAGATGAACCAGTTCCAAAATTCACTTCCAAAACCATAAATGAAGGTTTAAAATTGGCCAATAAGTTAGAATGTTATTTTTTAGATAATGATCTATGGAAATAAATAAATTTTGAAGAGAATTGCAAAAACGTTTGGCTCCGTATCAGGAAAACTATAAAGATTTACTGGAAAAAAACAAGCAATCACTTATCACGGAATTTTTAAAAACGGAGAAATGTGTGACTAGATAAGACGATGAGGGTGTACAACCTGCAAAAAAAGGCAACTTCTTTGATTCAATTCCTGAGATGAATTTTTATTTTAACAAAAATGAATTGCTCTTATTATTTTTTATTGTGTATTTATTGAAGCAATATATTTTTCGAAGTAATAATACTGATTTTTATTCGTTAAACTATTTTTGGAACCTAAACCCCTATTTTATATGAGTTCTTAATCTCGATTTACACGGTGTTTTCGAGGAACCAAACTAACGTGTTAATCGAGGGTTACCTGTATACTTTTTGAATGAAAAAGTAAAAGAAACCATAATCAGCATTCTGCAAAAATCGGTACTATATATATTGCATAAAATTCATCATATATGTATGCGGCTGGTATCGCTATATTCTTTTCTGGCTGGAAGGGACTCCTACTGATACAAAAACTGCGGAATACGTTTTTCTGCGCGTAAATTGTATTAATATATTGATAACCTTATACGTATATGTGAAAATCAGACTTGATAAATAGTTATGCTATGCATAAATATAAATTATTATGTGATTTAGCTAAGCCACATAGGAGCTGAAGCGCTATTGCTGAATGAAGATGGTTGAGTGACGCAGTGCTCTAACTAGGGTATGGCGAAGGTGGCATTTTCCATAGGCGCCGCTTGCAAAAGATGCCAAACGTCCCCGAAAAAAGTGCGAAAAGTTAATTTTCCCATAAATAAGACAGACAGACAAACGATTTTATTTAGGGCAAAATTGAGAGTATGTAGCCCCTTCTTACATTTAACCTTAATAAGTGTTATTTTAATATTTTGATTTATTAATAACAAAAAACGCTATTGTTCTTTATTAAAACGCAGAAAAAATTATATCCTGCATAAGAAAGGTGTTTCGTAAAATTTTGCCGTAGGCGCCAAGGTACGCCTCCGGAGTGACATCAGAGAACTAGGGAGAACTGGGCGGTAGCTCTGCGTAAAACTCGTATGTATTTTAATGACACTATATAGTTATATTTAGAGAATGATGGCTCATATGGTTTTGTTTATGATACCAATCACTATGACTGAATGAATTTTATTCAAAATCCTTAAAGCCATTTTTGAATAAATCGAAATTTTGTGAAAATCTTCCCTTTATTGTTGCGTTATATTGTTCGTCTCTTCATAAGGTATATTATGGGATGATAGTATGCAAAAATACGACATATGATTCGATTTCGTTGAACCGCTTAGGTCCGCCGAAGCATTGACAAATTGTAATGCGGTCCACCGAAGAATTCGCATCCGTCAATGCGGCCCGTCACGTACAAAAGGTTTCCCACTACTGGTTTAGGGCTTATAACTGCGGACCGTCAGACGGGATGGCGAAAACCACTTCATGGGACTATGGGACTCCACGTGACTAATTAAGGGTTAAGCTCATATTAGACCTAAACGAAAACGCAGATTATTTAAATAGGGTGCCTGTTTATTAGGCAAAGCCCTTTACATAGAAACGTTTCAAAGTGCGTTTTCGCAGTACAGCGTTCGCATGCATTTTACAAAATAAATGTTATCTATATCGTTATTTTTATATTTGATGATTATTAACTTCTGTGAAATTCATAATTTCCAGGCCCAATATTTTGGAAAACCTAACATAAAATATGATTGAAAATACAACCTACAATTATGTAAAATTTTAAATGTTATAAAATGATTATAAAAATTGTAATTTAACAGCATGAAAAGATATGTTAAAATTTTTATGCAAATGCATAAATTATTTCTTTTGCTACAGCTGAAGCAGGTGCCCAAAAATATTTTTAACATCTGGTGTTAAGATTAAATCGTAAAAGTAAACGCATATTCTACACGTGTTATATTTATGCTTCTATTTATTGCAAGATTACATATGTTTATTGTTATTTTTATGATTTATTCAGTCGTCACAGTGATTTATAACAATTAAGAACATCAGTATGGATGCCATTGTTGTGAGCACATAGAATGTTGCGATGCCGATTATGATGATTCATCTTTCGTAGCATGGGTTCAATGACTCAAACACTCTTTATTAAACTCTCCGCTATTCTTCGCCGTGAAAAAGCACGAATAAAAAAGCAGTAAATCCAATTTGCAGCTCATAATAACCAGAGGTCAAGGGTCTCAGGGAGCACCCATACTGAGGTTCTTATTCTTACTACAAATAATTGTGAAAACTATATAAACCATAAATATAACAATAAATATAGTAGATATAATGAAATTAATAGTATTTAGCTTTACTTTGTGGAACGATTCCATAATTGTAAACTAAGAAAAAGAAACGTATTGGATAAATACATTGTTTCTTATTCCTGTTTTATAATTAGTAGATATAGTATATATGCTTTAATTTTGCTTATCACTCCCAACACATCGGGGCAATTGAACTTTTGGGACACCCTGTACACTGTTTGCGTGCGTCTAAACAATACACTAATACATTCTTTACGACATAACTTTAATGTATAAATCTCAAGAAATATCATTCTAAGCGAATTATTAGCTCTTTAGGTAAATATGCATTGCTGTGCCATATTCAAATGGAGGAATGAAACCCTCATGGAATCGAACTTTGGCCATTACTGTACAAAGTGTTTGCTCGGATACCGAGAGTAATTAAAATCAATCAGGAAAAGTGCAAAAAATTTATTGTAAATATGCTTTCTGAGCAAGGCAGGATCACAAAGACAAACGAAGCAAATTATATATATATTAAGTTATGCTAATAGTGTTAAGAACCGCACAAGACAAGACTCGTTTAAGGAACTGGAAGCGTTAACCGACGATTCATTCGAAAAAAGAGTCTATAAGCTCTTCTTGTTTTTCTCTGTTTCCGTTATTGGTAAAAATGTTCGAAAAATAAATATACAAAATTTTGAGCAAAGGAAATTAATAGATATTAATAATATTTGGGAATTTAATACTCTTGCAAAGATGCTTTGAATCATTATACATACATACATACATACATACATACATATATATATATATATATATATATATATATATATATATATATATATATATACATACAAACATATACAAGAATTTGAATTCAAGGACAAAAATATTATGCACGGCATTTTCATTTCACTGATTGAGACATTCAAAGATTTTGTGGGAATACTTAGATTACTACAGACTCTTTGTTTAGAAATTGAATGGTAAGTTGTATCGAATACTCCGAATAAAACTAAGACCAGAATGTTTATGGCAAGTTTATTTACAGGATTTATATTACGTTATGCGTAACACGATGGAATGTCAAACTCGTTTCTTGTTTCTATTTAAATCTAGTTCTCTGCGTAAAACTGAAACCGTTTTCTCCCCTTTCCCGAGCACACCTTGGCTTTTCCACACCCTTCCCTTCACATCCAGACATCATCTACATCCATTTCACGCGCCATACAGCACTCCCCAGGAAAACTCATTCGGTGGGAGGCGAAAGAGACCTCCCGGAGCCAAAACACGCTTTGCGCCTTACGGCCCCTGGCAACCCCGCAACCCACCATTCTCATTTACTCCACCCTCGCTTCCCCTACACCCTTGATGTATCCCGCGAGTCGTAAATGGAGCCGCCCTCTTTCGCACCCTTTAGCCCCTTGCCATGTCCTGCCTCTCTCCGTGCCCCTCTTTCCTTCTCCCCTTAATGTTGGCACTCACCAGGAGGTTCACTTACCGCCCGCCATTCCTGTGCCGCTCCAGAGGGATCCAACGTCTTCCCTCCGTCACTTCCCTCTCAATTTCTCTCCTTTATCATCTTGTTCGACATTCATCCTTTTTCAACTCCGGAAAATACTTTTCATTTCTAAATTCCCATTTGGCGGAATTTATAACTCTGAACTCACTCTCAAAGCATGGTTAACAATTTGCTTTTATAAAACATTTTATTAGATCTTATTTTCTGAAAAATTTGGAATAAATAAAATTATTTTTATTTTTAAAAGAATATATATTTAATGATATTATATCGTCTCTCGTCTCTGGGATTTTCACATTTGAATAACTAATTATAACTTTCTGTGTGAGCTAAGAGATTCACGTAGGATTTCTTATATCTAAATAACTGCACTTCTAGGCGATTCCATTATCTTTTATATAAGAATAGACTTCAAGGGGAAAGAGCTATTAAGAAGTTAAGAAAGCGGCAGAAAGCAGAAATACGTGGAGAACTAAGTTTAACCAATAATAATCACGGAGGCCTGTCTACAGACAGGCTACAAAACGCGATTCATTTTATGACACAGCGTTTCGTATTTCATGCGTTAATTTTGAAATATTATTTTTGTTACAACCGAAATCTCTTTCTTTCCAAGTTTTATGTGATACCAAAGAATTGTATTCGATATTATTCTAAAATTGCTTTTTATTTTTTAACCGGAAGAAATGATATTGTCATAATGAAAAAATACTATAACCTTGCGGGAGGAATTTAAACTTGCATTGCATTAGCTGAAAATATTCATCCTGAATTTCATATTTGGCTAAAGCTACGTACACACTATGCGAACAATGTCGAACGAACGGCAGCGAACGAAAGAATTGGTTTAGTTTGTATAGCAGTGTTGATTCCAGACGTTGTTGACCGGGGGGAATGATAACTTCGGGGTATTTTTTAAATAAACATTAGATTGAAGTTTGAACGACATAAATAGTTTTTAATTGTAGTTGTCACTTTCGATCAATCGTCATCATCATATTCTCTGTTTAAGAAACCAATAACATTTGTTAACATTAAATAAATTACATAAAATTATTAAATTTTCCCCGGGGAGGGGGGGGGGAGAATTTTGCTCCTCCGGGGGGTAAAATGCCCCCGGGCCCCCCTTTGATTCAACACTCGTGTACAGTCAAACGAATGCTTATGAATGCGTGCGTTCGCCTTCGCTAGGGTTCGCTAGCCGAGCGATAAATCAAGAGAAATCGGTGCGCAGTGTGGACGGAAATCGTTAGCATTCGTACATTCTAGTTGGATTTTTAACTGCCAAACGAACTTGAGGTTTTGCACGTGTTGTAAATAAAGAAATAAATAATTGAGTTTTCAAATGACATCATACTTGAATTAATTGAATTATACCGGGAAAGACCATGTTTATGGGATCCGACAAATAAAAACTATAAGTTAACATAAAAAAGTGATCCATGGAAGGAGATTTCGAAATGTTAAAAGTAAAAGTAGACTTACTTTCTTCTAGTTTTTTCCTAAGTAGTTCACTTAATACTATGAAAGATGCACTTGCGATAATAATTTCTTCGTCGGACATTGTAATTACAATTAAAAAACAAGAAAATGAAACACACAATTGAGTTAACGTTCAGCAAGACCACTGGTCTAAACAACGGAACATCAGCGAATGCAAACATTCGCTTTGTGTAAACCCCTTTGCGAACGCACACTCCGAATGACTCCGAATTCGCGAAACTTCGTTCGCCATCGTTCGCATAGTGTGTACATGGCTTAACGCAAGCTAGTAAAACCTTTCGTGATTTATGTACATATGTCATTGAAGATTTTAATAGTTCTTATCTGCGTTTTGTTTTATTTGATGTAATTTTTAGTGTTTTTAGTAAATGTCGAACACGTGCTTCGATAAAAGTAAATAATCGATATTATTCGTTGCAACATAGTATACCGTGTTTCAAGATGCACAGATCCACGCAGTGAATAAATCTAACCACATTTTGTAATGGTGAGTTCGTAACAAATAATAATTTTTAACCAGTGTGAAAGGTGAATGAATGTATGAAGCTAATTAATTAATGAAAGTTATGCATTTAACAATTTAAAATAATATTGATAATATTTTTAATTGTGTAAAATGTATAGTTTTAGTTTTGTACCTTGACTGTATTCTAATTCATTTCTTATTTTATTCGCTTAATAGAAGTGCTTACTTGAGTGTTTGGCGCGCTTGAGTATGTCATGTGGGTTGCATTCACCCCTGAAAGGCAACCGATGCTTGGGGGCTTGAAGTTGACGATTTGCTCGACAGGGGTCTCTGAGCGTATCGTTTGTTGGGCGGTCTTTCTCCGAGAGTTCTTGAACCATAAAATCAAAGGCAAGCCACAACATCAAAGATAGGGGTGCTTAAAGAAGTAAATTAATATCCTCAATCGATATTTCACTCAGTTCACCATGTTTGATTGATAAATATTTATTTGCTATTATATCGTATTTTAAAGATATAACTAGTGTCATTGTTTATTTGATAGTTTATTAATTAATTTTCCAACTCTATGCTCGCGTAAATGGAATAAATCTTATGAGGCTGTTTGTACTGCCTTCTTTTAGGTATCATTCTCACCATAACAGGACCACCGTTCCTATCTAGTTCTATGAAAACGATTTATTCGCAAAAAATGCAAATAAAGAAATTTATCGCAATAATTTCAGTATTTGTTGTTTCGTATCTCTTAAGGCAGTGGTGCCCAACCTTTTCTACATTGAGGACCGCATAGGTGGTTGTGAATCCTTCGGCGGTCCGCATAGGAAGTTGCCAATTATTCAGCTATGGATTTTATGCGAACGTTATTTATACATTCTGAGGTGCCATTTTAGTTAAAATAAAATCTAAATGAGGTTTATATGGTAAACATTCCAATGTTGGAAGTTTTTCTATAAAAATTTTCATAAAAGTTTGTGTTTGTATGTTAAAATTTTCGGATTGCTTTTTCAGCATGGCTTCGCCGGCCGCATAAAAAAAACCCTGTAAGCCGTAGGTTGGGCACCACTGTCTTAAGGCTTTACTTATTTCCCTCTCTAAGCCAGAAACTAAATATGTTATTACTTTTAATAGTTCTTTTCAGGTTGATTACTGTTTTTCTTTTTTTAATATAGGAAAATTATAATTTTCCTATTATGAATGTACAAACACGTCTTCGATTATCTTTTAAAGGTACTTAATATAAGTTACGTTCTTAATTTACGGTTCAAATTTTTTTATATATGGTCAGCATTTTTCAATGTGAAAATGAAAATTTTACTAATTTCCTGCAATGGAGGTTGCCTATATTTTAGGATAAGATACTGTAATATTTATTGTAGTTTTACATCCCAATCATTATAGTATTTAATAACAGCAAATTAAAATGTTTTCTTTGGAGACAGCATTAGATTTTTGAAAGTTTTGTTTTAAACACGAAGACAGGTATGTTCTATATAGCACCCAGTATACGAAAAAACATGAAATTCTGTGAAACTTGAATCGATAGAATTATTTGACTTTTTTACTGTGATATTAACTCATAGTAATTCCGCTCGTTCGCATCAATAATGGCCCACTTTAAGCGTTGCCAAATCAGTGTCCCTCGTGTTCTTCTCACTGCATTCTTTTGGATCTGAGAATTGCTAGATCGTGAGTTATAAATCATTTGGCACACACACACTCCATGACTCTTCCTCGTTGGCGGTTTGTCCAGCGTAAAACGCTTGTTTTCCTTTTCCTCACCTCGTGTTTAATGGCCGGTCCGCCGGAGGACGCCAAACGCGTCGGCAGTTCCCTCGAGCCAAAATTCTAAAGCGAGGACTCCCAGCTCTCATCCCTCGTCCACTCTCCAAACACGTCCGCGTAATCACCGCCAGGGTCTCGATTGTGTTATCCTCCTTTGATGACCACTTAAATTACCCACTCATTGCGCCTGCCTCTAACGACCTCATCCAAACTGTCGCAAATTGACTACTGTCGCTTTCCATTTGCGTCCCCTCAATCTCATCTCTCGCTCGGCCTCATTCGATAGAGCGTAAGGCATTACATGCTTAATTTTTTATTAATTAAACTATATTTACAAGACGGATACTACCCATGTTTATTTTTAGAACCTCTGTAGGTTGATTTTTGGCTTCACTCGGAGCGTGCATTTACGTCTGTGTATGAGGACTTTTTAAACCCAAATAATGATTGGAGTAACTTCGGAATGCCTAGAGGTTATTATGAGATATTCAGCGTAAAAATGGCGATCGGTTATGGCTTCCATCTTACTCCTGGTTCTTTTCACGATTCTCTTTGATTTTTCGGCTCTCTCTCTCCGTCTCCATCGGTGACTGTCTTTCTGTCTAGCGTCTTTGTCTAAGAAACGTTGTCATCGTAGTCTCTCTCGTCCGCCATCACTTCCTCCTCGCCATGTCTCTCCCTCCCACTTCCTACACTTCCCTTCCACTAACTCCTCCCTCATACCAAATCTCCTCTTACTTATTATTCCTTCGGCGAACACAGGCTTTACTTCTTTCTCCCCTTTTCCTTTCCTTCCTCTTTGAGGTACTGCCGTCTATTATTATTTTCTACAAAGTTAACAGTATGTAAATGCGATACAGTGTAAATTAAGACCATAAAAACTCAGGTAATGTTAAATCCATTGCCGAAAATGCTAGAGGCAAATCAAATTGCTTCAGTGAGGGAACGTCGTTTTATTAACTGTGGTACTGATTTCGGCGAGTTTTAACAACATACTGAATCGATTTTCGATTTATTGTTTAAAATGAAGTTTTTATTTGTTAGCTATTCCATTAGAACAATCATAAATGCCATTTTCGTCATATTTTTACCAATTTCTTTAGTGTAAAAGTATTATTTTTCTCATATTAGGTATAAATTAATGATTCTCTTCAATAAAATATTATAAAATCAACCGTAACTTCTCAGTAACAACATTGAAAACATTTCTTGAATTATATATTGGACGATACATACGTTAAAAATTTCCCGCCAATTCCAGTAGAATGGGCTAGAAACCACAGTATAGACTTCACTGAAATATCGTAGGAGACAACCTTGTTGACGTGGGTGGCCGTTCACGTCGCTACTGTATATTTCTGAGCGTGCATTGGTGACGGGGTGCTTGCATCACGTGAATCCTAATGGAGAAGCAACGCCGAATAGCAACTTGGGTTTGCGATCACTCATGAATATATAACAACGCGCAGCCAACGATGGACGCGGGTGTTGGTCAGAGGACGACTTTGTCTCAACGTCTTCGTGAGGGTGCAGCTCGCCCTACGCGTCTGGTTTATTAAAGGTTCCAGAAAGGTGAAATTGAGCGCTTGTTATTTTTTCGTGAAATGTTCAAGTGTCTCGCTGTCGTTAAGCCGCATTCCACAGATAATAATTTAAAAGCAGATACTCGGCGTGTCTTAAACGTGATTCAATGGAACAAGTCTTTTTTACGATTACGCTTTCCAGAGTCGGTGCTTTCATTCCTTAAAAGCTTCTCTCATTCGTATTGAAAGTCCATCCCAATGACCCCTTAAAGCCTTTTATTAACTCCACTTCTCCGTTCGTTTTGGTGAATAAGTGAAGGGAACATTTTGTCAATTATCTCACCCCCATACAGAGGAAGGGCTCTGGAAGCGTAAATATAATAACAGTGGGAAATGGAACAAATAACACTTACGGAGAGCCGAGGCACGTAGGCACCACGCAAATAACATACAAACCATAAATCATTCTCAGCTTCGGGGTCATTCCCATTTTCCCGAGAAATAGCTTAGTCTACGACTAGAGCATTTTAGTCATAGAAGGTGGCCACGGGACATCCTCGGAGAAATTACTCACCGAAGGATTTGATAGCCATGCATGAAAATAACGAGGAAGCGAAGCTTTCGAAAAAAATAAAATCTTGAGAAGTCGGAGAAAAAAGTCGACTCGTAAACAGTGAGCCTTCCTTTTCAAACAATTTCTTTCTCTTCCCTTTAAACCGCCTGCATCTTGGCGGTCTTCTTTCCTCGCCTTCAGCTTCCAGAAGTCTTCCGTCCATTCCCTTCGGAACAAATACACACAGAGCTCTCTCTCTCTCACTTTTGGAGTTCCGCAGCCATCGAGTGACATGGGAAGTCACATGCTTCGTCTCTCGGTCGGAACCGCTTCTTCTGAGGGGTGGCGCAGCAGCCGGCGCAGGCTGACCATTGGTTGATCTCGAGGTTCCCTGGTGAGAAAAGCTTTCGAGCGCATGACACGTAGCTGTTATTAGCAGGGCCGTGGGAAGAGAAAGAAGGAAAGGGGCGTGGGTGGTTGAAAGGGGGTGTCGGAGGAATAGGAAAGGCAGACGAGAAAGAGGATTTATGGGTTTATGCTGGAAGTTCTCGGCTAGTCGCACAAGAGGTGACGTTGATCTTGCGCTCGCGGAGTTGAGTGACGAGTGGCCGACGGAGCAGACGCACTCTGATACTCAGCAGACTGTGGAGGGAAAGGATAAAAAAAAGAGATGGAATAGTCTTTCTTTTGTAGGTGGAATGCCACTGCAAATAAGGATCTCTTTGTTTCCCAAATAGAAAACAAGCGGAGATTTTAACGAGCTTCATCTCGGATGCGTAGATTATCTGAGAATGGGAAGGAGAGAACGAAAGAGAGAGGGAAGGGAATAGTATGCGATATAGTCTAAATCCAATAGGATAATTTGATCTTTCAAGACATGGATGCAGGCGTTTAGTTTTTCTTTATTTGTAGTTTATGCTATTCTAAAATAAATTGGCATTCATAGAAAAATATCAGGATGGGAAAGCTCAACTTACTGTCGCATCATATAAAATATGCACAAAAAATATAAAATATATTTAAAGATTACAGAGGATTTATACTGAACGAATTGAAAGCATTTTTATACGCGATGCTTTTGTATCCACTGACGAGAGAAAATAATGTTCCAGAATAATCAAGAAAAAAGTAGTGAGCAATATTGGGGAGGACCACAGAAGAATTGATAAATAAAATATTATCTTAGCTTGATATATTCTGAAGGTTTAACTTACTATTTATAAGCTAAAGTTATATTCTATCGAACGTGATTGATACTATTTCTATCAGCGATTCATTTCTGGATTATTTCATCACTCAGCAAATTATACTTGAAGAGAAAAATAAGATATATTGGTTATTTTTTTAAAATTGGCGCAATAATGGCTAACACAATTAATAAACACATTTACGACCACATTTATATTACGATGTGATTATTTTTTAACAAACGAATGCCAGTTTGTGAGACTGGTCATTACTGATTCAGATAGAGACATTTTCACACCTTTCCATTACGCTGCCATTGCTAAACGCCGTGGTAAAAGAGAAGATTCTTAAAATTTTTATCATGTTGTCTCGGGCTATTATGATTATCACCGTTTGCTACGTAAAATTTCGGAAATTTAATACAGAAATATTTAGTACGTCAAAACCGTTTTTAGCATAGAGATCGAGAAATACGTAAAATTTCATTTTAATAAGAGACACAATATTTTCGATTTTTTTATCTCACATAAAAATGCGTTGAAAATCGTCTTATTTTTTCTCATTAATAACCAAATTTTAGTCTTATTTATCATTTACTAGTTTGGAAATTTATTGGAAATAATTATTATAAACTTCAACGCTCTACTGGCATGGTGGAGGAAAACATATCTTTGACGCAAATATTTTTTTGCATGAATGTTTTTTAATGGATTAATGAAGAAATTTAAAAATATAGTACTGTAAAGTATAGAACATGTGATGTTTTCTTCTTTTCGATTGTTAGGTCGTATTGTAGCGTCTGACCTGCTTCGGAGATGGATGTGTAACAATTGATTCGAAGGTTGGATTGGCTCGAACAGAGGGAAAGGAGTCTGACGCGGGAGGAAAGGGATAATAAAGCGAGCAAGGATAAAGGGGGCGTTGTTTGCGAGCAAAGGCTTCGGAAGACGTTTCTAATGACGAAACTGGAACGTTGAGTAAAGAAATTGCTATTGAAAGCTACATCTGCAAAAAAAATAGTAGGCGAAGGATAAAATAGATGCATAGTTTTTGACCTCGTTTCTGGAAGTTGCTTGATTTTTTGCTTTATATTGCGTATGAATTAAATGTTTTTTCAAAATCTTAGGAGTGTAAGAAGTAAAGAGTGTAAGAATCTACCATTTTGGAACGTAGTGAAAATTAGGTTAATAATAGGGAATATAACCTCTTATTCCAAAAGTCGGGGTGTAATTTTAATTCATATGCTGAACATTTTCCCCTATCAGTTGCTCTGAATGGCAATTTAATTTTCGAAAATTCTCTTACATCGACACTTGTGTAAAAAAACACATTTAAAACTAATTTGAGAATAAACTGTGCTAATTGCAGTTGAACGATCTCACACAAATAGATTCTTTAATATAGTTAATAAACAAGAAAAATATCGACTAAAATCTTTTTGCTATAAATCCTGAAGCAATCTGAATACTTGGCAGAAGTTTCGGACACTTCACATTCGTATCTGCGTCTGTAATTAACACCAAAACAATATTACAGTCGTTTAAATTTCAAATATATATGGAAATCTGAAGCCTAAAAGAAGCCATTGAATTCCATCTATTAACAGCAATGCTGAATTACGATGAGATTTGATTGATAAAGAATATCGTAACATGATACCTTTGGTGAGATGGACCGGTACAGTCGAGACGCATCGCGTCGAGTCCGTCTGACGAGAGAGGTCAGCGAATGGGTTAATTTTAGCTTAAAGAAGCCGAGATAGAAACTCCTGCTTCTCAATACATGCCATACTATTGAGTTCATCAAAAGAAATTGACCTTGATATAGTGTAGAACTTGAAAATTATTGCATATCTTTCTTCTACGCCAATTCATTTCGTTTTTTAAGGGAATCAGTCATGGCAGCCACTCCGTCATTTTATCGAAGCAATTGTTTCTAAATTATTTTAACTAGCGACATTTTCAATCATCTCAATTTTTGCTTAATCTATACGGTGACAATTGGGAAAAAGGTACATTTACATCTCTTCCTCTCGTGAGACTTTTGACATAAAGTATGGTAAATGAGGAATTCGATACTTTAAAATAATTCTAAACATAAAAATAAGGGAATTGGGCATATTTAGGGTATTTAGATCCATTTAATAACAGGTTGGTAATAAAGCCCACAGTACAAGTGGCAAATTTTGACATGTTGCTTCTACGATAACCGTTTCGATAAGAAATAGAGTTTACGGCGATCAATCGTAAATGCACTGACATCGGCTGCGGATTCAAAGCGAGACGACTGTTTTTCAGGCGCAGAGCGTGGGAAGCAATACAACGGGTGGAGTGGTATGTGAAACCAATTGCCGAATGGGATTGTCGTGCGGAAAAGAGTGTGCGAAAGAGAGGATTGGATTTACATTTAACCGCGGGGTTTAATCTCCCTGACCTTTCTTTCCCCTCCCTCATCTCCGCTTCTTTGGAGTAACGAGTCACTGCCTTTTAACGTCCCAACCTTCGACCCTTCATCCTGTCGCTTCGATGACATCGTCCCCTCTTTGCTCCACAATTGCAGCTACGCCGCGCCAATTCCTCCACAAAATTATCTTTTTTTCCCTCCTCCGTCCTAACCCATGCACCCCTCTCTTATTTTTCATCCTTTTTACTTTCTCATACGAAGTATCGAGAAAGTATTGTTTTCGCGAAAAAATTCGACCTCGAGATTTTTACGGAAATATACGTTTTAGGTGTCGCTGAATCCGAAAAAGTGGTTTTCGCAATGCCGTCAGTCTGTCTGTTACTGGCGCTGGAGCCTAGACGGTAGAGCGAAAATGAATGAAATCTCGTACTTAGGCCTTTTATCATACTGAGCGGAGTATACATAGAAATGGTTGACATTGATCAATATTTAAGAGTAGTTTATTATGCGCATTTTTAACAACAATCCGATTTTCTCAAAAACGGCTATAACGATTTTGATCAAATTTCGTACAGTTACTTGAGTTTACGTCTTCAATAATACTGTATAGTTCATATTTATCAAAAAATGAATATATGGCTAGTTTATTCTAGGCAAATTTAACAACGATTGGATTTTCTCAAAAACGGATGTAACGATTTTGATCAAATTTCGTACAGTTACTTGAGTATACATGAACAATAATACTACGTATTTTAATTTTCTGAATGAATGAATATAAGGCTAGTTTATTCTTGGGCAACTTGAACAAAAATTGGATTTTCTAAAAACAGGCTGATACGATTTTCATTTTCTAAAGATAACTAAACGACGCATTAGTATATGAGAAAGTTTGTACAATGTATGTTGTACCGATTTTTTACTTTCTTTTTCTCTCCTTCCCTACTCCTTTTTACCAATCAGGAAGAGATTTACTGATGTATGACTTTTCCAATATAATTGAAGAGAATGGTTTTTCAGCACTTCGTAACTATCGTCATCTTTTTCTATTTACATTATATGATAACTAATCTATTTATATATATTTATTCGATCATTTATCGTATTTTTATATTGTATTGTGTCTTTGCGACAAAATGGTTAAGAGGGGCGAGAGGGGAATTACCACATTTTTTCCCAAACTTTTCCAAATATACAAAGACAATCTGTTTTACTATTTTCTCGTATTCTTCCGTCATTCTTTCCCTTCTTATCCCTCCCTTTCATCTTCTCTTCCTCTCCCACGCCTTTGCTTTATTTTATCACGTTCGAGTCGCAGCCTCTCTCTGACAAACCTCACTGGCTACACACACACACACCATCCGTGCAGCTTCTACTCTTCTTAAAACCATTCTCTCTCTCTGCCTTCCTTTACGCCTCTCCCCTTACTCTCTTTTCGCCTACCGATTTATGCGGACTCGTGCTCCCTTCAAAGCCCCTGTTCTCTCTTTTTTTTCCTTCCGCCCAATAAAAGGCAAGGACACGCGATCCGGTTGTTTTCCCCGCTCCCTGTTCCTCCTAAAATGTATCACACTGTCTCTTTCTCTCTTCACCCCTCTTTTTTTCCAACCCTCCCTCCCCCCATCCCTTTCCTCCCCCATTCTCTTTTTCTCTACGCCACGGACACTCGTTTTTTTCGCTTTTGCAATATTTTCGTGAAGCTCGCTCTTTGCCAGTGTCTGCCCTACAACCTGCCAGCTGTCTATTTCCCCCTTACTGAAGGCTTCTAGGAACTATTCAGGTGGAAAGAAGCAGAAAGGGTGAACGTTTTAAAATCCTTTATTTATTTGCGACTGTTTCCTGTAAAAAGGGAAAGACATGGAGCCTCTTTGAGTATCGAAGTTTTTATCCTTACTCTTTTGTGTCCAAGAATCGTGACGGAGGAAAGCCTAAAGGAGATTACCTAAGATAAGGCGGATGGAGCGTGTGTAGAATGCAATCAAACATCATGGAACGGCAACAAAAGCTCAGCTGAACTCAAAGTTTCTTCTTATCGAGCTAGTGCTACTATTGGCGTGTAATATAGTATAGTGCTTTTGGTCACAAAGAAGCAAGTTCAGTGTATGGCTTTATGCCGCTCGGTGAATAAACGCAAATCCTGCGGCTTATTTTCCATCGTCCGTAATAATTTGACTTAGCTCCATTTGTTAATAAAATTTATGTGAGTACAATTGCATTTTCGATAGTTACTAAAACGCTGATTGACGAATAAACCATGTTACTTTGTTATTATTATTATTTTAATCTTGCATTTGAAATGTAAAATATAATAATTTTAAGCAGGTTTAGATATGTTTTGCTGGTGAAATAAGTCGTCAAGCATAAAAAACGTATTCGGAGGACCAATTTTCGAGATCCTATGAAATCCCATTGGGGAAAAAACTTCGGTATATGGTAAAGATGGAAGGGAAATCTTTATTTGTTGGCTGTTACCCTTCAACCGAACAGTCCTTTCCCCCACTTCGGGTCTTCTCACCTCCTCCCAATCTCTCTCTTCAAAAGGCATCCCTTCTAATTGGGACCGAAAGGGTTAATATTTTTTACCGACCCGCCTTTAAAGCGACAAGCATGGATGAAAACGTCCGACTGGCATTATGGGCCGGGTCTCGGCTTTGCCCCCGTGGGGCGAAGTGAGAGCGCTTTGCGATCGTATTGGTGGAAAGCAATACTCTCCTGCCGACGGATGGAGGAATGCAATGAAGGGGTTCCCTTTTCCTCCTTCCCTTCGCCGCCATTGGACGCAGCGGACTGGAACTAATGCAGAGAGCGCTCTTCCCCCACTCCTTCCAGGATTAATATCCCTTGTCTTGCTTACCTCCTCTCTCCCATGCCCCTTATTTATTCCCTCGTCCTTTAGAAACCCATTACAACTGCCTGTTCCTCCCTTTATGTAGTGTTATTTTTTCCAAGCCGATCATTCTGCTTTCTCTTAATACGGATCGACTTAGCCGCTGTCCTTGGTTACTCGGGAAAATGGCTGTTAACTAATGCTCCGATATTTAAATTTTGAAAAAAATGCGCCTATACGTAAAATTTACGGCACATTTTTCATCTCAAATCTGATGATTGTTGTCCTTGAATCCAACCTTAACATTTTACCCTTACTACAGTTCACACAATTATTATTTGCAGTACTTATTGTTAGAGATTCGGTTCTTTTATTGCCATCCGTAATAGGAAAGAGAGGAGAACGAATCGCTTAACGCTTCGTCCCGAAATTACATAGTTTTCCCTTCCGATTTAATGCAGAGTTTTAACTGTTCCTAAAGTGTTGTCAGCGTCTCTTGATACACAATATTCGAGCGAATCTTTTTGAAATAAATGGGAATCAGATTTTTATATATTTTACAGTGATTTTGTTCATAAATGACGTAAATATATAATTGGATATTTGGAGCATTTATAAAAAGGAATTATTCAACTTGCTTGTTCGAATTCAATTCCGATAAAATGGCTGTCTTAAATTAGTAGAGTTATAATGTCACGAATGTCTTAAAAATTTTTAAAATAATTAAAATTCAATGCTACACAATAATAAAATGTTAAAAGGGTCGAAGGCATAGCCGCGAAATGTAATTTTTGAAAAATTTATGCTAGTTGATTTCCATAATGAAAATTTGCCTTTTAAAAATTCCGAAGAACTCGTGATTTATACTCTAAAGGAAGCTTAATTAGTCTACAATTTAGATTTACATGATGTATTCAAATGTCGGATTCGTATCTTCCTCGGAAAATTATACAATTGCTTCGCTAGCCTCCGTGCTCCCTCTAATTTTCCCTCGACCGTGACTTAACACGCGTGCGCTCTGAAAAATTGCGCAATCTGCAGTTTTTATCGCTCGCCCCTTGTCACGGCAGCCTCGCTCGCCCTTTGTTCTTGGAGATACTACGTATTGCAGGTGAAGTGGATTGCTCCATTGGAGAGGGGAGAGGCAGCGGGGATGAGGAAAGGATTCGGTGGTGCCTCTTCATTTCCCAGCGGGCGGGCTCGAGACTGAAAGAGAGGGAGAGTTTGGACGAGGATCTCAATGGGGACAAAAAGAGAGAGGAAGAGAAAGAGATCGTGGCGGGAGGACCATTACACGCGCCGCCGCTACCGTTCCCAACTCCCTCTCGGGGCGCTTTCATTAATTAGGCTTGAGAGGAGAGGGGTTGGAAGGAGGGTGTATGTGGCGAGGGGGGCGTCAGAGTGGAGATGAGATGTCGCCGGAGGAAGAAGGAACTCCGTGGAAATGCTCCTCCACTCTTGATGAGATCGCTCTTCCGTAAAATGAGAAGGTTTCTAAAGCCCTTCCCGTAAAGCGTAGCTTTTTTCTTTCAACGGAGAAGACTTTAGAAGAATCTGTAATATATATTAAACTTTATAATCTTCTATAGCAGTTACGAACCTTAAGGTTGAAGGTTTTCTTCGTCGTATTGTTCACTATACTCGCGATTTTACTGCTTTTACTTTTCTAAAGTTTTAACTTTTTCATCGTTTACTTGTACGAAGAAAAGAGGAGATGAGACAAATTTTACTAAGGGATGAACCATCATTGAATTCCACGATCACGATAATTTATCCCAAACAAATGGATAACGAGGATTTTGCACTTTTAGGAAATGAAATGCGAAACTGTAGTCAGCGATTGACATTTCCACGAATATTCTAGGAAACCGATATTATTAGCAATTCAAAAACTCCATCTTTCATATTTTCATTAAAAGTAATTACTACCCGGCCAAATAAAATGCTTGAAAAATGTCGCATCCTTCTTGCTCATAACAATTCCTCGGAATAACTTCTCAATTCCGCACAGTATATGAATCGAGAGATGTTCCTTCCTTCCTTCTGGTGAGTTGCAAGGACCCTCGCGTCTCTCTTTCTCTCTCTTGGGTTTCGATCTGGAGGAAAGAAAGAGGCAACGAGTGGCTTAAAACGGAATGAGTCCCGTGGGAAATGGCAAAAAAGAGGAATGAAAATTGAAGTACATAAAGAAAGATAAACTACGGCTCTCTTCGCCTGAAGAGAGGATAAAATAAAAGTTTCAAGCTTGTGAGTCTCGGACAACGGAGTAACTTTTTAATTAAGGCGTCCATTAGGGAAAAGGGAGAAGGAAAGGGACCGCTCCGTTGAGGGAAATTGCGAGGGAATTCGATTAGGAGCGTGGGTGTAGGGTGGGGGAAGTGGGAGGAGGAGAAGGGGTGTCGGAGGAAGAGCGGCCGCACAGGGAGGCCTTGATTTTGGCGGGAAGGGCGGCGCCTGTCTCGCAACCGTGTGGTGCTGAGGTGTCTACGGCTACGAGGGACGAATTCTGATGGAATATGACGGGACCCTCGCGAGGGAGGTACGTCGAATGACGGAGAACTTCTTAGAAATGAGGTTTTAGTGTTTTTTAGGAAGTCTTAAATCGGATGGCAAATATAGCATCTAGAGAAGATATGTAGTAATAAATAGAAAGACTACAGGTGCACATTAATTTGGAACTAGAAAGAAAACCCCAAGATTGAAAGACTTTCATTAAAACTTTTTCAGAAGTACTAAAATAATTTCTAGTGAATCACTAGTTTCTGCTTAAAATATATTCCGCCATTTTTATAAACGACCGAGAAACTTCTGCGGGAGCTATCTTGACGAGTCGTTCCTTCTTTTACTCCATTCTTTTACAAAGACCTGCGCTAAGAAACCTCAATAATAAATGTGTCAACCTAATTCATTCCGAAGGAAAATTTTTTATCGACCGGGTCGATAAAAACGAAACACTTAAGTAAACTGGATTTTACTCTGAAAACACGTGAAGATTGAATAGGTTTCGCGTAAATCTGTCCCTCGGAGCACAACCATCTCTTCCCAACTGCACCATTACAGGGTCGAACCACTCTTTTTTACGCCCATCTCACGTCTCTCAGACCGACCAATCCCCATAGAGGAACGCACTCGGGGCGAAGCAAGGGACTCTCTTCTGATATCCATATATCCGCTCTATTCCACGCTTAAGCTTTCAGAATCTTCTCTCCGTCTTCGTCGCTCTGCTGAGCGTCCGTCGTAAAGCCACTTAAGGCTCCTCCGTTTCATTTCCCTCTCTCTCTCTCTCCATTCTAGAGACATCATTAGCGTTCGAATGCACCCACGGGAGAAAGAGAGAGATAGAGGGAAAGAGAAGGAGATAGAGTATGCTTGTACGAGTATGTGTGTGTGCGCGCGCGCGTGTAAGAAGTTCCCGCGGAATAGATCCTCGGTGATGGGCCCCCGTCCCGGAACACTTTCGACCCACCCCCCTTATCTTCTTTACCAGTTTCTCTGAAACTATCTCTCGGGTACCTCCCACTCTTCATCGACGGACGCATTACCCAGGAGGCACCGCGGCCTTTCAAACTCTCGCACCTCCATCGCACTTTCCGCGTTTCGTTATCACCCCCTCTACCTCGCTCGTATTCTCTCCTTCCCTCCAATCTCCCCTTCTCACCTCATTTTTCCATTCTCTTCTCTTACGCCATTCCTTCCCATCGTCCTCCTCGTCACACCCGCCTTATCTGTCTCGCTCTCCGCCCCTCCTCGCTCGCTAACACTCCTCGTTCCCGGAGAAGAAAGGACTGGTTTTTGCCTTCTTTTGCGGTCTCGTAGCTGTTACCGCTCCTGTCGAGGAGGTGGTTGTAGTTGCTGGAGGAGGGGGAGGAGATGGAAGTGGAAGGATAACGCGGAGTTGGAGGAGATGACTGGCTGAGAGGAAGAAAGGTCATTCATGAGAAGAAAGGCCACAATGTATCTTTATACCTGGCTCTTTATGACGGCAGATGAGAATGATATTGCTCGAGGCGAATCGTTGATTTACAAACGCGCAAGCATCTGGTTATGTTTTTTTTACCTTCCCTTCGAACGGAAAGAGTTAGATTCCGTGCGTAAAAAAATTATAATCCCTCGTCGTAAATTAAAGCTTTGGAAGCCATTTTCTCTTAAGAGGTCCGTTTAAGAGGCGTAATGAGTGCGTTTTAAGGTTTTTGAAGCTATGGCGAGTTTTTATTTTGACTCGGGCAGAGTGGTTTCGGAGTCGGTGCTAGTTAAAAAAAAAACTTCTTCTACTTCATTAATTCTAAACGGATTCGTTCCTTGAGGTATGCGGATAAGTACGTTTGGTCACGGTGGGTGTGGTTGGGCAGAGGCTGCCTCACCGAGGGCCTTTAAGACGTCTCGGAGCGTAAGTTACAGCGTAGTGAGCAGAGACAGGCGGAAAGATTTCCATGATCCTCTATGGTGACTCAATCACAGAAAGTAGAGAAAAACATGTTTATAGGCAGTCAATTAAGATATGAACACCAAAATTTTTATATATTTTCTGGCTGTTATTCCCGAAAGATGTTATTCAAATGAACCCCTGGTGCGTAATAATTATTTACATGAAACATATTATAAATTCAATAAGATCATTTCTATGGCTTTTTGACAGCACGCAAATAAGATATCAGTATTTTTATTTAAGTTCGGATTGACAAAATGTTTGATAATGTGGTGAATCGTGCTCAAATCAGGTGTTAAGGCTTTTCATAACATGTACTCGGACATACGCATTTACTATATACTTAAACTAATTAACGCATCAGTATAATATGATTTTTTAAACTAACGTTAATTTAAATCGAATATAGGTGTACTAAATTATTCTTACAAATAGAAAGCGATTTACAAATCCACTATCATTCAATGGGATATTAGGACCAAAAGTGTCCACGGGAAAGAATAATAACGACTTGCCTTAGTGTACGTAGGCAAAACAAATCTCCGAAAAAATACTCTATTTCGGGCGACTCGGTGTTTAAAAATACCCACTGTCCACCCCGGAGGGTGCCAAAGCGGACTTCCTCTTTCGCCGCCCTCTTCCGCGGCGCGAAGTGACCATCCCCGCGATCTTCGTGATCCGAATGCATAGGAAGAAGAAGCGAGGGCCTCCGCGAGCGAGTGGTCGGCGTGCAACAACCCTCCTCCCCCCCACGACTCCTCCTTCCGACTCACGCGTCCCCGCCGCCGACTCGGAGTCACCTCTCAACGCCTCGGGTGGTCCGTTGGAGGTATCAAAGGAGGAAGCCGCCTTTCTCTCCTTCTCCCGATGAGATTCGGCGTGGGAGATCACTCCTCCTCCCCCTTCCCTTCCCTTCGACGCCCACCTCTTTCAGTCATCCTTTTTGTTTCGATCCTCGGGTCCGCACGGCGTGGGCGTCTCTCCCTTTGGCGCTGCAACACCCTATGCGACAACCTCTCGTACATTTCGCAACGCGGATGCCGTGCCTTTCTCTCTATCTCTGTATGACGGGAGAGGAGAGGTGCGTGGATGGGGCTGTGGAGAGTGGTTGGGTTGGGGAGTGGGGTCGAGGTTGGTGGGCGCGGACAGGAGGAGGGAGAGAGAGAGAGGAAGCGGAGACGGTTTCCCTTTTGAATCCCTTAGTATGCATCAGACGCTGGGAACAAAATAGGAGAGAAATTGATGAACATAGCGTGGTGTACGTAGCTTCCGATCTAGGTCATCGTCTGATGAGGGCCCGTTTAAATATTAATTCAACGAATATCGAGGACTCAGGTAATCCTCAGATGACAAAAGATTAACGGAAACATTTATAATAATGATAAATGGAACCATTTATGCCACGAGGTATTCAGAAATTCGAAATTACAATGAATATTCATTTTCGCGATAACAACTGGAGAGAAATCATTTAAATTTTTTGCCAGAAAAATATTATTCCATTGATTGTTATAAGAGAAATTGCGATACATTTTGGGTCGTTTTTTTCAATTGCATTTCGCAAATGAAACTTTCTTCTTATGAAAAAATATTCAACGGGTCTCTCTTCGCCTTTTAAGACTGGAAAACATTCTTCCAAGTGCATCCTGATGCTGGGAGGAAATTAAGTGATGGCCTAGAAATAAATGGGACACGTCCTCATCGGGTGCATTGTCCAAATTCTCGCTCAATCAACGTCGCTCTATCTACACTGCACGCACGCTCTCCTATTTCAAAGCCAACCGGAAGAATTTTTCCCTCAACCCCTTTTTTGTTCGTTTTTTTTTTGAAAACACGCAATTTTATGGCCTCCATCAAATTAAACCCAGGGCCTTCTAGTCGTAAAGCTCACTCGTCTCTGCCTCTCTTTCCCCGACTCACCCTCCAGTTTTTCACAGCCACCACCTCATCCATCTACCCCCCCTCGCTCCAGAACCGACACATCACGGCCCCACTCTCCGTATCCAATGATGTCGTCACACCTTACGTCTCAACTGAGCATTTTTCTCTAAGCACTGCTATCGAAACTGTTAAAGGCTTCGTTGATTGGGTGCTTGCTACCCCCTAATAATGAGATACTTCGATTTTTCCTTATCTGCATCTTTATCGCCATAGGCGGATAACCGCCCATCCACCACCTCCGCCCCTCTTGTATCGCCTCCAGTTAATCTACGGCTTTAATGTGTCTGTGCGCACGTGTGTGTTTTCTGCTTGAATTTGCGGCAATAAGTGGGAAGCGGTGTACATATTGCCTCCATTGTTCTTAAACATCGCTTACTAATTATTGTAATGACTTTTCAGGATTCTGCTCCCATATCGTGGCGTTGATTATCTTTCGTTTTAAGGAACTAAGTGGAATTAATGATGTAGCATTGATAGATTTCTTTTTCATTGCATAATCGTCTTCTTTGTCATTCACTCTTACTAAGTTGTGTTGCCGAATTTTTTTCTAATAGGAAGAAGCCAAGAGAAAACTTAGATCGTGATAATTTGTAAAATAATTAATTAGTCAGTTGACAGAGATTGGAAATAATCACCTGTTACGTTAGAAATCATTTGGAAACCTGTTATATTGCGAAAAAGTCTTCTTTCTTGCGTAGCGCTTTCAACCACGATAAAATGCATTTTTTATGGCAGCTTTACGTAGAAAAAACGTCTTTATGTCGGCAAAATATTTGTTCAACTTATGCGCGTTATAGTCGACTAACGTGCTGAAAACTTAATGAAGTTTATTTGTTATCTAAATGACGGCATATTACTATTAATTTTCAGTCTAAAGTATAATGTTCTTAGGTTTTATAGCCCAGTTTTCTTTTTCTAAACACATCGGAGGATTTAGCCGTACAGCAATTCGGTTTTCTTGAGTAACCTTTGTCCTCCATTTTCTTTCCACTCCTTCACTTCCTCCCCCACCTCCTCATCCTCCTCTCTTTCTCTCTTCCTTCCTCGCTCACCCAATCCCTCTCCATAACTCCTTCTTCGAAGTCCACCCCTTCTCCTCCCACTCGCACACACCTGGGGATAATCCACGCCGGAGTTTAAGCCTCCCTGGCCGGAAGTAGAGAGCCGTATATGGTCCGATGACTCCCGCAGACGAAGAGGGACGAATGGTCTCCCTCTTGTGACAACTTCTTCGAGAATCCCATCTGTGCCGCCACGTTTTTCACATAACGCGAATGTGGCTCTGAAGGGAGACATGGGTGCTGATCTCGTGAACAGCCTGCGGCATAAGTTTCCCATTGCCTCTCACTTTAAGGGCGGGAGACGGTGAGGTGGAATGGCGCCGTTGTTTCTCACATGTCTCGGACTAGGAATTCCGACGAGTATAGAATACGGTCTTAGAGGTAGAGGAGGAGGAGGGAGTGGCTGTGAAGGGAGGTAGAAGATTAGGAGGGGTCGGTGTGGGGATAGAGGGTCCGAGGGATTCCATCCTTCATCCGAAGGGCTTATCTCGGAGGGACGAAAAGGGTGCCGTGTGAGCGCGCAAGGCATAGTGGAAGATATACGCGAGACTTTTGGGGAAGGGGACGGAGTGAAACAGGCCGGGGGCGAAAACCCAAATGGGGCGAGTCTTAAGAGAGACAAAAAATAAAAGGGTATGCGGGCAGGACGATGTTTCTCGAGCCCGTCGATGGATTTATTATTTGGGGCGGAGGGTCGGGTGGTTGAGGAGAAGGGGGCGGTAGCGGCCTACTGGGAACGGTACGCCCGGCTCGAGCCACGTCCCCTTCCGGAGGTCCAGCGACCCCTTGCGACCACTATGGCGTCGATCTCTTTCGGTCCGAGAGGCGTCGATGTCGAACTTCGCGATGACTCTCTGGGAATTGAATACTAGCTAACTGGCCTCCGAAATCGCAGCCGTGAGATCCGAAAATGACAGTCGTTTGGTTTCTGGGAATCGATATTCTCGGATGCTAAGCTACCGGTTTGAGGTCGGGCGTGGTGGTGCGGCAAAGTGAGAAGAGTGATCCTTCCAAGAAAAGGGCTTCGGATGAGGCTGGTCCGTGAAGAGTTGGTCTCCGCCTCCAGTCCTTCCCCCACCCGACTCTCACCCGGCGAACCACTGCGCCCCTCGCCCCATTGGTATGCGGGGCACGACCCCTTCCCGCTCCCTTCTGCCTCCACTTCCCAGCATTCTCCTGCTTCGCTCCAGCGCCATCGCACCCTTTTACAAAGTATGGCCGAGACGGGACCTGGGAAGAGATGTGTTATAATGAACGAGGGTATCTCGATGTAATTACTTTCATCTTACGAATGATTATCTCCATCAATTCTGGGTTTGAGTCTTTCAGTGAAAGAAATTTAGCATTGGTCGTAGGCTTAATAATAATTGCGATAATATATGACACCAATTCCTCTTTTCAGCTTCTGGAAGTATGCTGAATAAATAAAAAAACAAAGTTGTTTATTGCAGGCAGTGAACTGCTGAGCATTATATAACTCTATGAGACATTTTATGACCGATTTATCAAGAGAGCAACACTTTCGAATAAAAAGCAGTTATTCAATGAGAAGACGCAAATTGAATTTAGTTATTTTCCATTAAATACTTTAATAGCCTTTTACGAACGCCATTTGTTGTCTTTTTTGCTTTTATGCCCGTTTATTTTGTTTTTAACTCGCATAGCAACACTTTTTATCATATTATCACTTCCAAACAGCTGAGAGGAGCAAGTTCACTTTCATTTCTATAAAGCCGTGAAAAATTGATAACCCATCAAGACCCGCTCTTGGGCATTAACGTCATTTTTAAGTGCCTCTTGAGGGAGAACAGATGAAGTCTATCCACGCAGTACTGCATACTTTCAGCTGTAAGTCAAGGGTTATTTACAGAAGCAGAAGAAACAAGGAAAACAGTATGTATGTAGACATTTCTGTAATTAGTCAAAGAAGTACCCTCGGATATTTTTTTGCGGACAAGTTATCATTTTGAGCGTGAAATTCTACAAAGTTTGAGTCCTTAAATTATGTGTTTGACTCAGAAATACGTTTTTGTGTTTTACTATTAAATCTCTTATAGTACCATCAACTGCACATTATTATGCATATTTAACCCCCAAAAACCGGAAATTTTTAAATCCCTGCACGCTCCTCAAAGCGGCCAATTTAATATATTTTAATTGACATTTATGTTTATTTTTCTGTTAAAGAAAAGGTAGATAGATGACTCAGATATTGATGTTTCAGTACAGGGGTACGGACAACCGCTGCTTAGGCAGGATTATCAGATCCGTACATATGTACCTACGTCTGACCGTTTTGAGGGATTAAATAAGCTAAGTCGACTTTGAACAACGATAAGGATGAGCCGATTTGAAATTCAATTGATCAATCATAAAACTACCCATATTTTTATTGTCGTAATATCTTTAAACATACAGTTGTTACTCTTTGATAAAAGAACAACCAACTCTATCTTTTATTTTTTTAGCTTGACTGCAGCACTCGGTCTCACATTCCGCCACTCAAAGAAAACTCCTTAGCGATGCGATTCAGTTCTTCGGTGGACTCCACCCTCAAGTGCAAAGGGCGTCCTCTCTCCCGCCGTCTTTTATTAACCAGATTCACGTGCACATTTTTCAACCAGCTCTTTTCCTTTCACACCTCCCCTTCTTTCCCCCCGATGGGTTTAAAGGCATTAGGGGCGTATTAAGCACTCTCGCGGTCGACGCCCAGTCAGACGAGTGACATTCGGTCGGCGTCACATGGTTGCAACTAAGTTGCTAATTAGCGTTTCCCTTCCATCACTCGCGTACTTTACGGTTTGTTCTATTAGAGTTGCCGATGTGAGCGACCCTTTCACTCTTTCGTGAGGTATTGTTACACGTGTGTCTCCGTAGTAATCTCCCATTCGCCCTTTGCCGATCGGAAGGGTTCGTGTATTTTCTTTTATCCCTCCCATAGGGGCCTGATTCCTGCGTCATAATTAAAAAAGGGTTGACAGAATGGATGGGTGGGTAAGGGAGGCTGACAGAGAGAGAGTGAGAGCCGTGGGATTGAACTTGCGATGGCAAACTATCCATCTGTTTAATTAGTCCTACTCTGTCAGTCAGCAAAGTGTGTTTCTCTTTCGGAATTCACGTAGCTCATAAAAATCGTCCATTTTTCAAGCGGCGGGACACTGATATCACTGGTGGGATGCGAAGGTCTAGTCGGGACGCGAATTTTTTAGAATAATTATTATAAAACTTGTATTATTGTAATATTTAATGTACATACTTCAAAATTCCCTTTATGATTAATAAAATACATTTCACCTATTGGAAAAGGCGAGGTTATGGTGGGATCCGGGTTTTTTTGTTTACAAAATGGATGGTGGTATTAAGTTGCAGAAGGTTGAGAAACGCTTCCATAGAGATAACTTCGGAATCGATATATTTTCCTCGAATAAGGACGAAGGAGAATCTTGACACAATTACACGGTGTTATTTTTCGGCATTCTTTAAAGTCTTTAACTCATAATGGAATATTGCTGTGTCACGACATTCGTTAGCCATCTATTTTGCACCGGAATATATTTTGCAAAAGAAGAAAATACGTAAATTATTCAACAAATATATGTTTTAATAGATGATTTATCGTCTATTTTAATCGGTTATATCGCAGTGTATATACTGAGGGCTTTTGAAAAACGCTTTGCTATATTTTAGGTCAAATTTCGTTATAATTTATAGTTCAAAGCACAAGAATTTCTTTATGATATGTCGATCCTTATTCATTCTCCGAAACAATTCAGTTTCAGTTTGCAAGCATGAGGAACATACAAACAACAGAAATAGTTTTTTCTTGCGTATTTTAGGAAAATATTGTTATACAATTCAAAACGTTATCTGATATTTGAATATTTTTTGGAGAAAATGACATGGGCTATATTTTTTTTACATGACGGTTCATGAAAGTAATGAAAAATGTCAATCGAATAGTTTAGGAAGTATCTTATCGAACTCCTTACTAATCTACTAGCACGCCATTGCTAAACCACAGAAGAAAAAGATATTTCTGGTTATTTAATTTGGTTGTTTAATGTATACTGAGCGTACTTTAATACTGACGTTTTGAAAAACGTTGGTTGCTATCCTGTGTGAGAAAAGGACGGAGTCTCGCTCTCGCCTCCGGCGGCCTAAGGCAGTCTCATTCGGCGCTATCCCTTACTTTGCGACTGTCGCATCTTTCTTAAGCCCTGTTCACACGATCCCTCACTTTGCAGTAAAGTTACACTAAAGATGCATCAGACCTTAGTTCATGAGTTGGCCGTATGAAGGATGCTAGTATCGTCCTTCTTTTTTGAAATGGTTGATGATCCATTTCAAAGTGACTGATGTGAAAGTGAAGGAAGAGATGAGGTATACCGTCTTGCTCACTCGTGTTTCAATTGTCAGATGTTTCTGTTAACGAAACGGAAATACTTGCCTTCAAATAATCTTGCAATAAGCACTGGTATATTGCTCTGCACACCTCTGGTATTATTAATGAGATGGTGTTCTTTAGAATTCTTGTCGAGAACATTAAACTGCCATAACTTTCTCCAGTGGCCAGGAATCTCAAAGTGAGTCTGATTTCCCTCATTACCGTATTTTTTTTCGCTATCAAACTTTTCACTTTCGACAGAAGTAATTTGAAAGTACTTTCCTTCATTCTCAGAAAACTTTGAAATGAAAACGGATCCTCAACAGATAACTGTCGGAAGAGTAAAGAAAATACAGTTTCTGCATTATCTTCTTGCCTTCTTCTTATCCATTCACGGACCCACAATTTTTTTCTTTCTTATATAATATGCAGCTGCTGCAGCTAAAATCACTTGAGTTCTTTGCATTGCGATCCACAGAGATTAACGTGAAAGTAAACATGTTGATTGTGATTGATGTAAGTTTGACTGATGTAACTTGTGATAATGTGAACACAAGTGTCATTAAAGTGACTGATGTATATTTGAATGATGTAACTGAAGGAAGCAAGTGAAGGATAGTGTGAACAGGGCTTTAAACGCAAAAGAATGGTGAAACCCTAAAATGTTTTTTGTAATAATATTATTTGTTTTCATCTTTCATAACAGAATTTATTTACACACGCATATATATATATATATATATATATATATATATATATATATATATATATATATATATAACTAAAGAAAATATCAACCATATCCTTTTACTCTAAATAAATTAAACACACAATACTGTTTATATTAATTAACTAATCGCCTTAGTTGCTCTTCTATATCTTTCATCATGAAATTAAACTCGACACATGAAAATTTCTCTCTAAACATTCATAATTTACCTATAATGTTTTATAGGGTGATTCTTTAGAATTAAACAAACTTTAATAATTCTTAATTAAATGAAATTCTTTTCTTTGCAGATGTAGAAACATATAATCTTATAAGATTTTTTAAATGCTTTTCTTCCCAGTTAACATTGGATAGTGGAAAGCGCATTAGAAATATATAACACAATCTCAGATTTTTCAAGAATGATGTATCACTTTCACTAAAACTAAAGTTGAAAACAATAAATAGGTATACGTATATTAATTAATACATTACGTTATGATTTAAAAACTTGCAAGGACCCTAAAGTAGTGCTCGAAAAAGTTTTTTGTGGAAATAAATAAGTAATATAGATTAAAATAATACCAATGAAAATGCTCAACGCCTAATTATATCCGAGTAATTAAACTTGTACCCATAGAAAAATTAATTCCTATGAATAATTTGCGATTTTTTATTTTGTTTTGGCGGAGTAAGCATCGATTAATTCCAAAATTTCTTTTTAAAAAATGAAGATTTCAGACCCGTTCACGCCACTTATAATATCTAAATAAAGTATAAATATCATATATAATTGCTATCGTTTTCTATACAAGAAGTTTCACAAAAGAATACATAACTTCCGTTGATTTCTTAATTAGAATCAAATAATCCTCAATTTACTCATTAATATGTATTAAATACATTGACAACAAATATCATTTCAATACACTGCCTTCATGGAATAAATCAACGTTTTTTTTGCTACTTTCGCTGTAATCACGCAGTCGATCGGCAGCAGCGTTCCTCATTTGTTTCCCGCGGCCTTGCTTCCTTCCCTCTCCCCTTTCCGTCCTCATTAGCGAGCAATTTGATGCACTGCTGCTCCACCCTTAACGGGACGATGGCCACAGCGTAGTTAACCATTCAGTCGCGCAACGCTTATCGCCTCCATCGAGAGGGCGACACTGCAGATAGAGGGCGTATCGTGCAACAAAGGAGATAATATCGCGGCGAAATTGGCCGTAAAGTGATGTCTGCGATGATTTACGGTTCTCGTTGTACACAGCAGAAACGAGGCTAGGTCAAGAAACACCTCCCGCGACCAGCGGTGTGCGGTGAGCTCTTCCGGCGGTAGATTCGAGCGAGTATAAAGGGATGGAGTGGAGAGCGAGGGAAAATGGGAGGAGAGAAGAAAGGGGGCGGGAGGGTTGGATATGACAATTCGCGGGCGACCTTGGTGGCATGCGAAAAAAATTGAACGCTTCCATTTCAATCGTTTCTGGTGACGTGTTCACGAGTACGCAGGTAATTTCATTCGATGAAACATCAATGAGTTAAAACTGGATGTATTCATTCCAATAGAAGAGGGAAAGGAAGAATTATGAATGAGATGTAATTTCCTTAGAAAATATTAAACAAATAAAGTGTTCCGATAGTATTTCCGGAACTTGCCATACTTTAGTATGGTCTACATATATACTCTTGACGTGTATTAATTAATAAGTATACCATTGAACCTTGAATAACATGAATTTATGTATGGATAAGTGAATAATCCTTTAAATGAATGTTATTTAGTAGTTATTGCACTTCCACTTGTTTGGATGCTTTAAACTAAACTTTCCAATGGTTTGCCTCAGAAAAACTGTTCTAGTAATCTCATTTAGTCCGCGGCCCATTTACCGTGGTTGGTTCTCGCAGACACAGAGGCGATTGGATTGCAGTCTCTTTCCCCTCATCTCATCACTATCCTCGTTTCGGCCATTCCTCCCACCTGGGTGTTTATATCCTTTACTTTTATTAGGCCTTGGCTTTCATCGACGAGGGAAGTCTCCATACATGTAATCGTGTTTCAGGGCAGATTGACTTGAATCTTATTTCGCTTCATTAAGGATAAATTATGTAATCTCTTACGATCAAAACGCTGCTCTTTTCGCCTTCTTTGAATTTTATTACTGGTGCTTCATGAAAAAGTGATATTACAAAATTTTGTGATTCATCTCGATTAAATTTCATAACTTCAGTATGGCAAAATTGAAGTAAATAGGATTAAATTTTCATCTTACTCCTAATTTCAATTGATAGCAATTGTAGAAGCTGAACATGACATTTTTTTGAAAAATATTTTATGGTGTCTGATTTTGTTTTCAAGGAAAGAGATTACGTTAAATGCATTATAAACTATGGTAAATACATTTAACATAGTAATGAAGTAGGAAAAAACTATAGCTATGCGTTTACTATTCCAAAGCCCCGATTCTTTCGTTTTGCTCCTTAAAGCTCGCCTTTCAAAATGTACGATTCCCCAAATCAGGGTTGTGTTTCTGTTCGGGAGAGGAGGGGAAGAGAAAGAGAAAAAGGATAGTTTTTACCGTTTAGATTGCTTGCTGCCGTTAATGCGTCGTAAACACTCTTTCAGAGCGCAGTGTTTGTGAGGAAGGGAGTCGTGGAGAGGGCGGAGGGAGGGAGGGAGGGTGGAGAGGTGAAAGAGGGGGAGAAAGGAAGAAGGGGTTTAGTTGAAACAAGGAAAAAAGGGGGAAGTGCGTCGCTTTTAACAGATTACCTTCCCCTGCGTCGGAGGTGGTGGGTGGTTGGGGGAGGAAGAGGCGGGGCAGGGCGATAGAGAGAGAAGGGAGTCGTGTGTGTGTGGAGAAGAGTGAGATATGGTGGAGGGATTGAAAGGAAGGAAGGAAGAAGAGAAGGCGAGGAGCCATCTTCGGAGGTTGAGGAAACTATCCCTCACTCCCTTTTGGAGTGGCGCAGTTGAGGTTAGTGCGCAGGGGAGGAAGAAGGGGGTGGTAGGGGGAGACCTGATGAAGACATTCCACTCCATTGATGGGAGATTGAGCGTGGTGGGCTCGAAATGACTTTGAGTGGAGTGAGACGGAATGGAAGAAATGGCGAGGGAGGAGATTGGAGTAAATGGCAGGAAACTGAAACAGGACAGCGAAGTTTTGACTAAATGTGCGGAATATTCCTCTGTAACCGAGATAAATAGATAATGCAGGATTAAACAAAATGCCGAGAAATTGTTAAAATTGATTTTTAGCGTTTATCTTTCATAAAGAGCTGCTTCATACATACACAAGAGGAGGATATAGGATGATTTGCAAATCGAGATACTTCGAGAAGATCTGAAATATGGATTTTACCGAAGAATAAATTCCGAAATTCTAAAAAAGTTTTCCCGATTCCCTTGTTTCGTTCGTACCCTCGCAGAAGAAAACCGTGGAAATTAGTCCATGGTTTTATAAACTGCATTTTTTTAAAACTAGTTAAAATTGCTATAAGAAATAAGGACATGAATAGTTCTATAGCTGGATGAATTAAGTTTATATTTTAAAGAAATTTAAAATTAACATAAAAAATTGAGATTTTTCCTATTTTCCACATTGGTAAAATATTAACTAACATGGCAACTAGTCGAACGCTTGTAAATGGGAATTACTGTACTAATCTTTATTGTAATAGCATTCGCTGAATGCTTTTAATGGGAATTAATAGACTATACTATGCTACTCTTCGTTTCGTAAGCATATAATGATGTATTAATTCTAACACACGAAATGTCATATTAATTATTTATTGGTATATCATCTAATGAAAATATTTTACATATTTCAAATATTTATGAAATTAATGTTAAACTAAATTGAAAGCAATGGGCGAGCGAGGCGCTAGGGCAGGGGTGGGCAAACCGTGGCCCGCGGGCCATATGTTGCCCTCGAGAGCATTTAATGTGGCCCGCGAAGCTTTGGTGAAAAATCAATCTGTAAAATTTAAAACAATTTTACATTACTTTTAGTAAAATTATGACAATAAAACCTTTAGTTTTGAAAATTTAGCCCTACAGTCCTTGTTTGTGCTTGTTTTTCGCTTATGTATGATGCCTAAGAATCTAAGCAATTTCCGATTTAAACTCTAATCTGGCCCGCCTAAGCATTGGCGTCTTTCAATGTGGCCCGCTGAAGAATTCGCAAACACTGATGCGGCCCGCCATGCAGAAAAGTTTGCCCACCCCTGCGCTAGGGACTAACGTATTCACTGAAGTTTCGTAATTCTAAGGTATTTCTAAATGAATTATGTTCTTGAAATTTGTCCGAATGGTAGGTAATTGGGAATAGTCGAAGGGAAAATTCCAAAAAGTAATTTTTATAGTTTTTCCTATCCATTTATCTGTCACGATTCCTACAAGAAAACACAGAATCTCTTTAATAATTCCTATCGACGAGTTTATATCATATATTTGTTTATTTTAAAATCATTTTTAATATGATGAATTAATATTATAACTGAATCATACATTAAAAATTAGCGATTATTTAATTTCCTGTTGCCATTTGAACGAGTAAGCAAAAGTAAAGAAATTGTAGTTTCTTTATCTTAGCATCAAATTTTGTACATTTTTATCAAACAACCTGTGTCTGATTAGATAAAGTCATTCCAATGAACTTATATTTAGAGTAAATTAATTGCATTAAAATATAATTTTTGCCGGAATTATAGGCTTTTATTCAATATACATATGTATATGTGAAATGTATTTGTTTGATATCAGTGGTAAAAATACTCTCTTAGCTATGTTGATAATGACTATTTATGTATATTTATTAATAAAATTTAAATGGAAAAGTTTAGAAAAGTATGAAAATTTTATTGTGCATATATTTTAAACATTTCTTTTGTTTTGAACTGCCTAATATCTATCGATTCTTGCGTCCTGAATTTCATTAAATTCATTGAATATTGCCCAACCGCTGTCTATGCCTAAAGTTCAACCACATGAAATCCTTTCGACTCTCATCGCACTTACATATTACCTACATGATCTATACCAGGGGTGCGCAACCTTTTCCTACTCGCGATCCCAAATTTAGAGATGACAATCATACGCGACCCCCATCTATTTGCCTAGGGAACAATATATACAATTTGTCATTTATAGGTTTTGAATAATATTTATTATATTTATACAATTAAACTGGTACAGTATAAAGAATAGAAAGCAATAATGACATAACATATAACATTAATAGAATGAATACATTTTATGTGAAACCTGAGCCTGGTTAGTTGGTAGAATTTCGTCGAAATTTGGTAATATATTTGAAATTGCCAATCGTAAATCTGGTTCTACCTCGAGTCTAGAACGATGCTTAGTCTTCATTATAGTGAGACAAGAAAAAGCAGTTTCGCATAGATATGTTGAACCAAAAGGAAACAATGATATTAGAGCTTTTTTTTGTAAAATCTGGTTATCACTTTTGGCGGAAATCCAAAACATTTCTATTGTCGTCTCTTTAAGTCATGTGTAGATTTTCGTCAAATGATTACTCGATCAATCGTTCTCTTTCTTTAAGGGTGTTATTATTCGAACTTGAATTATCAAAAGAAAAAGGGTTACGGACCCACCCCAAATCTTCTTCCGGAAATTTTTCAAATTTTACATCAAAATTTTCTATCAGATTTGTCAGATGAATTGAAATTATAGTTTTAATTTCATGTAAATCAATATTGTTGTTCAAAATAAAATCGGACAGATATGAAAACATTTCAAAATTATCTCGTGTAATTTCATTTTTCCATAAAGCTATTTTCTTTTTAAAACATTCTACCTTGTCGCTGAGAGTGAAAATGTTTGTACATAGACCCTGCAAACTCACATTTAGATCATTTAGTTTTCCGAAAATATCGTTGAAACATTTTTCCACCTGACAACCACCTAACTTCAGTGTGAAGAAGAAGCTTGTTATAATCAGATCCCATTTCAGTGCGTGTCGCCAATTACATTGTCGACATTGTAGTAACTACAATGTCAAGCGATATGATAAAAGTATTATGTTTAGGTCTTATTTCTCACTCTCTCGTGACCCCTCGAACTTCTTCCGCGACCCCCAATGGGGTCGGGACCCCTGGGTTGCGCACTCCTGATCTATACTACCACTCGGAAAAAAACTTTTGGTGTTAAATGATAAGAAATGTTTGCCAGAAGCCATTATAATTGCTTGAATATTGATAGTTTTCAAGGTTTGCTGAAAATAAAGTCACCAAATAGGGACTAATAATAATAGTAAACGCAAGAATAATCACCATTACGTAAATTACTTTGTTATGGGCTCTTGCACGAAGTAAACACACAAAGATGGTCGTATATATCCGCTCGCATCTTTCCAATGAACCACTTAAACGACATTTATGATATTCGATGCGGGAAATACATATTGGTCAAAGCGATTTACTTTCTGGTCCATATTGACTTACTAGGCCACCCCATTACATTATGCCTAAAATGAATGTTTACGAGTGACTCGGTTTATCCTAAGCTAGTCTTAAAATTTTTTTGATTCACTACCCACTATAATTGCGATATAAGACTTTAAAATGGAAGATTTAATCATGCATATTTTTACAAGCTTGTAAGAATAATTACAAATGTATTTGAGATTAACTCAAAAAAACTTCGAAATTTTTCGACAAAAGACAAGAAAAATTAAATGATTTTTCACATCGTATTTAAAATAACTTAAGTTTAGAAAGTCTTCACCTTACTGAAATTTTCTAACACGACTCAGAAGGAAATTTCCCTCTTTCGATCGCTTATCCGAGTGCGACGAGACCTGACGTTAAGAAAATAATGGAGATTAAATTCTGATCATGCTTGTGATATCTTCCATGCGTTTGGTATGAGCTCAGGACTAATTTATAAATAAGGAGCCGAATAATCATTTCCAATAGAACGGTCAAGTAAGTCATATTATCGTAATGCCCCCTGACAATGCACTAGGCCAAATCAATAGCAGTAATTGTTTTTACGGTGATAAATGTTAAATTGATATCACATATTAATAATATTAAGAAAATTTATGAAGCGTTTTTCTCACATAATATATTAAATCACTAAATATGTACTATATAATTATAATGAAAATGTCAGCTATATAGTGAATGTTAGAAATTCCACTGAAACAATCCATATTGAAAAACTGAAAGTCTGTTTGTCGTTTTAAACGTTTCTTCCCTCCAGAGGACCCTCGATCAGTCGACACTCGCGCATAGCTCCACTCAGCCGCCGCATCTGCTAGTATTCTTCATCCTCGCGCTTGCTCCTAAGCCCATCCTATCGGGGCAGTTAACCTACGGCCATCCTAAACCCCTCTTAGCCTAGCCCCCACCACCAAATCTCTCTCCAAATAACTCTCTCCCTTTCTCTATCTCTCTCTCCCTCTTCCGACTACATCCACCTCGCGGTGTATCTCCGCGACTCTCACTCTCCGCCCCACGCAACACCCTCCTCAACGCCTCGCCCTCCTTCCTCCTCAACGCTTCGCCCTCCTTCCCTCCTCCTCGCCTTCTACCTCCGAAAAGATGTTATGTCACTCGTAAAATTAACTTTTTACGAGGGTTTTATGGACAAGTTGTCATGTTCCCCAGATTTCGCTTCTGAATGAACTACGGAATACTTTACAGTGTTCTAAAACCTCCTTGCAACCTCTTCGACTCTATTTCTCTGTTTCTTCTTCTATGCTTTCCTCGGATTTACTAACACCCATATTCTCCTCCACCCCATCCCTACTTCTGTGAGATCCTTTCACGAAGGTAGCGAATACTCGATTCTCATTCCCTTTAATCCTCATAATCTTTGTGCACTCCATGTGTATGTGTGTCTCTCTCTCTCTCTCTCTTCGCGTTTCCACTCGGCAGGTTCCTTACATAGTGTAATGACGGATTTTAAGTTTTAAAGGAGTAAAGGAAAAATTTGAGAACCAATTCTGTAAGTAAGAAATGGGATTTCACATACCTAGCGAGTAACGTTTAAATTTAACTTTTCTACGTTTTAAAAAAATATTAACTGGGAGTATAATGTATGAATTTATTATTAATTTACAAAAAAACATTAAATTTAACTACTTCCTCCTATGTAGTCAATTATTGGTTCATATTCAGATACGATCCATTAGCACGGTCGGTGGCATGCCATAAAATGATGCTTAATCAACGCTTAGTTCTTTGGCTTGAATCAGTTTAGAACTAGATATGGGTAGTCGAATAAGTAAAAATGTAATATATATAATACGCTATATAAATGCAATGCTTATACATCATTCTATTTTCATATAGCGAAAGTAATTAATGAAATACATGAAGGAGAAGAATACATCCTGAAACGAGCAGGAGGCCTCTCATTAGAGAATACTCAAGAGTTTTGATTGTTTGTTTCGTATGCTACGTTTATGGCACACACCCTTTTCGCCGTGTGCACATCTCGTCTGCCCCATCACTGCACTCTCGCTGTAATAACTTACACAAATTATTACTTGCTTTGAGTCACCATCGTAAAGGAGGCATTTTTAAATGAGATATGGCAATTTCTCTAAATAGCACCGCACTTTCTTAAACGAGTTCGTATAATATGTCTCGAAGTACTCCCCACTTTATTCCTTTCCTGGAGAGTGTAGTTTTCCTCCATCTCGACCCCAACCATAAGTTTGCAACAAATTGCGCGAGTTGAAAAAGAAAAACAGATTATCTATGTTCGTAAATAACATCGAGTTTCCCCTTATCGCTTTGCCGCGAAAAACTATTCCGTCGCCTGGATTTGCATCATCGAAGAAATCTCGAACGGTATAAAGAATGGAGAGCACTTTGTGCGTACCTGTAAGAAGTCTCTTTACGGTGTCCTCTTAAAATCTAAATAGGCCTGGGGTTTCAGAATCCTCACCATTTTGCATCTTACCAACGGTCGATGGCTCCTCCCTCCGCCCTCACCTTTCTCCCCGGCTACTTCAGCCCACACGTGCGACTCTCTCGAGACCTGTATTTCGAACGAGCGCCACTCATCAGTGCTGTGGCTGCAGAATAGTCCCTAGCGAATCCGTGGGAGCGGAAACGTGAGGAGACAATCATTCTTTATTCCGTGTGGATGCAATGAACCGTCGGTAGAAGGGAGTTGGAGAAACATTCCGGACAAGCGTTAGCATCTGACATTTCCATTTCAAACATTCGCATGGTCGTGTACCCCGAGGAACGGTCGCTGTACGACACATGGAGCGACGGCGTACGAAGGGTGGAGATAGATTTTATACCCGTGGATCTACCCAGGAACGACCACGCTCTCCTCCTTTTCTCTATCTCCCTTTCCTTCCTATCTCTCTCTCTCTCTGTCTCCTCTGCTTGACCATTGGCCATTCTCTCCTTACGCTTTTTCCATGGTTGGACATTTTCACTCAGTGATTAGAATGTCAATGCGCGTGGAAAAAATATCAACTTGCATGCTGATGCGAGTTCCTTAATTTATTTCTTCTTTTCTCTCTCTCTCTCTCTCTCTTACATACCCCATTCCGGTCCATATTTATGAGTGCCATTTTGAGTTTCTAAAAGTTTGCCAAATCCGACGCCCCGCCAACCTCTACTTCAGTCTAACTACGTTTTTCTCGCGACAAAACCGAGTTCGTGCCAAACCTTAATAACAAGTTTTCGCTCATTTCCTTAAAAATCCGTTTATTTTAATGAATAATTTATGGCGGTTGGTGAAAATGTCGCCGAACAGTTACCGTTTGAATCATCTCGTACATTGTTAAATAGTCGAAGGAATTTTCGGTCTTACATAAAGTGACTGCCGAGTTAAACGACCTTCTTAAAGAAAATAATGACACTGAGCTTTGGAATTGTTGCACTTTGAACTATTTATTGAGGCAAGTTAAGTCGTAGAAATGCAGTAAATTAAAAATGGGTAATATCTGAGAAAAGTTTTAAGTTAGACTCACCTTACAAATGAAACATACTGTGGCTGAAGAAAAATCTCAAATATATGAATTACATCCAGAAGTATTTCAACTGAGAATTTAAAAAAAACTCTTCTATCACATGGAACGCCACGTCACACGGAATCAAGATGAGAGCGGTCCAAGACAAGATCAAAGGGTGGCAGGCGAAGCACAGCTCTCGAAATGTTTAATATTCACTTCCATCGTCCTCTTCTCGCTGTCGTCTGAAGAAAGAGCTTGGAAGGAAAAGTCCTCGGGCATGGCGCGACTCTTTGGGAAAGCGTCGAGAAAGAGAAAGAAATAGGCACTCTGCGCATCTCAGGGTTTCTCCGATAGATTACTCGGAAACGTTGGAGGGACCGTTGCAAGAATGGACGAGGACACAATCCTGTTTTCCGAAACTAGGTCAGCTAAGAGAAAGGCTATTCCAGGGACGAAAGAAATACGGTTTTTGCCGGAAACCCCTTTCTGAGGTTCGATTTTGGATGAATTACAAGTTGAAAGTCATCGGCTGATGTTTTTCTGCCGCTGAGCGGGTCCCGGAACACCCTCAATCAACCTCTTTCCCCATTTCTTGCGCGCGGAGACCCTTCTCGTCGGCAGCAAAAAAAAGGGTTAGGGACCTAACGGGACGCTTTAGGACTTGTGCGCTTAGCGTTCTATGAACCGACGTCTCTGCTTTAGGAAGAAGATACGATTTCTCTTCGATGTCACGTTTAAACATGCATTCCTTAATCATAAAATACTTTTCTTCTCTCACAGATATACGAAATAAAAAGTAATTGTGCCCTGCTATACTATGTGACCAACTTGGTTGAGGGGGAATGGCTTTCCGTCAACATTTCTTGCTGAAAATTATTTTGACAAAGCTGATTTATTATGTACTACTCTGAAATCTATTTTGGAAAGTATGTATGCACGATTTAGTGATACATTTTCCGCATATAACACGTTCTGTATTCTGATTTACCCGGAAAAATTCCTTTAAACTCTTACGGTCTAAATATTTGGGTCCTCTGAACTTGAAAATTCGAACCGGAGGTAAATCTTTTAAAGCTAGTCTTAAGATTTATAGCACCAGAAAAAATAATGGCTGTCCATTTTTTGCTTACTCCGCCTAAGCATTATTAGTAAGAAATAGTGGAGCGACCTGCACTTTCTAATCCTTTATCCTCAGGACACCTGCACGCTTTCTCTCTCTCTCTCTCTGTGTATCTATGTATACACATATCTTGGGTTGCATGTATTTTTGCTATTACAGTTGGCAAAAATGACCCATTTATTATCCAGTTCATTATTTATTTCAGTCGTCTAGCATTATTTTATGTGTTCAACTCATTATAAAATGATAAATTTGCAGCATATAAAAGTGTCAACTCTTTAGAGGTGCTGTGTATATAAAGTCATGCATTAGCATAATGTGGACAGCTATCGACGTCAATCAATTCAATCATTCATTGTCTCCCATTTCTTGTATTAAATCAAAATAAACAAAGGAATCTCGTTGCCAAGGCGCTTCTTGGTTAATTTTTTTCGTCGACTAAACCGAAATATACGGCGTTTCCCATGAATGGAAGTTTATTCAATTACCTTCCCGAAATATAGGCAGAGATAAAGATGCTGCACATTTTTTACATGCAAGCTCAGTAGTAAAAACTCCGTCTTCATGCAGCACAAAGAATAACTTTATTTCCGACCCCTCTTAGCCACGGGAATTCTGGGCACGACTCCATCCTCCAACCCTCTCTTCCCCTCTACCTCCTCCAGCCCCCGTCCTTCCATCTCCACCCTATCTCCTCCTATATACATTCCTCTCCCTCTCTTCGCCGTACACGTCTTCTTTCCCCTCCCACCCCACCCCCTCCCCCCTCCCGCCTCAATCCTCTCCATCCCCTCGATACGCTCTTATTCAGTTTTTGAGTCTCTCCCTCTTTTCCACTCCGCTCCACTCCACTCCCCTTCCTAACCGCCTGTATCATTTATACTATTTGTGTTATTTTTTTATTCGGTCACTTGCTGGAGAGGGAGAGAAGCGGAGAAAGAGTAATATAATAAAATCCCGAGACAATCTCCATCCTCTGTCCTCTTCACTCTTCGGGCGGCACGAGCGCTTACTCCAATCTCTCTCTCTCCCTTATCTCAGCTTTTCTTTTTCACTCTCTCCATTCCAATCCTAAAAGCAAGGTACTTCTAGGAAATTTTACTGCTACTCCTTGTCCAAAAGCGCTGATAAACGCTTTCCTTTTTAGAAAGTTTCTGTCGATTACATAATATTAATATCATCGTCGAAATAATTTCATAACGAAATATGGTTCCTTTTTATATACTCTTTATTTTTTAAATACTGATGTTGAACTAGTCCTTAGCTCGAGGGAATAATTTCGAAAATTAAGAATACCGCTCCGAACGAAAATTTTCCACAATTTTCAATCGAGATAGATTTTCTTGTTCTATTACCGCCGAAGGGAAGGTGATTTTCGTATGCCATCTGGAATTGGTCGAATACTAATGGGTTTTGAGGCGTTAATTTCTCATTTCTAGCGTAAGGAATGCGTAATCGATTTCATAATGTCTCTCAAATTTCCATTCATTCTCCCTGTTGCCAGGTATTTATTGTTTTCGACGCGTTGCTATTCGCCTCGTGGGGAAATTTCCTCTCCCCTCCTCTTCTCCCCCCCCCCCCCTCTCTCCTTCTCCCCTCGTGGCCTCTCTCTCTCTCGTCGTCCCTCCTTTTATCGATGGGTTATCATCGAGGGGAGGGTACGCCGATTGGACCTTCGAATTTCCGAATTGCTTTCTTTCTCTGGAACGTTCCCTCTCCTTTCCCTATCTCTCCTCTCCCTTCTCCTTATTTTATGTGGGGCGAGGGTAGCGTTTGGGCCTCCCTCCATTCTCTCTCTCTCTCTCTCAATCTCCATCCTAACGTCTCTCTCTTCTTGACTGAGACGTATAAATGGCGCGGAGGAATTCAATAAGTGACACTCGGATATTGTTGAAAGAAAAACGCTTTCGAGGATGAGAATCGTTTTTTACCCAGTCGAATTTCATCTATCGGTCGATTTATTTCACTTCGTCTCATACCTCATTGATAGAAAAAAACATTTAAACTCTTACGTATGCGACACACGCGTTAAAATTTTCTTTGATCTCAGGAGAAGGAAATTGCAGAATGTTTGACCATTTATTCTTGAAAATTTATCACTCGCCTTCGTTCGATTTGCCATTCCAACGATATTTCGTCTTATCTGTTCAAGTTTCCGCTCTATTGGCTGTCCGAGATAGGAATAGATTGCTTATTCCAAATATGAATAAGTATTCATGTGTTTTAGTGCGATTAATAGTTGAGATGCAGATAGATGAAACCGCTTTGATGAGAAATTGGATTACTTTGACTTAGCAGCGCATTATCCTTTCATAAAGTTGAAATGAACTAGATTTAAACAAGTTCACGAAATTGGTAACATATTTCAAAATTTAGCTCAGTGTACATTTGCAAGGATCGGGATAATTAAAGGAAGAGCAGAGAGGAACGAAAATCTATAAACTAAGAGAAGTATATTAGTAGAGACCAGTATAAAAGTGAATATGTCGCATAAAATTAGCTTCATGCCACACATACTGAGAGTTTGAGAGAAGAATATAGCCATGATATGTTGAAGAGATGGGCTTTGGATGGGGTAGACGTATGAACCGAAAGGAAGGAAACGGAAATTGATATTGATAAATATATGTATATTATTATTAGTTGGATGTTCGGAATCCAATATCAATAAAACAAATGCCTTATTAATAGCTCGCCATGTAACACACTTTGAGCAATTTTTATTGCGGCTACATATTTAAATTTACGGAAATTCGTCAATACTGTTGTAAATATATTGATCTTATTATCTTTGGAATATATAATTTGTTAGCTTTTAGCTTTCAAATGGTTTATTTGACAAAATAAATTTGTCAAAAATCAATTTTTCCTTGAAGTATCTTTGGCGCTCCTTGGGATTGAGGGAAAATCAGAGGGTGGTAGGTTATCTCTCGTAGCCTTGAGGCACGGATGACGGTGCCATGTAGGATATACAAAGGAGTAGACTCTGGGTTGCGTCTAGAGAAAATGGGCAGGGTGTAGGAAGCGGAGGGGAATGGGACCAAAGTAGCCCTCTGAGATAAACCGAGCCAATCGGTTTATATTGGGAAGGGCGAGAGAGGAGTCGGGATCGCGGAGGAGAAGGAGGATCATGGGATTGGACGGAGAGGCTTCACAAGAATCTGACGCCATGCATATATTTATCCAAGGCATCTGAATATTCAGGATTCCGAAAAGGAGAATGCGGGTAAGCTGCCATGCAAGAGGTGCCAGCGTTCGCTTTATTAAAAAGTGTTTGCATTTACGTAACGTTTTTTGTCTTGTCGCTGGTATGCTATAATTAAAAAATCCTTTGCGCATTTTAAACATTCAAAGCACACTGCAAGAAATGCTATGGTATAAATAGGACTACTTTTTAGCTGAAAATCACTGGCACACTTAGTAATCATTTGCAGCATGAGACAACTGAATGTAGAAAAATAATGCGATGCTTTTCATTGAATCTGCTTCATTTTAGTGAAGGAAAACAAATAACGCTTTAAATTTCGCCCTAATTTAAGAAGACCTACATGTCGCGTAAATGAAAACAGCCGTCGTATCTCATTAACAAGAGAGGAAAATTCCCAGGAGCAGATTTACGTTATGGTTTAATTTAATAAGATTTACGGCGCAGAAAAATAAAGGACTCCTGGGGAAGGGTTTTAACAGTGCAGCCAAAGGGGTGGGAGGCAGCGGGTTGTGTGAAAAAAGAGTTGTGTGTAAGGGGTTAATATAGTTAGGGAGAGCAAAGAAGAGAGAGAGAGAGGGAGGAAGGGGAGGATGGAATGAAAAAGGAGCGAGTATATATGTGAGGCAGGGATTAGTAGAGATGTCATCGGAGCGAGTCGCTCGAGAAAAGGGTTTCGCAGGAGAGGGGATGAGAAAGAGGAGGATTGGAAGGAGGGGGGATAGGAGGGAGGGGGGATAGGAGGGAGGGGGATAGGAGGGAGGGGGAATAGGAGGGAGGGGGGGGAGCTCTTTTTCGTCGCATTCTGATGATGAATGCGACCCCAGAAAGAGGGCGGAAGGATGGTCTCGAGTGAAAGCGGGGCGGGGGCGAAGGAGTGAGACTGCAAAGCCAGGCGAGAAATGCCAAAGAGCGCGTGCTCCACCCTTACTTCTTCCTCCCATCCGCCTCTCTCTCACTCCTCGCTCTCTCTCTCTCTCTCTCCCGCCCACCCACTCCTACAAACATCCTCCATCCTTCGTCATCCTCCTTGCCCCCTCCATCGTGTAGCACACGCTCTGCTCCACTCACTTCTGCCCGTCTCCTTGATTTATGGCATCCCAGACGCCTTCCAAATCCACGGACCAGCCTTTCCTCTCTTTCCTTCTCTCTCTCTCTCCCTCTCTCACTCTCTCTCTCTCCCTCTCTCTATATCCTCCGCACCGCAGAGTGAGGAGAGAATCTCTTTGCCAGAGCGGTCACCATCACCTTCTATTCCCTCACTCTATATCTCTCTGTTTTCCTCCCTTAAACCCATGTGTACCGACGCTCGATTTGAATAGATTATGCAAAGACGCAAGAGAGAAGCTGGTGTGGGAATAAACGTTCCGGGATGTTAGAGAAGGGTGCGGAACGGGAAGAGAGAGATGTGTATAAGCAGATCATAAAGAAAATCCGTCCCCGTGGAGCATTCGGAGTGATGGAAGGAAGATCAAGTGGTATAACGTAGACAGAGAGAGAGAGGCGGCCGAGGAAGGAATAGAAGTAGATATACGTCTGACCCATATTTACGGTCACATCGACAAGTAAATTAATTTTCGATTCCCACTCCGTAGATGTTTTTCATTTAGGTAATACTAGCTGAAACGCCCGGCTTCGCGCGAGAAAGTTTTCTTTTAATTAGCGAACGATTTTTATTGTTCGGGGAAAACGTTCCCCATTCCTTAATTACGCAAGCGATGCTTACATTAACATTTACTATTTTATATATTGTATTGTAAAATTTCACCATTAATATAATTACGCATTAACGTCTTACTTAATATTCACATGGATAGATGCACCGAAGCCTTTAAAGCAGCAATAAAATTATGTGGATTATGTCAATACTATTAGCCAAAACGTAAACAATAAACAACATGTTGGTTACCGAACAAATGTAAGTAGATGTATCGATTTATGTTGCGATAAATCTTTCAATGTTAATGGCAAAAGATAGCAATGTTATAATATTCCTTAAAAATCATTTGTCTCACTTTAAAAGTATTCATATATTATATTTAGGCATGAATCCATTGTACCCTTTATCTTGGCGTTAGCTATTCTTCCTCTACGGCGCGCCGTAGAGGAAAATCCACGCCATGGCACGCCGCGGCGTGCCATGGCGTGGATTTTCCTTGCATTAATCTTTACGTGTATATCTCCCTTTGAAGAGGACAACAATTAAGAAATTTAGATTTGTTGCCGCCTGGAAAATGGACATCTAAACCGATATATTTTGCGCTTAAAGGAATATTTCGAGCGATTTAGCAATACCACAAAACATGAACATAATTAAAATATTCAGTCTTTCATGCGTAAAATAAGCCATTTGCCGTGATCATAAATTAATATTTTGGTATATTTATAGCCACATCAGTGAAGGGCTGCATGGCATTTTGGGGTTTCTCCACACCATTTCCCATGCATTCTTATGGAAATAGTATTTTGTTGACCCCATGGAGTATAAGAGACCCCACAGTCTACAAACCTAGACCAAGTTCTTCCTTTGGTCCATAGGATAGCCCATGAAAGTTTTGAGTTCGATAGCTTCAACGGTGTAAAAACGTATAAAGAACATACACACTAAAATATTTCTAAGATGCCTTTGTTTGGGAACGAATGGATAAAATTTATTTAATGAATTCGTTAAATATTTATGCTTGAGAAATTTTATGAATAAATCTAAATTTTATAATGATATTTTTTAAAAAGTTTAACTACTGGAAAAATCTTCTCTTCCATCCGTTGTCATTATGAAAGAAAGGTAACTCTAAATAATAAATGCTTTAAGGGTTAAGCATGCGGTGATTAGAAAATTTTTAAACTAGTTTTTAAAACATACAAATGAAGTAATTTCGGAGGATATGAGAAAATGTAATCACGAGAAATAAAATGTTTATTTTAAAAGTATGTTGATTAAATGAGGATCATAGCATGTGTGACAAATATCTCGTCATAAATAATTTAATATTCAAATAAAGAATATGTGAGAAAACGTGACCTTAAAAATGTATGTTAATTTATATTTCCATAAAAATGGCGCCTTAAACTCGCTTTTACGATTTATTTAGGAGTACGAGTGATATCCCAAAATTATAACACAATTACACTCCAAATTATTTTCGTCCACTTTTTACTTATTATATGTACCATAAATTAACTTTTGCTCTGCTTATTTTTTAAAATAGTGAATTCATTTTAGTTTTTCACAATTCTATTTTATTAGACTCTCATTTTGAATTGTTTCGGGGGCTTATTGAATAAAATTCAATATATATTCGCGTCATACTGAAAAGGCATTGATTGTTAGCTTGTGCGTCACGCAATCGCGAAACTTTGATATCACGCCAAGAATATCAGCATAGTTCTCTCCACTCTTTGATTCAGTCTCTCTGCGGATTACATAACCAGTTTCAAAGGAAATTTTAGGGCAGGAAACATTGTTTTCAACTTTTCGATAATGATGGGTGTGAATATCAATTGAGGAAGATAATAATACATATTGTGCACTTATTACACCAAATAACACAAGACCACTCCATCTGCAATAAACGAAGAGACATTTTAAATGTGTTTCTGGCTGTGTATGTGCGAGTGGTGAGTCTTGTGGAGCCTTGGAACATGGACCCAGAGGATAAGAAGATATAAAATGCGGCAGAAGATGGGAGGGAGAAATGGTGAAGGCGGCCAGGTATGGAAAGGGGGGGGAGAGGGAGAGGGAGCAGGGACAGCCTCTCTTTATTCCTCTCTCTCTCTCTATCCATCCCATATTCCCTCCTGTTGTCCTTTATTCAAGACTTTTCCCTGCGGTTGGTTCGCCACTCTCCATGAAAACCGGTTGCCTCTCTCTCTCTCTCCCTCCATCGTCCCCCACTTGCCTTTTCTCCCAGCCCACCCCCTTCCCTCTTCCAGTACTACGCCATCTCTCTCATTGCCCTCCCCTCCACCTTCACTTGCCCTCCCCTCCACGCGGTGCGGAATACACCCTTCGCCGCCTATTCACGCTGACACATCGTAACAATGCATGAGGCGTATTTTATCATATCCTCAAACTCCTATTTCTATATTCGGTCAGATCTCTAAGCCATCGCAAGACGTCGCTTGAAAGAAATAATACGTGAAACTCGCCTGTTTGTTATAGTGAATGCGAAGGGATGCCTCTTGCGTGTCCCTCTTGCGATACCTCCTTATCCTCATCCTCCAATGGGACTAACTCGTGTCTCTAGCTTCGGGGGGCGCACTTTATTCCACGCACTACTCGCTCCTCGCCCATGCTCGGCGTCTTCCTCCCTCTCGGACTCCCCTCCTCCATTTCCGTGCTCGGAGGAAAGATCGAAGAGCGTGTGTGTGCGTGCGCGCGCGTGAGTGCGCGTGTATGCCTCCCGCACTCCATCCTATCTCCCTACTCCCGCTCCTTCTCCTCCCTCCCCCCCCTTTCTCTCGCCCTCCGCCGCCCCTTCCGCCCCGCTGCACGGACCACCTCTCCCCCCCATCCTTCCCGCCCCACGTCCTCTGCCCCATTCCCTTCCTCGCCTGCCTCCGATCGCGTCACGCACTCCTCCTAGCCCTCATGTTCTCCCGACACCCAGTATGTAGCCTTTCCTACTAGGAAAGCACCCCGCCACTCCTCTCCTCCGCTTCGCTCCTTGCCCCCTCCTCCGCCCTATCTATGCACTTGCTACACTCCCCGCACCCCGGCCTCTTTGCCCCCTCGTCTATCGGCTCGGAATAGACGGAACACCCGTCTGGGAGAGTATGCCTGTGCCGGACGCCGCCATGTCTGCGTGTCGCGCGGCCGTTGTACGTAGCCTCTCCCAGGCCGTCTAAAATTGGCCTCGCCGGGAGTCGATCGCACGAGCGTACTTCCGAGGACGATCAAACGGGACTACTCCTTCTAGCTGGGAACGCTTTCTTATCGAGACGCGAAGACCTGCCGAGGCGTCTCGTCTCGATATATGAGATATAAGGCTTTAGACTGCATATAAGGAAGGCAATTGCACGATCTGCGAATAAAAATCGGTTGTACTTACTTTGGTGGATTTTTTCGAATTTCGAGAAAAGAAGAAAAAGACGAATTCGCGCGAGGAACAGGTTAAACTCTAAGGAGGCAGTTAAGAAAGATTTCTACATTTTAACAGCCTTGTCTTCCTCGAAAATGATTCTTCGGCGGCTGAGAATTAATTGCACGTTTGTTTGCTCACTGAATGCGCACTTCAACTACGCACCTCCCGCAATGTCGAACAATTTTCCCGCCAAATATGTCGCACGTGGAGTCCGAAAATATGCGTAATGTGCAGCGCTGCACTCCACATCCTCGCGAAAAACGGGCCCGTTCCATGGCAGCATCGTGGAAATTATTTAAACAATTGCGCAGGAGAATGTTTATACATTTTAAGCAACACATATTGCATTTGAAGCGCACTATGGAACCGGCGCAAATACGTACGCAGGAGGTAACGCCAGGGAGAGCGTGCACCGCCTCGCCGCGTAGGCGTGCTCATGGTGCGGGGGGAGGAGAGCGAGGGGGAGGCGAGGGGGAGAGAGGGTGGCCGCCGGGGAGCGCACCACCCCCTCTCCCACCCGTGCACGCTTCCACCTCCTCCTCCCCCCTGCACCACGCGCCCAACCGTAGCGTGGAGGATGGGCGGAAAACGCGGGTGAGGCGGAGAAGGTCCCCCGTTCGACTCCCGTGCGGATCCCGCGTCCCGCTATAGTGCACCTACACGTTTATGTTCCCCGCGAAGCGCTTGCAGCGCGGCGCAGTCGCGTAAACCCAGCCATCACCATGGTGACGAGTGACGTGTCAGTCGAGGCACCTCGATTGGAAGAGGGTGGGTGATGGGGATGTGCGGCGGGGATGTGGGGAGAGGTGAAGCCGCATACTGAAGAGTGCGTATGCGGTGAGCGTGAGATAGAGAGAGAAGGGTAGGGGACGGTCAGGGCGATGCATTTCGTGCCACGTATTTATGTGTTTCAAATATTACATTTCTCCCTCCGAGATGACCACAAATTTCAGAGAAATCGACTATTCTCATCATTTTCGAATGACACGATGCGTTATTCGTAATTAAAGAAAAACCTCAGAAATATTTTTGTTTATGCAAATTACACTTGCTTCATTTCTGGTTAAAAATGAAATCCTTCAGGATAACTCTTAGATAATAGCCATTAAGACATAATTGGAACAATTTTCAATTACAAATAATTTAATTTATTTGTAATGTTTTGATATCACTATATGTTTATGTGAATTTAATTAAAATTATAAATGTACCAAGCATTGGAAAATCGCTGCTATAATTGAGTTAGAAAACAGATGGTTTTTGAGTTAATTTTTCGTGAATTTCAACTCCCGTACTAATTTAAAGCGCTGACTTTTATTTTTTCTGTGTGGCTTCGAATCTTTGTAAGAACAGATTTTCATTCGGGTTATGCTTCGATCCAGAATTTTGCAATATTATATATTTCATAATTGATCATATTTGGATTTAAACGGTCTTTATCTAAGGCTGCATAAATCTGGAAAAAAACATTTCCTATCGAAATATTTCTCCATCTCATTCCTTAGATAGTAATGATCAGATATTGTTAGAATTATTTTCCACATCTTACTACTTCGTTTTGTTCCGTCATTGCAAAGTTTTCAATGCGCGTGAAAAGTTAAACAGCTTTTTTTAATGCGTTTGATGAGCATATTTTCAATTTCCGATTTTATGAATAATTCTTTTAAAATGGGTATTCAGTTTTCGTACAACTCAGTCAGTGACTGCAGAGAATCTAAATTGCTTAGCAACAGCTTTTATAGCGTATATATGGACGCTCTTCTAGGGTACATTTTGGACTTAATAATCCAATAAAGTACGATCATTCATACGCTGCTATCGCCGTAGTTACGAGCTGGTTTCACGGAAATACGTAACGTGGCACAGAAATAAAGCCGCAAGCTTTATTTTCTCTACTCTCCATTACTTCTCTTCGGCTCCATGGGAGGGTCTTGCTGTTCGAGTAGAACGTTTGATTTCTGACGGGAGGCGGGGAGACATAATGTATATGAATCACAGCAAGCAACGCCCATTCCCTTATAAGGATGTCTGTGTGTTTTGGTGGTTGGGGGTCGGCTGACGGTCCATGGAGTCTTGCGAGGTCAATGAAGGGACGAAGGGAAAATAAACAACGTGCAATGCCATTTCGTAGGGCGACAGAGAGAGAGAGAGAGCGTCGTTACTTCCTTTGGGTTGATGATGTTGTTTCTGTTTTCTGAGGGTTGAGTTTAAGTGAATAGGTTTTGAGGGTTGTCACCATGGCAATAAAATGAGCAGGTTTCTTCGCGAACAATTTCCATGGGATAGGGTAAGTTAATACTTATAAATGTGTTCAACTTCTTCAGATACCGCTACTATAGTCATATTACTTAACATTTAACTTGAGTGAGAGAGAGAGCTTTAAAAACAGTCTATTTATATTTGTAATAGTTTTATAGCCTTTCATAAATGCTTTCATCATAGATACCGAAAAAACATGTTTAAATAAGTTGTTTGAAGTATTCCTAAACTTTCATCTTTAATAAAATGTATAAAATTTTCTTTAGAATTCCAGCATCATAAATTATTTTTCAAGTTTTTGATGCATTTAATTTCATATATTAGATTTACTCGTAACGAACTACCCTCAGCGTATGAACAAGCTTTCCATAGAGGAAGGAATAAGCGATCATAATGCCGTGTACGTAAAATTTAAGCTAAAAGTGGAGAAACAGGTTAAGGCTAGAAGACGCGTATACGCCAAAGGCGATTTCTCGAAATTTAGGTCTTTTTTACAGACACAATTCCCTAATTTCTGCGAGGCATCTATCGACGCTAGTACAGAGGAATTATAGTGCGTGTTCAGAGATATGATGCGAGAGGGTACGGATAAATTCATTCCACATAAACGTGATGGTGCAGAACCAAGATGGTACAACCAGGAAGTTACATGCGTCCTTAGACGGCAAAGAAAACTTCACGCTCGCTTAAATACCAATTCTTCAAATGTCACAGAGGAACAGAGGTCAATGATACGGCATCAATATAGAGAGGCGCGGTCAAGAGTTAGAGTAACAATGCGAGAAGCATTCAATGATTACAAAAATAATTTGAAAGAAAATCCGAAAGCATTTTGGTCGTACGTTAGGGAGATTCATGGTAGAGGCCCCACCATAGGGTCATTGAGAACGGAGGCAGGTGATGTAGTACACGATAGCGCGGAAAAAGCGAATTTGTTTAATGAACACTTTCAGAAAACGTTTACTTCGGAGAGCAACGAATTTGAGGAACCAGCTTTGAATGATGAGGGAAATTCGATGGAAGATTTGATATTCTCTGAAACAGGCATCGCGCACCAACTATAGTCTGTTCACTATCTAAAGTCTCTTGGCCTTCTTAGAGCAAGTAGCCAATCACGAACGTTTCCCCTTCCATCGCCCCTCACAACTTTCGTGCGGAAGAACAGATACCGGTGCTCTTGCGGATTTTCTCCTTCAGCTGATATACTACGCAATTTCTAAATAAAATACTTCCCATCCTTCTTTTTGATCCGGGCTTTGGACGGCGGTAGGAATGGCAACGCAGGCCGATGTGAATTCTTCGAGAGCAGGAGTGAGACTCCCCACTACCTTCCCAAACAAACCGTCTCCTATTGGCTGCTGCCAACTGGCGTACGCCCAGTCTTCAAGGCCAAGAGACTTTAGGTAGTGAACCGACTATAGAGTCGATTAAGCAAAATAAGTCTCCCGGGCCGGAGGGCATACCCGCACGTGTGTTAAAAGAGCTAGCCTCGGTAATCGCACCTTACTTGAAAATAATAATCGAAAAATCCGTTGCACATGGTACCGTTCCGAAAGACTGGAAACTAGCATACGTAACGCCCATCCACAAAGGCGATGATAAAGAGAACCCCGAAAAATATAGGCCGATTTCCTTGACGTCATTATCGTGTAAGATTCTAGAACATATAATCGTTAGCTCTGTTCTGCGTTATTTATGATGCCATTTTCATTGATTTTAAAAAACGTTTGATAAAGTACCTGCCCCATAATAAATTAATAGGAAAACTACGAAAGTACCGCATAAACCTAAATATCGTGAGTTGGGTAAAAGACTTCCTCTCCAACAGAAAACAGATATTAGATATTGATGGGAAATCTTCATACCCGGTAAAAGTCGCATCAGGTGTTCCACAGGAATGTGTCATAGGCCCACTACTATTCCTGGTATATATAAACGATATCTACTCGGTAGTTCGCTGCAAAATAAGACTTTTCGCAGATGACACCGTTTTATATAATGAGATAATGAGCCAGGATGACCAAAAATCGCTCCAGGAAGATTTAAACGCCCTTTCAGCATGGTGTCAAGATTGGAAAATCGAAATTAATCACAGCAAAAGTTCCCTGTTGAGTTTCTGGAAGAGTAAGGACAATGAATTAGACTCGGAGTACAGAAGTGATAGATTGAATATCCAATCTGCGAGTGCGTTAAATATTTAGGAGTCACCATTTATCGTGATCTATCGTGGAATATGCATATTCGAAGGATCGTAGGCGCAGCTAATAAGAAATTGGGTTTCGTAGGCAGAATAGTAAGAAGTAGCACAGAACAGGTAAGAGAAACGTGTTATTTATCATTGGTCAGATCTCAGGTCGAATACGCTTCCAGCATATGGGATCCGTACGAAAAGGGACAGATACTTGAGTTAGAAAGAATCCAACGCAGAGCAGCCAGATTCGTTAAGCAAAAATATGAGCAAAAATTAAGCGCCACATCACTCTTGAAGGAGTTGAATTGGATATCGCTAGAGGATCGCAGAATTAGCGCTAGGTTAAAGCTTCTGGAGAAATTTAGGTCGGAAGTTCTCTTAGAAGAGGTCTCAGGAATGTTAGAGGCACGGCACGAGGGTAAAATACGAGAGATCGACTGTAGGACCGAGCGTTATCAGAGCTCGTTTTTTCCAAGGACCATACGGGATCATAATAGGAGAGTGATTCCCACGAGGGACGTTATTAGGTAGGTTTTGGTGCGCTGCATCCCCTGCCACCCACCAGTCTGGTGATTTGCAGGGTATCATGTAGATGTAGTCTTATATTCCTGATGTAAAATTTCCGCAGATGTATCATTAAATTTAATATAGAAAAAACATAAAGATAATAAACATTATATGCGAATGCTCTGGGAATGCTATTTTTTGGTCCATATTTCTTAGCGGTCATCAATACAGATACTTTTTAGTATGCCACATGAGGCGTTATCTCGTCCAACTTTCCACTATTTCTCCTCCTCGCTTTCCCTTACTCTCTTTTTCCCTCTGCCTCCTTCCATCCACCTCACATCATTCCTCCCCACGTACACGCATCTCGCTCAAGAATCGCGCCATTAATATCCATTGCTCAATATTTCGCTCTGCCTCTCTCACGCCTGCTCTTTCGAGACCCATTACTTTCCTTTGCCCGCATACCACCTCCCTAATACCCTCCTCATCTTCCCTCGAGATGCAGTCAATTCTGCTGCGTGGTGGGAACTATATATTCTCACGGTTAGTGCTCTAGTTTTTCAACTTTACCTCATAAATGCGAAGGACTATCATATCCTCTGATGAATCTATTATCACAAAATATTTTTACTTCATTAATCGTTTGTATTTTTTCTAAAACGAGAAACTGATCTGTTTAATTTGGGGCAATCGCTGCCATATTTAGTGCCCTCTCGCAGGCCTTACGTTGGTATTGCGTCATCTACATTAAATCATTTGTTGTAGTTGTTGCTGTTACGAAATGGCTGGTCAATGTTAATACCGAAAAGAGATAGTTATTTTTATCAATAACAAACTATAATCTACTGTTTCTATAGGTTTATAAGTTAACCTAGCCCAAAAGCAAAGGGCAGACGGAATGAAAGTTGGGAATACTTTAAGATGACGTAATCGCTGGAATTAAGCAAGGCATATTCTGTGGATACGAGAGCCAACAAGGATAGAAGCGGCACATGGAAACGCTTTCAGGCATATGAGTAACTGAATGTGAGCGTGCGTTGTATGGCGTGGAAGAGGTAGGCGTGGAGGGGGGAGAGGGTGATAAATTAAGCCGTTGGACAGAATCCCCGGAGTGGGTGTTGGTGAATTAGCGAGTCGGAATAAGATTTTAGGGTTAAAAGGTGGCAGCAGAAAGATATAGAACTTAATATATATGTATATAAGAATATAAGTTTTCTCGAGTGAACTTTGTCGTTACAAAGTAAGCTCATATTATTCCCATAAAATTTGGAATATATTGGTCCATTTGTCACGAACTTGTATAATTAAAAAAGCCTTTACAAAGTGCAAGTATTATGAAAGTATTCACAGTTTCCTAGTTATAAAATGGATCTGTTAAAATGTTATTTTTCCTTTAATAATTACTAACGGTACAACGATTATATAATGTCGAGCGAGGAGTGATCGATATACAGGTTGATCTGCAATTGAAAAGTATGACTCCTCGCTTACCATATATAAGATTATTTTAAACTGTAGGTACTTGAGTTCAAAAATGACAAAATGTAAGAACATTAATAATAGAGCTTCACTTATATTTTTAATGCAATAGATGATCAATAAAGCTTCTTAATCCACAAGAAACGTTTTCTTGCTGTGTTACCTACATTTCCTATCCTACAGTTATAATATAAAGCTACACTCCTGAGGCGTAAGAACTAGCTATACAGTTTCGTCAAGTAAAATAATAGATTACCTGCACCCAAAAAATCCTTCATTACGTGAATATAATTGGAGAACTATTTCACTTTAACGTGAAAAAATTCTCAGGGTTTTCGATTCTTTTCCATTATAATTTAGATCCATTTGCATACGGATTGCATTTTCATGCTATCTTCAAGATCATTTATTGTCCGTTGGTTTCTGAAAGGATACCGCTGTGACCCTCTGCATTCCCATCCTCTCCTTCCTCCGTTTTGCCCCTCATCCCTCCTACATATCATCTCCCACTCTTCCGCTCTTTCCTCTCCACTTTCCTTCCTCAGAAATATCCTCGAGGGCTCTTTAAGGCATCCCAGGCGGTCCACCGCACATGCCCACTTATTAAGCTCCCTCCCCTTTCCATCAGCCGCACCCGATTCCCCCCACCACACCGTATTTCTCCCGGTCTCCTGCCATCCATCCGGTAATCACCGCAATCAGTAGAGAAGGAACCGCTACTCGGGGGTGAAGAGGGAAAGAGAGGGAGAGAGAGATAGAGGAGGAGGAGGGAGAAATGGTTACGGAGGAAGGGAGAAGGCTAGGAAGCAGATTGGACCACCATTGGCGAGGGCTGCCAACCTCAAGGATAATAATTTGGGCTTCAGAAAGTTTTGAGGAATTTCTTCAAATATACGGGATAGGAATAAAATGCGAAGCGAGGAATACGTTAAAATTCCACTGTTCGAATTAAACGCAAGAATTTTTAGAAAATGTCTTTTAGTTTTAAACTTACTCATAGACTGATTACGTCAGGGTATCATATACCTATGTAGTTATTTTTCTTTAGAAGTGTTTATCAGGTATAGATTAATTTGAATGACTAATATTTAGGTAACGCTGAGTATTTTTATCCGTTCTAAAACAAACTTTAATCGATCGAATATTAGGTGTGATCTACGTCAAAGAATACAATATATAATTACTACATCAATTTTGTGACATTCAACCATTAATTATAAAAATAACGTTTGTACTATTATACATAGCAGCTGGTGGCAGAGTAGGCAGCTTGGCATAAGTGTGTTTTACTCCGTTTAATTGGTAGTATCCATTTTCTGTTAGAATGCCGGCTGTGATTGGACAAAGAGCGGCATTCCCTCGGGTACCCAGCGAAATAAAACGAGATACTCTCCAAATGAGACGACTTGATTCTTCTCTCCCTTTTGACTCTGGCGTTTGCCGGTGTATGGTGGATGGCTGGGGGAGGGTGGGCGGAACAGGAAATTAGTTCTCCGAATTTGGGATCGCGGTGTCGGGGGCGCATGCGCAGAAGAAGTAAAGGATCGCGGAGTGGATGGTTGGGTGGGTGGGAAATAGTGAAGGGGTTTTGGGATGAGGTGAGATGGGAGATGCGTGCGTGCGTGCGACGTGAAGGATCGGATGCTCTTATTGGATGGGAAGCTGGCGCCCTCCGGTACGAGCGAGGCGCCTTCGATAAAAAGCGCCACGTTAAATAGGGGGTGAGGCCTGGCCCTAACGAGATGATAAATGGACGCTTTCCCAAAATAAATCCTAGGAGGAGAGTGTGTGGCTGTGGATTTGTGCTCCAGTTTATTCGATAAGCATTGCAACCAATGGAGGATACTTGTTTGTTTGTGTATTAAAATAATTATTGTGCAAGTTAAGTATCACATTTTAAAAGAAGAGTTCACATTGAATCACGTTTAAATTTCTCTTTTTAATTCCATTATTTTATTGTATAGTGCTAAAAACAAAAGGAAAAGCAAGGAGTTTACTTTTCTCCTATATTACCACAGTCAGTCAATTCAATCGAAAGGGAAAAATGAAGTAATCCTGGTATTGACAATCAATCCCGGTGAATTAATTGTGGTCATTGGATTTAAAATTAATTCTTTAATTTAGTGTAGAAAAATTTGAATTTTATGGTAAGAAATTGTCTCCTTTTAAATTCCGCGAAATAGCAATTAAATTATCTTTTCAACTCCATTTCAAAACTTCGATAATATTGTCCCATTAAACTTCTCTATGCGGCTAGTATCGCTGTAAACTGCTTTAAACTAATTATATGTTAAGTTGCAGTTATATATGTGTTATGGAATTTCCTTAGTGACAGATTGCAATCAGTTTACGTATATTCATCATAAATATCACGGGTAACCTGTCCATTATTATTGGTTCAACTGTTTATATTGTGATTACTATATTAAAAATAAATGAATGTTTTTTGTGAATAAATTAACATCGTCTGCGAATTATTTGCATATATATGCTACACTTTATTATACAAATAGTAATTACATACTTACAAAATGTATTACTTTCATTTTGCCGTCAGGTCGAAACAAAAACTCATTCACAGAAGCACTTTCATGATAATAATTAAAAAATATTCAATCTATGTTACCTAAACTCATTAATTTATTCTCATCGCCCTCTAATCTCCGGAGAAATGCTTAATATGGAGCCTTGTGGTTTGATCCAAGGGGTGAAGCTGTACTTCCGGTGCGAAGGAAGGAATGATGGATACAGGGCGCGCAGGAAAGCGAGAGGGAGAAAGGGGAGTAAAGAGGGAAGAGAGGAAAGATTTTGAATGCTGGTTGAAGCGCTCTACGCTCTTATGAAGGACGTCGACACCACTAGCATGGGGATGGAAAGCATTTACTGGTTAGAGGGAGCAGAGAGAGAGAGGAGTGGGATGGAGATTAGGAGAATAACAGCCATCCTCATCGGACGCGGTGAGTCGAGAAGGTTGAGGGAGAAGGGGTGAGGAGAGAGGAGGAGGAGAGAGAGAGAAGGAAATTTAGAGGAAAGAAGGAATAGGAAGCGGAAGTAGGTGTGTTGCGGTGAATGAGAAGCACGTGTTTAATAGAAAACAGATTTTACTTTGAATCTTACAACAAAAATAGATATTTTTATAATAGGCGGATAAAAGTTTTAAATGATTTCACTTTCCAAATCACTCGAAATCAACAAACCATTAAAAAGTAAATGACTAAATGATCTCATACTCTAATTAATAAAAAAAATAATTTGATACTCTGTTATAATTTACGGTTAAATTTGAACATTCCAGTATCAAAAATCATCTTCATTTTTTCTATCATACCTAATGATTTAAAAAAGTACGGGGTTGGCTTCGTGAAATATCACGTTAAATGTGAAATATAGGAAGTTTTTATGCATACTGTCTACATTATCTGCGGATTATTGTTTTCCTTGAAAAATGTGTCCATTATACCGACGAATCTCATTCCTAATCACGAGAAAACTATTCTCTTCAAATATCCACACTTAATTATATAGGTTTATTATTGTACTATGAAATATATGATCAGCAGATATAAAATGTTTCGCTCATACTTTCGTATTATTTATTTTATTTGAGGCAGCGTATTTTTGGAACGGTGGCCATAGGTGGAGCGTCCGTTTACGTGTTATTACGAAGAAGGAGATAGAGGGAGGAGTTAGAAAAAAGATGGCGGTGAGATCTTTACGGGAAATCGACGAGGGAGAGGTTAGATGAGGGAGGAGAGGGATGATTGCCTGGGAACTTCAGTGAGAGCCTCTGAGATGGGGACGGATCTGATGAGGAGGCGGGGGAGAAGAGGGAAGGTGGCCGGGGGGGGAATAATGGGAGGGAATGTGGCGGCGTGGAGAAGTGGCAAGGGCAGGTGTTATTGTACGGAGAGGAAATGAGGTTAGGGGTCGAGAGGGAAGAGAGGGAATGGAGGAGGAGAACAAAAGGAGTCCTGGGTTCCGATGAAGAGAATAGGGCCGTGCGGAAAGGGGAAGGGAGATGGGGTTTGGGGAGGGGAACGTAGGACTTTTTGGAAAGCTTCGGGTGATTCCACGAAATGGGAAGGGTGGAGGAAAAGTTTGGGTAAAGCAGGAGAGGCGGCGAGGTGAGGGAGAGAGAAAGAGGAGGGGGAGAAAAGAGAGAGAGAGAGGAAAGCGCTTGGGATGGAAGCGAGAGGGACGAGAGTGGAAAGAGTGAGGGGTCGTAAAGGCAGTCGCCATGGCAACGAGACGCGGCTGGATTCTCGTGCCTTGAGAGGGCTCGTCGTTGCCGCACGGCGGAATGAGGATGGAGGAAATGGATGAGAGAGAGAGTAGAACAAAGGACGGAGGTAAAACTTTTTGGAAGAGGCTGAAAGGGGTGACGAGGTGAAGAGGGTGTTAGAGGGATGGCTCTCCTTCTAAATTGGCGCCGCGTTGAGCGAGAGGGGCATGAAGGGGGCTTTGGGGGAGAGAGGGGAGGCAGGAGGGTGCAGGGCGGAAAGGAGGTGGAGATGTCATCAGCGGCGCACAACCTCCCCATTCGGCAAACTGCCTTGACGACGAAAACTTTACGTCGGTTCACGTAAACTGTATGAATAAATTAGGACGAAAGGGAACATTGACAATCATCATTTTTAACACCACGGCAGTCAGACTAAATTAAGGTTTTATGTATAGTGAACAGAAAACAAAAGTAATGCTGGGACTAAAGTAATTCCGTGACTCCATTAATAGGGACGTAGCTTAATATAATTGATCAATCCAAATAGGAAATATAAAGGTGTTCTATAATACCTAAGCTTTTGGATGTTATTCGTAGCAAAAAGCAATGCCTGCATCAAAAGCTAGTTTCCACAGTCATTTGTGTTATTGATCGTTTTTGTTTCTGTAGGTGAAATGTCTGCGGTATAAATTCTATAGTATCGATTTATGTGTAACTTTAGCTGTTCTTTAAAAGTATTTCGTTGTACTGAGCAGAAAGTTTTCCTACACGAAAGGATCGAAATGAACAAGGACGGATTTAATGAGTTTAGAGAGAGAAGCCACCAACATTATTTTGATCGGTAGATAGGCTCCCGAATGAATCCTCTCTCCCAATCAAAGGGGAGATGAGATCTGATGAATAAAATTCGAACCATTTCCTTCCTCGTTTTAATTCAGATTTATTTTCTGCTATGGAATGAGAACCAATGGAAAAACTCAAAATGGAATCTCTTAATGATGGAAGACCACTTCATTTATATCTACTAGATTTATAATCAATTACACGTTACAATTTTTGATGATAAAAATTTAAAACTACTTATTTATTTAATGGAGATACTAATACATTATCAATCATTTCGATAATTTAATTTTTAAAATTATAATATCTAACAATAATATCAATAAAGAGTAAAATTGTTATTTTTGTAAAAGGAATTTTTATTATCTTTTATTTATTTGATAAATCCCATCGGAATTCCATTTATCTCAATTATAGGAGCATGCACGCTAATATTTCCTCATGATTTGAGAAAGTAAAATTAAAACTAGAATAGGTCATTTACGATTATATTATCGAATTGTCGTAGTGTTTTATACATTAATAGGAATATGAGCCATTTTAATTCCTAATTTGAATAAATTTACACTCTTCCGCACATTCTTTTCTATCAATTTACTTAATATTTCTTAACCATTCCTCCCAAAGCGTAAGTTTTCATGACCTCGTCTTACTTATGAGGGTTTGAATGGAGGTCACTTCCAGATGTTTTTATGAGAGTTCCTTAGGGTTAACGCTAAAAGGTATGGACGGATAAAGGGAAGAAGGTGACCTAGAAGATAAAGAGGGAACAAGAGAAATAATCAGACAGTGTTCGGAGCCATATATATATATATATATATATATATATATATATATATATATATATATATATATATATATATATATATATATATATATATATATATATACATACTAGCAGAAATACTCGCCGTTGCTCGGGGATATTTGGTTCAAGTCCGATCGGAATTCTAGATGATTAATGGTATTTAAGAATTCACTCGTCCGCTGTTTTGAATAAAACGGGCAGAGAGAAACGAAAACCACGTTTGAATTATTTCTGGGAGACCTCCACAATCGTACCAAATTTGATTCAAATCAGTAGTAGGACTTGGGAAAATACGCGTAGTTTAATCAGTCCCCGCCGTCCAATTACGGATAAGGAAGTAGTCGTTTCCCACCTTTCTCACTGTGTATAAGATGTAGAGTTACCTGTTCTTTATTTTTACGTGTTATCTTGTGGGAAATTCAAAATTATCCCCGGGTCTTTTTGCGAGATTTATTTTGTCTAAAACCTTCTCAGGGATGACATAAAAGCATGTGCAAAGTTTGAAAGTTTTTTTGGACTTTGTATTCTTGAGTTATTAAGGTACAAACATATAAACATACAAACATTCTCATTTATATATACACACACACACTATCTGAAACGCCCGGCTTCGCTCGGGAAAGAGTTTTCTTTTAAATAGCAAACGATTTTTATTGCTCGGGGCCCCGCGCTATTCTTCCTCTACGGCGCGCCACGGCATGGATTTTCCTTGCATTAATCTTTACGTGTATATCTCCCTTTGAAGAGGACAACAATTAAGAAATTTAGCTTTGTTGCCGCCTGGAAAATGGTCATCTAAACCTATAAATTTTGTGCTTAATGGAAAATTTCGAGCGATTTAGCATGTAATACGACAAAACATGAACAGAATTAAAACTTCAGTCTTTCGCGCGTAAAATAATCAATTTTTCGTGATCGTAAGTTGATATTTAGGTATATTTATATCCACATGCATGGCATTTTGGGGTTTCTCCACACCATTTCCCATGCATTCTTATGGAAATAGTATTTTGTTAACCCCATGGGGTATAAGAGACCCCACGGTCTGCAAACCTAGACCAAGTTCTTCCTTTGGTCCATAGGATGGCCCATGAAACTTTTGAATTCTATAGATTCAACGGTGTAAAAACGTATAAAGAACATACATACACACATACACTCTAAAGTATTTATAAGATATCTGCATTCATCCTTATTTGACAGTAAAGACTTTTAATCATTAAGTATAAATATGTTATCAATTCAAAGTCAAACTATTCGTACAATATGAATTCATGCTTTTTATAATATTATACTTTTGAACGCCATCCGACCTGATGGGCACAATCTTCAAAGATAAAACTAAGATCTCTATCAAAGGTACATTTTTCCATTTTTTCCTTAGAAAGCACTTATAAGTACAAGCTGTCCGCTAGAATATTTCGTTGGAATTCGAATAAATTATTTAAAATATTCTTCGGCCATGATAAGAATAGGAAAAAACCTTCCTTTGGATATTCCAACCGACACATTTTTATTTTACGTGCGTCCACAGACAATCCGTTGAATGAAATACCTCGTGTGTGCTCCGTGGCCAGAGTTGAGATCGAAATCAGTTCGAAGGGATGCGATGCAGGTGAATGGGGAGTGGGTGGGGGTGGGGGTGGGAGGGAGAGGTGGAGGGGGGGGTGAAGGGCAAGGGGGGTGGAGGAGATGACGGGAAAAGGAATAGGAGAAAGAGGGTTGGGAAAAGAATGAAAATGGAAAGCAGGGGCTTTAGAAGGGGAAAAGGGAAACGAAATGTTGGCTGGAAGGTAGCGGGCGGAAGTCGGGCCTCTTACGATGCGATGGTTGAGTGAGACGGTTGAATACCGGCTCTATTCCTCCCGTTTACCCATCCTTCTTCGCGTTCTCTTCTCTCTCTCTCTCGTCTTGTTTTCTTGCTCTTATATTTCTCTCTCTCTTTTTTTGTATTTCGGAATTGGAAACAAGGAATGGGAGTTTGGGCACACGAATATAAATGGGAGGAAATGAGACGATGGCGGGAAAATGGCAGCGTCGGAAAGAGAGTTGGAGAGAGAGAGAGGGAGAGAGAGGAAGATAGGGGGAGAGAGAGGAAGATAGGGGGAGAGAGAGAGAGAAGTAAAGGCGATTTTGCATCGCGTATGGGTGGAGAAGGAGAAGACAGAGGGCGAAAGCGGCGAGGTCACGGGGAGGAGGAACGGGAGGGAGAGAGAGAGAGATAGGAGGGGGAGGAATGGATGAGGAATTCCATTTAAGGCCGGAGAGAAAGAGAAAGAAAGACCGAGAGTGGATTTTCTGTGGAGAAGCCCTCCCGGGAGTTCAGTCTCGCTCTATTCCCCGGCATTCGCCCTCATCCCCTTTCTCCTCGTCCAATATCTCTTCCGCTCTCCTTCTCCCTCCTCTACTCATCTACTCTATTCCTCCCTCTTTCCCCTCCATCTTTTCCCTCTCTCTTCCACTCTGCCCTTAAAGTCATCTTCTTTAGTCCCTCACTAAGATTGGTCAAGATACGAGCCTTCTCTTCAGTACCTTCTTCTACGCTCCTCGCCTCCGCCTCCCCCCTCACTCTCTCCCCCTCCCCCTCACTCTCTCCCCCTCCTCCAGTTTCTCCCTTTCCGCCTCCCCCTTCCCCCTATCCATCTCTTATGCCAACGCGAGCGTTTGAGATCCGACCCTCCTTCTCCCTCCCCTTCGCTCTTCTAACTTCGAATGCTCTCGACTCGCTTTTCCGTCTCATTTTTCCCTTGATTGGGACCGTAAATTCTTTACGCTGAGTGTTTTAACAGAATATCCCAATCCTGGTCCGTATCTATATATGAATTTTCTTTAGAGAAATGTTTATTATAATGATCATCCGGGTTCTATCTATCTCATCCTCGGGATGGAAGGTTACTAAATCAATTTCAATATCTTTGGCAGGGATTCCAAATCTGGTGCTCTTAAGAAATCTGAATGCTTTTATTCTATGCTTAAAATCCCGATTCGTAGCACCATAAATTTAGTTTGTTCGGTTGTTATTCTCTTTTAAAAGTATTGAAGTCCGTCGATAATGATTATGACGTTGATTTGATTTTATTTGCGAATATTCTTATTCTTGCGCGAGTATGGCGGTGCACACTTGATATTCTAGAACAGAGGTCAGCAAAGTTTCATTCAAGGCGCTGGAAGTTGCGAACGCTGCATCGGGTAGCAGAAGAATAGGATTATTCATAGAGACGCTTAGGTATCAGATAAGCAGAAATTGAGATTAAACATTTTTGAATATTTAACCATTAAAGGCTTTTTATGGTAATTTTAATGAGCAAATATGAAATTACCTGTGTTAAACTAAAAGATAGCTACTTCATCACAGCTTCGAAGGGCGCGTAAAAATGCTTTCGAGAACCGCATGCGGCCGTAGCTTGACGATCTCCGTTCTAGAAAATAAGTTGGTGCTCGCCACAATAAAGAGGTTGGGAACCCATGGTATAAGGGAACTCGCTCGTAAAGAAGATTGTATGGATGCTTGGTTTGAATTTACTTTGCTTCATTTATTTTTATTTATCGTGCTTTTCAAGTTTTCTTCACAAAAATAAAAAATTAACGCCTCATGGTAAGACCGTGTCCGTCTGTCTGCACGCGTGTTTTTCAATATCCGAAACTATTGAGTAGATTTTCGTGAAATTCGGTATTAAGAACCTGTTGAGCAAAGGGCAATAAGTAAATTCGCATGACTCAATCAGAGATGAAACTGTTACCCAAGAATGAGTGCCACCTTTTCATGACCAAAAACTTAAATTTTCACCTTACCTCGTAGAAAAATATTAGTTATAAAGAAAAGGTTTCTAAGAGAAGTTTTAGAATTAGTTATTTGACGTAATTGCCTAACTCTTAAAAAGCGCCTCTACCTTGCACGTGCGCACGCATGAGGTGAGCATATTTTCTATCTAGTTCAGTATAATAATAAATTACTTAACGCCGCATTTACTTTTTGGTTATTCTTTAGGAAAATATTTTGTTTTTAAAGGATATAGTTACTAGATATGATGTTATAAGAAAAGCATTGCTAATTACGATAAATATAACGTAAATTTATAATTTATAAGTAAAGATAAATTCTTTAATTTTATCTAGAATATAAAATAAAAACCCAATTAAAATGAAGGCTTGTGGTTCGTATTTAAAATTTGAAGGTGCTTATTATCAGTTATGATTCATTTTAAAATACCATATTTTATGTAACTGTTTGAATGTAGGTACTAGACTATTAACTTAACGATCTGCATAGACACTCATTTATTGAATAGTCGAAAAATCGGCTTATAGAAGATAGAAATGGTCTGTACAAAATTACATACATTTTGGGTGCCGCGTTCCGTTTCCTCAAAAGTGAAGGCCGGCGCAAAAAATGGCAATATCCTTTAATGGCTCACACCATGAACACAGCCACTCGAACTGTAACATTTCTACCGACCCCACATCCAAAAAAGCGTGCAACACCAAAGGCACCTGTCAATTGAAAAATCCTTTTTAACGCCTAGGCGTGCCGTCCGCCGACTCTGCGGGCAAACTGCGTCTTAAGTGCCTCGAAATGGCAGCATTTGCTCTAAAGCGTGTGGTTTATACAGGAGCAGTTAACGTTTTATGAGTAGGGCTCCAACGTGTACCTCCCCGCCTCCCAATCCCCTTCGTTCCTATTATGGAGTTATTTGCCCAGCGATCGACCGTCGCGCCGAGGGAAGAGTACTAATTGCGGCGGAAAGGGAAAGCATTGCAGCGCGGACGGTCGCGCGGCGAGGAGGTGATCGAAAAAGAAAAAGAATTTCATCTCGCGAAAAGGATTCGGGCGTACGAGAGGTGGAACAATAGCTATAAACGGATTGGAGCTTCAATCCTTGAAACACGCGAAATTTTGCAGTACGATAGATAGTGATTCCTCAGAGTATTATCTACTCAAAGTTATGTTAAATTACTTCTAAAATATCAATTATAAAGTAAGCCATGTCGATTTTACTAAGTGATGCATGAAATAACGACGGTAAAAATGATCTAAAGCCTCACCAAGCGAGTGATTACTGCCGAGTAAACAGATGACATGTATTGAAGTTGATATTATTAACGCTGAATGATTTTATCCATATCTCATCATTTAAAATTAGAATTTAATAGTACTTCATTTGTTAAGAGGCTAAATTTCGTAAGTTTGAGCCTAATGAAACAGCTGCAAGATATTTAATACATTTGCTCTTTTTATAAATTTATTTTAGTTTGTTACGACACACTTTAGGCATAACTTTACAAAAGATCACAGACAGTGCTATAAAGCTGAATATGGATATTTTCCTTTAATATTGATTTCGAAAAATAATAAAAAGGAAACTTTGAAAGCACTTATTTTTTAATAGTTGAAGGAAGCAACTTAAAGCTTTAGTACGTGTGTAATTGTCTGTGAAAAATGACGGGTGGGAATTGATGAAATATTAAATGAATTAACATAAAAATTCTCCAAGATGTATACGATGATTTAGCTTTAATTCAGAACGGCAACAAATCAAAAATCCAAGGATCATTGTCAACGTTTAATGAACCTCGTAAATTAAATGTTGATTATTATTAATTAATTAGGGTAAATAACGAACGATTTCTTGATTAAAATGTAATTAATCTTCGGAATAGTATACATATGATTATACTTCCAGTAATGATTTCCCTTACATGATAAACTTAAATCCAATTGAATTTTCTAATATAATTTAATTTATCGTTTCGATTGTAAATCATATTAATTTAACGGACTCATAAAACATAAATTTCCACTCAAAAGAAGAAATTTCCAGATAAAAACGATCTCTAATTTCACGACAATTTACGTCTGACTTCTTAAAATGCAGATAAAAATATTTCGGATTCTTTTCCGCTTACGTCAAAGGGAGGAATGACAAAATTGCAGTCAAATTCGTGCTGCTAAAACCGATGGAGATAGGGCTGACCGCTGCTGACTTATTTACAGTATTCACGGCCATAATTAAAAAGGTTTAACTTCTTCCTTCATAAAGTTAAATTTTGTTGCGTATATACAAATTTTGGGTTGGGTAGATGTAGGAAAATAGCAATTATTTGGCGAGCTCAAACGCTGCAATAATGCTTGAAGTGATTATAGCAATAATGATTTTTCTTTGTTAATTCTTGTAAAATTTCTCTTTTTCGGATTTGAAATCAACTTCAAAGTTAATTAGGAAAATGCAATCGAAAAACAGCCTGAATTCATTCACATGTAATTAAATAAAAAAATAAACTCTTCTGTATTCGAACCCATACCATTATCCTTTAAAAACCTGCAAGGGCACTTGCCGAATGTGTCGCAAAGATTCTTCGAAATCGTTCTTGAGTTATTCACATTAGTCCGTATAATTTTAAACATAGAATGACAGATTGGATTTTATTATATAAAATTATTTTTCATAACGAACGCTTTGCACTAATGTTAGGTGAAGAAGATAAAAGATTTAAATGTGGGTTATAGTTAATAGATGGAAGCCCAAAGGAGGGAGATGGAAGTAGAGGGAGATAGAGAGATGAAGAGGAGAGAGAAGAAATGGTAGGATGTCAGAGGTAAGAGTTTGACAGAGTCACTTCCAAAACTCTCAGCCGCTCCCAAAAAGTGGGCCCGCGTCGAAGAAAGCGAGCTTGTGTGAGAGAGAGAGGGAGAGAGAGAGAGAGCTGAGCGCTGAGAGGAAGGGATCGGAGAATGAGAGAGAGAGAGGAGACAGAGCGAGCGGGAGGCGGCTTAGGGCGAGAGAGGGACCGAGGAGGCTTGCGGGGGCGAACAACGTCTGTTGCCCGGGCCGCCGTTAAGCATTTTATTGTGGCTGTGAATGACGTTCATAGGGCACAATAAATACCTGGTTGGCGGAAGCAGCGAGCAACACGTGAGTGTGCTGATCTCAGAGAGGGCCAGCGGTGCGTCGGGAGTAGCACTTCCAGGGAGGACGGGAGGTGTGAGAGGGGGTAGTAGAAGGGGGGCGGGGTGCGGTGTGGGTGGGGTCCGGGTGGAGTCGGGATGGGGTGCAAGGGAGGAGGGATTCGGGTGGGGGGGGTGGATGGTTCCAACGAAAGGGAGAGGGGGGGAGGGGAGAGTTTGGAGTGGGGGAAAGAGGCGTGTTGGGTTGGGGTGGCCCGTAAGATGGTCGTTAAAAGGTGGAAGAGATTTGATTTATTTCCGTCGTTTCGTTATTTTGTCGCTTTTGAATCGGTCTATAAGAGGCGGCTACCGGGGATCTTTATTTGATAATAACTGCCATTTAAGCGTTCATTAAAGTTCTTTTCAATGCCTCGCTGGAAATGCACTCTGGAAGGTATAAAACCGAGTGGTGATGTCTTATACATTGTTGGCATTGGAGTTTTATAATGGCGGAAGATTTTTTCACGAGTGGCTTTTTTATTGCTTTTGGAAACATTTAAATTTGCCTTAAAGGTTTATGCCTCAGGCTCGGAATGTCAGGTGAAGTTAATAGGGAGTTAAATGAGTGTGTTGTATCACTCGACGGATGTGAGAAAATTAGAACTAAGTGGACATAATGGGATGAAGTTAAACTGTTGACGTTTCCCATTTAACGACTTGTTATAAACGAACGTTAAAGGGAAACCATTGTTATCATCACAATCGGTGGCGCGAGCTGAAGATCTTACTTGAAATGGAAGAGGGCTCTTTCACGCCACAATCCAGTTCCTACTGATCACACCTTGGTCTCCACAAATCACAATTGTGAGAAGACCAGTGATATACTTTGGCCTAATTTTACGTAGCGGAATAACCCACATCACTATTATTTTAATAATATAAATGAATGCGATACTAATTTTCTTATATTTCAAATAAGACGAATTCTACTGCGGATAACAAAGTCTAGAGAGCATTTGCTCCGCGGAGCCAGTGGACAGCAAACTAAATGAAGGACAAGGCGATAACTATATCCCTGAATTTGGTAGGCTGGTCGTACGCCTTCAGAAAAAAATGTTCACACGAGATTCTCGAGAGACATTCAACATCGGTGCGTTAAATGAGGAGCTTCTGAAATAATAACTAACCCTATCCAAATAGCCATATTAAGAGAGAAAATGCCTCCAAAATCACTAAACGATTTCTATGCAAGAGTAAATGGATGGATCGTGTTTGGAGGGAATGTGCCTCAAGAGTCCGTCGGTCGGTGACTCGTCTCTTCGGTTTCTCCGACTGGATGTCACCCGGGGCACGCCGAATGCGTGTTCCCTCTCTCGAAGCCTACGACCAGCTACTTGTTCATTTTTTCTTGAATCCGACTAATAAACATTTTTCAGGTGTAGTGAGCAAAAATGGCATACCTCTGTAAATGTGAGTATACTTTGAGCTATGTACTCTTAATTTTTATTCGATGCGAAACATTTTGTGTCGTAAGGTAGCTTTGGACGGCGAAAGTCTAATTTAAAAAAAATACTCTGTCACTGTTTAGATTCCTTGCAAAGGAAACCACGAAATAAAATTTTGTCACTTCAGTACTTATAAATTATAATAACATAACACTTGTCGAAATAAAGAAGACTTCCTTGGTAATTCCACATAAACATTTATTCTTATACGACCTAGGCTTCGTTGTTGTGCAATATCATTACCTGATTATGTTGCACAGCACAGTGTCTTTTTTATTTCGACAATATGAAGAAATTCCATCAAGTTATGCCTGAAACAGTTAACCATAACATTCATTTTTAAATGAAACATGGTAAATAATATAGAAATTTGCAAGAAATCAATTAAAGAAATGATTGGCTTTCGATCTCGACTATCCAGAATAGCACTTTTTCTTGTTTTTTAGTATATTCAACACATCATTTTCTTTTAGCAAATGGAAGAAGAATAGATGATCTCTTCTGAAGGAAAAATTACCTTCAAATTTATCATCGGATAATTTCTCATATGCATACAAAACGTCTTTACTTAGAATCTCGTATAAATATACTTAATCGAAGTCAGAGGGATCGTTCTGTTTAGTTCTGATTAATGTTAGATTTAAATTTGTTCTATCTTTATTAATATTCTTTGTTCCGATTTGCCTAAGTTTCTCGTAGCGATCATTTTAATTATTCCTTCGTCATCAATTGTCCTGTAGGTTAAACGAATCCACGCCGTGGGACGACAAATGCATGGCTTTCACGATTGCATGGATGGATGTGCTACCAGTTTCTCTCTAAATGTAGATAATTCTTTAGGAATATGATTAAAACTACGCAGTGTATAGTTATAGCATTAATAAATTAACATATATGCAGGTTTAAGGAAAGCGAATGAATTGATATTACATAGCAATACTTGGTGGAACCCGTTCTATATAAAATTATTTACATAAAAATGCGAATTTTATAAAAATATTTTTTACAATATGCACACTATTTAGGGAAACCTGAAAGATTTCAGCGACTTATCGCCAAGATTTTTTATAAACTTCATGTTTTTTATGCAAATATTTTTTTTATAGAGATGGAATGATCTTATGACATGATTCACTTACTTAGTTATCTTTTGTTTTGATTTTCTAAAACATTTTGTTTTATTTCAAATTGAATGATATTTTCTGATGTTTGAAACTGTATAGAAAAACATAAAAGAAATAGATATATTCATCATTATTACAAATCTAACGATTGAGTAATTTCGGTACACTTTTTTGAAGGGTTGCTACGATTAATTACCGAAAAGGAAATTTTGCACTTCAGTAGTAATAATCAATTTATCACCTGTATCAAAGAAGTCAGAAAAATATATCATGTCAGAGATATTTTTTATAAAACTACAAAAAAATCTTATCGATTCAGATAATCTTTTATCATAAGATATTCATATAGACTTCAACAGAATTTTTACACAGAATACTATCTCAAGGCATCAGCATATCCGTTTCTTTTTTAGTTCTGGCGTACCAAGCCATGTTCATGACGATCCCCGAAACAAAATGGCCTGACCTACCTTTTAGATAAAACTTCTCATTCTTTATCGGGTCTCATTCCAGTCTAGTATACTCTCCCAGGTCGATATTTTCCCAACTCGATTTCCGGAGAACTCCGTAAACTAACTTTTTGTGCTAAAATTGGGCCGATCTCGATCCCCGGCGGACATATCTTCCTTCCTAAGCCTCCTCCTATCACCAACATCAGCGGAATGGCATCGAACTTCGGCAGTATGCCGTCAGCGACTCCAGCGCCGTCGGCTGCCATCATGGATCCTCGCCCCGCCCCCTCGCCCCTCGTCCTCTTTCCATCCGTCCCTTTGCCCTCCCGTTCCTCTCATCCCACCGGCTAGGCTGCCGCTACCTCATTGGCGGAAGAGCCATTCCCCAGAATGGCCGCGGGGACTCACGCACCTCCGCCTCCGCGTCCCTCTCAAGAGAAGGGAACTCTGTTTTCCCATCTCGCCGTCCCCTCCTCCTCCGCGCCATCCACTCTCATCCCGACTGCCTCTCACTCTCTCTCTTTATTCTCTCTTTCTCTCCCCCATCATCTCCGCAACGCCGAATACAGCTATCGCCACGTTTAATGATGGAAAAGAGCCAAGAGGGGGAGAGAGAGAGAGCACTAGAATTGAAAGAGATATTTTTTACGGATCACTCATACTTTTTTCGTCGTTTTTTTGCCCAGACAAGTGCAGCTAAACCTACTTATATATTTTCTACTATGAATTATTTGAGTTTTTTTCGTTTACTTACATTTATGCGTTGACGAATTTACATGGTTACATTTAGCGTAAGAGTTGTATTTTTTTAAAATTATTTATAATGGAAAATGAAGAGTTAACAGAGAATTTCGAGCACCAGAGCCGCGAATGGACCCTTATGCAATACTATTTAGCCGTCTGTTGAATCGCTAAAGGTCGTGATTATTCATCGGGTACAAAAGTAATCGTAAGGGGAAACTTTAAATCCCAAGCCGTGCCAAGGAAAAGACCGCATGGCACGCATTTCCTACGCGATACTATTTTTCCTGTCGTCACGCTGTCACTTACGCCCGAGTGCGTAATGCCGTCTGAATGAGAAGAGTAGTGCTTTTGCTCCCATGGCCCGAGAAAGGGTTAGGTGGTGAGGTGGAGAGAGAGGTAAAGAGGGAGATGGAGAGTGAGATAGAGAGGGATATGGATAGGGAGGTGTGTGGGAAAGGAAGAGATGCTGCCTAGGAGATGGTGGCTGGCGAGGGAAGCGTGGTTGCGGCCCACGAATACAAAGAAGTTCGTGCGAGAGTATCTGACGATGACGTGAGGAGGTATGGAGGATGGCGGCAGGAGATGGATGGAGAACGAAAGACAGGGCTAGAATGGGAAGGAGAGTGCGAAGGATTATCTCTTTCGTCCTCCGCCCACAACTCCCCGAGGATTGACAGGGCGATGTTGCGTGGGCGGCCGAGGTACTCAAACACCTACCTCCTTATTTCCTACCCTTTTCCATTCCCAACCCTATCCTCCCTTACTATAATCGTACTCGCCGCCATTCCGCCTCCTCCGAAATATCGACCGTTGCCTTTTTTTAATGTCCCTCTCCACCGTAAGCCTCTTTTGCTTGTGCTCTTCTCACTCGGTTTCCGCCTCAAATCCTCCACCTCTGCCCTCCCCCCTCTTCCCTCCCCCTTGCGACCCTTCTCCTCCCTCCCTTTAGAGAGGGATTGCCTCGAGAACAATTTAATTTCCGTCGACATGGCTCACTGCTCTCTCTCTCTCTCTCTCTCTCTTTCCCTCTCTCTATCTGTTTATCTGCCGCAAGTGCTTAAAGCATACAGTCTCCGGATTAGTTGGTCGTGTTCGCAAGAATGTGGACGAATTCTATGGTTTCATTCTCTCACATTTCCAGGAACTCTAAGTCGTTTCTCTCTCTCTCTCTCTCTATTCATTTTGGGATAAGGAATAACCTAGTGGTGTCTAACGCTGATAATATTAATTGACTTTGACCTAGTCGCTATGTACGTCAAAATAACACAGAGGATATCTGATTTATTTTCCGGAAATGCAAGTCTCCGAAAATTATCGGTAGCTCATGTCTCTGTTTCGGTGGAAGCTTATCATCTACTAATTCTTGGGCGAGAAGCTAAAGATAATCTTATTTTTTTATATAAGTTAATCGAGAATAGTAATTTAACAAGATGAAAGATTTAATCGAATTTTCTAACATGTATCATCTGAGTTGCGTCATTACGGCAAAACCTGATGGATTGAATACTTTTCGTAGCTTTGCGACGAAATCTGAAATTTCGGAATCGTCGAGCAAAAAAGTATTTTCACGAGATAAATCGATTTTGTCGCTCAAAAAACAAGATAACCTCGATCCCATTCAAACGGATTTAGATAGGGAAAAATAGTTTCGTCGACTATTGACGCCATCGCCCCCGCGTATTCGGCCTCCATCACTCCTTCTCTTCCTCCCTCCCTCCCTCCCTCCGTCTCTCCCTCCCTCTCTATCTCCCTCTCTCATCGAATTCCTAAACGTTCCTCGTCCTGTGTGAGGGAGATCTCTTCCCTCACGAAATCCTCCCATATTTTCTGTTCATTCTGCGGCAGAATCCCGTGGAGAGCGTAAATAAAGAAAAATATTCATCGCAACCATATCAACTGCTCTCAAACCTTTTCCCTCGACTTTAACCGAGTTTTTAACTCTTCCCGCCCCTTTTCTCCTTCTTCCGGGACGTTCGCTGTTTGTTTTGACGGGACACGGTATGTGGTAGTTTTGAAAGAGAGGAGGAGTCGGGGGGGGGAGGGCGAGGGAGTGTGGCGAGGAGGGGCGAGAGAGGTTGGGGGCGGGGGGGTGGAAGCGATACGGAGGGTGGGGCGTCGCAGGGTTTTACGGTGGCGTGTTTTTGCGGGGCAGGGTAGGTTGAAGTGTGGAAGACTTTAAAAAGCCAAAACTTTAGGTTCGATGAGAGGAGGGCGGGTAGCGGAGGAGGGCAGGAGGCGGAAGGGAGCATAAGAGGGGCGGCGGGGCATAAAAATCGGTTTTTGGGGCCGTGCGGTGGCTTAAGCTGCGGGGGTTAGGTTGAGCCGCTCGAATTAGTCGGATGAGTTTACTCGATGGATTTTAGGAGGCAAAGAACGGATATCTTCGGTGTTTGTTTCTTTTTTTTTTGACGATGTTTGTGGAATTTTATATTTTAGAATATTATGACACCGTATCTCACATTTTATCCTCGAATTTTTATTTCATTATTTAATCGGAAAACGAAAAATTATGTTCTAAACTGTTCACCCTGACAAATATGTCGTTTTTCTAGACATTGCAAACTTTCGTGAAATTATAGGTAGGAAGAAAACACCGAATAGACAGTTGTTATTCTCTTATTTCGTTTAATTTATTTTGGCACGAATTATGCGATATTTCTATTTAATTCTTGTCTTGTTAGAGCAAAGAAATAGATCGATAATATCGTAATTGTTTCGTACGTCAGCGGCGCTACTATCACAATTCGTAGAGCTCAATACGCCCAATACGAGGATTTCTTCTTCCTAAGACTGCAGAGAATAATAAAAGTAGATGAAGACACTCTGAGGATGAGAAAGACACAGCGCAACTCTGGAGAGTTTTGTTAGATAAGGGAGAGTTTTAGGGGTGAATTATGGAAAGAGGAGGGCGAGAAAGGGTTGTTTGAAGAGGAAAGGAGAGGGCGATGTCTATCCTCATTTGGAGGACTAATAAAAGCAAAGGGCGTCGTGTAGACTCAAAGGGCGTGGAGGGAGCAATTAACTCCTCCGTGAGGAAACCCACGTTGTGTATTTACATGTAGCTCGTAGTGCCTGTAAATGTCGTCGGGGGCTGCCACTGCAGAGGTAGGGAAATATCCGAGAGAGAGGGATGAGGCGGAAGTGGGAAGGGGAAAGGAGAGCGAGAGGACAAAGAGAGGAAGAGGAAAGAGAGGGGGAGGGGGGGGTTGAGGTAGAGAGAGAGATATCCCATTTCCAGCCTCCAAATTGGAGAGGGAAAATGGGTTTAGCTGATTCTTGCAAAGAAAGAAATGTGTGGAGTTAAATGGAGGAGGATAAAACAATGCAATCCATCTTTAGGTATGGAACAAAAATTAGAGAACTAGGCCCCCATTGGTTAATCATGGTTCTATCATCGATACAGAGTTTTATTATCGAGATTTTTTGTTATTACCGATGGGAATAGTCTTGAAAATATTCGTTTTATTTATGCGAAAAAGAATTTGAATCTCATTATTTTTAATTTTTATTGAAAAAGTTGATCAACTTTGAAAAACTTTTTTTCCTCTGATGTTTGCTCGGGATTTTAATTCGAGTCCATATAACTTATGGTGGAATTTCCTTAGTATGTTATTTATTTTTGTTTCTTCTTCTTAGAAACTCTCGTCGCCGATTTTTCGCCATACGTAGGTACTAAAAAAAAGAAGAAAAAACCCTCCGCCGTCCCTCCTTTCATCCTTCATAAGTCGGGCGTCCTCATGCATAACTTATATCCCCTGCGGGCCTCCCTCCGCCATTCCATCCTCGAGTCGCACCCTCCGCCCCCGGCATCCCGTCTCCCTCCCCCGGCTCTACACTCGCTCTCCATACCCTCCCTCCCTCTCCCCCCCTCCGTGAGATAAACCAATTCCGGGACACCTCCCGGAGCGAAAGGGCCGTATAACGCCCGCGCCCTCTGGACCCCACGCGGGGAACGGAGCGATTCAGCGGAACGCGCCATCGGAGTGCGCTCTCGATTCCGGGAGATGTTCCGGGCAATTCCCAAAGAGAGGGAGAGAGAGGGAGGGAGGAGTGAGAGGGCAAATGAGAAATGAGGGAGAGGCAGGAAGAGCGGGAGGGTACAAAGGGAGGGAATAGGCGATGTAAAGGGAAAAGGAGTCTCGGGAAAAGTAATATTGAGAGAGTAAGGCCTTACGGAAGGAGAGGAAGAGAGGGACGGAGGAGATATAGTGACGAATCGCATAAACGCGGACGAGCACAAACTCCTTCGAAAGGGTTTTTGAAGGCTGCAGGAGTAGTCGGACAATGAGGGGCGAAGACAATAAGTTTACGATCTTCTCCCATTCCATCGTCCCAATAACGAATCCTCTCTTGTTGATTTGATGGCCCCTAAGGGTCCTAATTCCAGCAATACCCACGAGATGACGCCTAAGGGAAAACGCCAACGCGTGATAAACTTTGAGTTATTTTCGAGTTTCGCCTTCGCTTCAGTCTTTTCATCCTCAAAATAATTTCGCAGAGGTTCGAGATAAAGGATGCGCGTATCTCTTCTCTATGGACCAATTCCGTCCACGTAGCGGCGCAATTCTTGGTCCCGGCGATCCATAGGCCGAATGGGATGGTACGCTCGAGTTTCCTCCTCGCCGAATGTAGATAAGGGAGGAGAGGGCCCGGTTGTGAAAGAGGCCTCGGATAAAAGGGATGGTTGCAGAAAGGATACGAGAGTGGAAGTGCGCATCATCGAGGGGGGGGAGAGAAGGGGGGGGGGTGGTGATGGTGATGGCAGAGGCGGTGGTGATAACGGCTGGGGTGCGAGGTAGAGGCTGAGCGAAGGTGGATGCAGGGGCAGGCGGATGGAGAGAGATTGCAGAAAAGGCGAAACTGAGAGAGAGAGAGAGATGTAGGGAGGGTGAGGTCCTCAATGGTATCTGCTCTCGGGATGAGTTTGCTGCCATGAGAACGACACACTGGTCGGAAATGGGGTCGAAGGTATATGGCACGAGTGGTACGGAGGTGAGTGCCGCGAAGGGGAGGGAAATTGAAGTCGGGAAGAGAGAGAGGAAGAGGGCGCGGGGGAGGTTTGTAGCGTTTTGGGGGAGAGAGAGGGAGAAAGGAAGCATGGAGGAGAGAAAGAAACATATGCAGAGGAGTGCGGAAGGACAGGTCGTAAAATCGGCCATGTGTGAAGTCTCGTACACACGATGTTTCCTACCCGCGCCGTGCCCGCCACCCTCCACCGATTCCTCCTCCTCCCTCCCTCTCTCCCCCTTCCCTATATCCCTCCCCCAACTACTCCCATCCTCTTCTTCTTTTTTCTCTCCGCTTTTCGCCTCCTCCCTTCTGCTCGAATTGGACGCCCTCCCCCTCGTGCACGCTCTTCCCCACTCCAAATGTAAACTCCGAAACCCATTCCGCGCCGAGATCGTGTCCGACTAAATGATATAATCCGCGGCGCTTTCGCACGCAGCCACGGGAAGAATGGAAGAGCAATTGCGGTGGACGCGCGTTGATTGGTTCACAATTTTCGCGCACGGGGCTGATATTTGGAATTTGATGACATTGATCAAGCAGTACGTAATCTCCCATAAAAAGTCATAAAATTTTATGATGAAATCTTATAAATATTCGTTTTGCGCCTCGGAAAAAAACTCAATTTCATTTAAAGAAATTAAAACAGTTTAACATTATTGGTCCGTTAATCACAGCTGACGCCTAATTTTTAGCAACCAAATTTCCTTAGAGGTTTCTAAATTACATTATTGTCTTTTAATGAATAGATGTGAATAAATAAGAACTACGATTTTTGTTTTCAAGCCTACAATATGAAGATTTTTTGATTAGTCTCACACTTTGCATAGTATCTCAAAATGTAAATTTAAGGATGTTTGAATAAAAAGATAAGAATTTCGATACCATGACGAAATCGCTTATTTGACGAGAAATGCAACATAATGCGCGCACTCCGCTTACCGCGGGAACTGCATAATAATTTCTTATGCTCTAAAAACGAAACTAATTTCCTTTCGTGGCGACCGTATAATTTTCTCGCAATTAATACAGCAGCTGCAGATGGCAGCGATCTTCCCACAGCGTCACATTCTTCCTAACTTTAAAATTTCACCTTCCCTCATTGCCACCCACTCTCCCGCTCTTCTTGCATTGCCGCTCACCATCTCGCTCCTCCCTCTCGGCCACACTCTCACGACATTTCTGTCCCTTCACTTCCAGCACCCACGGCCCCTCTATTATCCACGCCTTTAATTCGAAACAATTCAATTGTTCGTCCGGAGGAAGGTCAGGTGTGAAACGACGAGGGCTTTTACGGAAAGAGGACGAGATGGACAGCATCTCCCTCTCTCTGTTTAGAGGGATGGGCAGCGGAAGAGTATGTACGGTCAGCGAACGGATGGACACGGGGTAGGAACGTTAGATGGATGGGAAATCGTGGAATGGACGAAGCGCTGGGCGATCGTCATCCGGGCATGTGCGGAAGGAGAGGTTCTGCAGCGGTGGCCATGGGAAACGCCGGGATGTCGAGGTATTCTCCGGACGCTATCACCTCCAGAGAGGTTCTCCGGAACCTCCGGGGAAATTCGTTGCCTCTCTCTCCCTCCCACTCAGACCGTTGCGAGAGGAGGCGGAGTCCTCTCATGGGAAGAGAATAGTCTTTATGGCGAAACGCCACGCAATTACTCTCCATTACTCTTTGGGCCACGCATCTGTTCCCGCGGGCCCACTCTTGTCAGGAAGAAAGCGGTTGCGCCGTGCTCTCGAGCGGGGAAGATGGCAACCGCACGTTACCGCTATTTCCCGAGCGTCGCCCGCGGCAGGGTCGCTCCCATCGCCTCCACGTTGGGCGTTCTCCCGCCGAGGCAGTCGGGACACCCAAGAGTTATTTCGTTGAGAACAGTTGGTTCCCGCAAGTTTTAAAAAAATTATTCATCCTTAAACCTGTCGTGGGAAATCTATCCAGGTGATTCGAACGGAATCGAAAGATTTTTATTTTTATTAGTTACAGGGAACCCCCGCTTAACGTCCTAGTTACGTTCCAGCCAAGTTGGGCGTTAAGTGGTGAATTTTCTCCCATAAGGATCAATGGGATAAGGGGGTATTAGGTTTTACGTCCTTCTCGGATGAAGTACAACATTTTTGAAACATTTCAACACACACTGTAAAACAGGAGTCTGAAACTCACATTGGTGTGCGGGCCGCATGACGGCTCTCTGATAATCCGCGGGCCGCATTCATTACTTCACACCTTTTCGTATTCTTTGTATTGTATTCACTCTCCCTTTTCACAAGAGAGGAATCGCTCTATTACGCGTCTTATACGCGGTCATTACAAAAATGCCAGATTTGGCGTCGAGGGTTAAGTCCTTCTGATACGCAAGAAACTCGCTGGCAGTAGGATAAACATTCTTCAATAACTCAACCGTGCAGGGCTGATATAAATTGAAATGATTTAATACACGTCTTAGATTCCTTAGAAATATTTGCGTGAAATATTTGATAAGAAATAGATTTAAGTTCGGGTCGCGTATTATAAAGTAAATTACTTCGCGGGCCGCACAGATGCATCGCGCGGGCCGCGAGTTTGAGACACCTGTGTAAAAGAAACACTTTATAAAACACATTTTCATCTTGCGTTACCATTATTTTTAACTTTTAAACCACCTTTTAATAATTACCCAGACTAACTTTCAAATGTTTTAATGACGTGACGTGTCATCACGGCATAAGAGTTTTGCGCCCAGTAGGAAGAAAAACGTCGCGGAGTCCCAAAAGAACGGACGTTAAAGGTGAACCCTTTAGACGTTGAGCAAAAACGTTCCTCAATAAATTTTAAAGTGAGAAGACGTTAAGTGGGGACGGTTAAAATTAAAATACAAGTTCGAGGAAAAAAGTAATTTTTAATTTAATTCAAATAATAAGCATGATAAAAAAGTATCAGTTATAGTGTTATCATGTTTTTAAATTAAAATTTGATGCATGGCTGTATGTTATCTTCTATGGGTATGCATTTATTATGATAAAATGTGAAATCCCCTTACAGGAGGTAACACGTATCGGAAGGATGCAAAATCGCACACAAAAGGTTTATTCTGAATGGGCACTTAATCGTTCACCTCTGCAGCAGTAGGACATGCGGAAGAACTAATTGCGTGCACCTGTAGCGCTTACATCTGCTGCTCGACAATTTTCTGCCTTGGCCTCGTTTTCTCTCTCTTTCTCTCTGCAATTGCTCCATTGTGTTCCCAGTTGGTTGAGCGTATCAAACGGTGCAATTCTCGGAATTTTTCAAGGATATCTCGTTAATTACTACTTTTCGATGCCCTCTATTTCGCGGCGAGTGAGGAACTGTTTCAGCAACTTTCATAGTAAAATCTTTCTCTTCGCTCGCGATCGCATCCGTATTTCTCATATTTCATGTAAAATAAAACTTTGTATTCATTTGTATTCATATTATTTTATTTATTATCTTTCTTCTTTGCATTGAACACGATTTAGTTTTTCATTAAAATGTTTTATGTGGTCATAAAAAAACGATGCATGATTCGATTGGGGTTAATCGTTAATTAAGGTCCGGCAACTATATTTAATATTTTGAAATCAAAGGATTATGTTGTATCTATGAATTTTTTGTAATTGACGTAGGTCGACCGTATCTCCAACTACATCAGACACTAGAGCACAAATCTGATAAATAAAATGTACATGTACGCATTCTTCCAAAGAAATTCGCATTTATCTATATCCTTTAAAAGTTAGGTAGACTTATATTAATAGAGAATATTATTCCATTCCTACGTTTCGGTAAATTATGAGTTACGATAATATCTTTCTAGAAAATACCGTATCGGTTTCATTAAAAATATTTTATTTAAGTAGGTATATCAAAACGTTTTCCAAATAATAAAATATCACTATTTCCCCAAGTAATTATAAGTATCAAATGCAAAAAAATATTTGAATAGTATTTTAATGTTTAGGATGAAAACGGTGCCTAATATTCTTTAAGGAGTTGTTTATTTCAGTTAGTCTGAAGCGAAAAACAGCGATCGTGTGTGGTCCAGTCCCCTCCGAATGGGGGAGATGTAGCGGGGCAAAATAGAAGGGGGGAGGGATGGGATAGAATGTCCAGAATGGAATGAGGAAGAGAGGGTTGGCGGCGAAGGAGCAGAAAGAGGGAGGAAGCGGTGGGTGGGGAGTGGGGCGAAAAGAGACGGAAGTGACGCAAGGGGAAAAGAAGGCGTCCGCGAGGAGCGTAGTATAGGGTTAGGAGGGGTCCAAAATGTCAGATTGTGACCTATGTTGCCCTCCCGAGCCACGTAAGGGATGGCGTTGCGTGAATAGTCTTAGTTCCGTTATTAACAGGAATTTGGGAAGAAACGGCTACGTGAGGAACGACAAGTATTAAAGTAGGACTTTAAGGGGAGGCGAAAATTTAGATAGGAAGAGAAGGAGATGGGTTAATGGGGGAGTGACGTGGAGAGAGAGAGAGAGAGAGAGAGAGAGAGAGAGAGAGAGAGAGAGAGAGAGAGAGAGAGAGAGAGAGAGAGAGAGAGAGAGAGAGAGATATGTGGGAGAGGGTATTTCAAGAACGTGAAAAAATGAAATGATGAAAAAGTATTAAGCTGAAAGCAATAAAAAACAAATAGAAATGACAGTAAAAATAAAGTTTATTGTTTTTTTGCGAATTTATTGGTTACTGCTGCGCTTTAGAGATTTAGCATACTCGAAGAGGGAGAAAGGGTGATTTAAACCCTAGATGTAAAGTTCTGCGCAATGATAGAATATTTATCATCAAGAAATTGCTCATTGTGTATTTCAAATGATGAAAGTGCTCTTCACAGAAAGTACTGTACATTATTTATTTTAAACTCATTTAATTTGAAGTATAGTGTTCTCAAACGAAAGTATGTAGTTTATATTTGTTATTTACAAAAACTGCGTGGAGGAGATACGGATGAAAATTTCCCCGTTAATCTCATATTTGACTTGACGACTAAAATATACGATTCTCTTGCCGTGTTTCTAGTGATAAAGGTTGGAAAGATAGAACATGGAATGGTACTTAAAGGGTAAGGAAAAACGGGAACAAAACCTAGTAATAAAGATAAGAACAAATATGAAGGATACAGCGTTCTTCGAAACAATTGGCATTTAGTCGAAACCAAATAAAAAGTGATAAATTCGGTATTAAATACTGCGTGACTTGGAGCTGTACGTGCGCAATAACGCATTTCTTCATCATTTTTAACCTTGTTAAGGGAAGACTAGATAAAGCTTCCTCAATAAAAGATAACCTGCGATAGACTGGAATTCTTTCCCTAACTGCGTCATGTTCTTCGAGTCGACTGCCCACCACTACGTGATTCTATTCGTTTTTCTTCGGCGCTTCCTTAGGATTCTCAGTACGACTCGCTGCTCCCATTTTGACAGTTCCACGGTTGTTTCCTCTCATTTTGCAAACGCTAGTTTTTGACCATCATTTTCGGTGAGTTAATAAAATATTCACTTCAACCATCTCAATTCCATATACGTTCTACATTTTGATTTGCTTCATTTTTTGAAATAATTTTCTTCAATGAATTTTTAAAAAGCATAAAATTCATAGCTATAAACTATACTGTTCATTCAATAAGATATATACTAATTTATGTTAATTATGTATTCTAAAATATCATTTTAAATGCGTTATTCTCCCCGTCGCGTATTTTCTCCTCCTCAAGTTATTATGAATTTCCCTTGCATAATTTCCCATACTATTCTTGAATACGATTTTCTCTTATTCGTTGGACAGTAAATGATATAAATAATCTGCTGTTAAAATTATAAGATTATTATTTTTATGCTAGACAATGTATACTAGCCTCCGTATTGACACCACCATTTTCTCACTAAAGATTAAAATGATCCTTCTAATTCCCGCTCACCATTTTAATAAAAATATCGGAAAAAGATGTGAAAATTATTTGAGCAAATACGTTACTTTCTACTTATTCAAGAGTGCGAAATATTTGTTTTAAAATATATAAAGATCCATAAATGCATCCATCGCATGGCCGCCTCATATTCTAAGTTTTCGGATGCTTCTTGAGAGCCTCGTGCGAGGGCAGTCCCGAGGTCGATGACCTCTTGATTCAGAGCAGGCTGTCGCGAGTTGTTGGGCGAAGGGTGAGCGGAGAGAGGAGTGCCCGCCTCCTCCGAGAGGGAGATGGGTAGCATCTGACCAAATAGAGGGAGGCACAAGGGAAGATGGGCGCCTAACGCTTCCTTATTCTCAAATCAAATGAATACAGGTGCCGTCGAATCACGTTTGTCGGAAGGATTTGAGTCACGTGGGAGACCAGCATTCCCTCCATCTATCGATCGAAAATATCAGTTTACATTGGGATCAATTTCAATGTAGTATGATTTTTTCGAGAGGTAGATTCTTGGATTAGGGTTAAATAACGGACCCAATGATGTGGCATAAATAACTTATTTAAACTGACGCGGGCGTGGTAAAAATTGAATGAAATTGCTTCTCTCGTCAGTGGTTACGATTTACGGCAGAATAATTATAATTGTTTTTCCCTTTCACACCAACGATGGAAGGATTCCATATCGATATAGTTTTCATTTTCTATAAGTCTTCGTTTTCTGTAAATTACTTCAGATTAACAAAGAAATTAACCAAATTTACCAACCTTTACATAATTATTGTCCAAGAAAAATCGAAAAAAGAGACATGAATTTTGTTAATGGCACCACTTTGGGAAAATGAATGAATGACTGTTTTATATCGGGAGTAGAGTACAGCGGAAAACGCCACTTGAGAAGAGAGGCATCGAAATGAGGTAATGGCTGAGAGATTCAGATAATCAGAGGGTATCTATGTGGCGCGGGTAGGGAGGGTGGAAGAGGGAGGGAGGAAGAGGGAGGGGAGAGGAAGGTCGATCCGGGCCTCGAACTTAACAGCGCGTTGCAATTTGCGGCGTTTTTCTTGCAAGTGTATCCGACGCTGCGAGAAAATGGAGGGAAGCGAGTATAAAGGTAGGGGATGTGGTGAAGAAGAGAGAAACGTTGACGGAGGGGGCGGGGAGAAGGAGATGGGAGCACCCAGGAGGGGAGAGAATGAGAAGCGAAATCCAATTTCCGGCGTTGGAGTGGATCCGGAGCACGTTTCATTCCAACTTGCGTCCAAAACTCCATTCGCTTCACCCTTCCATTCCCCAGAGACAACTCCGGAGTTCGCGTCTCTTTCAGCTCCTTCCTGTACCATTCTCTTCCTTCTGCCTCCATTCCTTCATCCTGCCTCCCCTTCTCCTGTATCCTTTCTCCTGCTTCCCCAACCCATTCGAATACTCTTCTATGCACTCGTACCTTTTCGCTACCCCGACGCCTGGATTACTCGGCGAAAAAAAATACTCTTTCTCGACTTGATCCGCAGCTACCAGGCAATTTTTTGTCTCTATGACAATAATGGCATGAATCCAATCAGGCTGCAGCTGAGAAATGGTCTCTGCCGCAATTCTATCATGATTTAAGGTTTGAGGTATAAATTGGCCGCAAAAGTGCTCTGCACGCATGTGGCGAAACAAACGAGTTTTCTACATTGCGATGCGAAAGGTCGAACCGATTTAAGTACGCAATCGAAACACGTGTTTGATCCTCAGCTGATTGTCTTAAGGAAAGGTAACCTGTTATTTTTATGCCATTTATCGACGTTCTGTGAATTAACTCGATCCTTTACTGCAAGTAAAACTAATGTGATTTTCGCTTCTTGCATAATTAATTTGCATTTCATGAATTGTACTTAATAGCCGTCATTGGAAAATGCTTGAGTATGCATATTTAAACCTTTCAATTGATTGAAGTTTTACGTAACAGGGTTTAAAATGTATACATATATACATACAATGTATATATTTATTAAATCGCCACGTTACAGAGTGAACATTGCAATTTATGCAATTTATTAAAGTCTGGTTAGTGTTAATAAAGTTGAAAAATTATTCAATTTAATTTATTAAAAATTGAGTTATCTTCATAAGTCATTGTCTCGAACTCAATAGTTGATTGAAGTAATTTATGCACCTGGATCATTAATCCGAGTTTATTAACCTACAGCGTTTTTTTAGAAATTATATAATTTTACATTTTGAGGTCGATAATATACTTTGATATTTGATGTTTCTCATACTTCCGATTCTTCAGACTGGCAGCATTTTTGGCGAAAATCCTCCACATCATCGTAATTTCTTACGCATCCAACTCTTCCGCGTTCACCTCTTCATTCTCTTCATCCCTCACCCCTTTCACCCTCTACACACCCTCATCGTCTTATTCTCTCTCCCTATTTACCTCTCACCCTCTTCACCTCTAACCCTCTTCACCTATAACCCTCTTCACCTCTCACCGTCTTCACCTCCTCACCCCTCTTCACCCCCTCACCCTCTTCACCCCCTCACCCTCTTCACCCCCTCACCCTCTTCACCCCCTCACCCTCTTCACCTCCTCATCCTCTTCACCTCCTCATCCTCTTCACCACTCCTAGTTTTACCCCTCTTATTCCACTACATCACCTCTCATCTCTCATTTTTTCCAGTTCTCCTCTGAGCCACATCCTTCATATTAAACCACTTCTTTTGTCTTTCTTTTTCTCACGAAAAACCATAGCTTACGCTATACTAAACTATGTCGAAACAAATGACACCGCCGGGTATTCGAAGATTTGCGCGAACTTAGGTTCTGACCTGACGATGAAAGTTACTGCTTCTCTAGCTTCATTACTATAGAATGCCATAAACTTCGAGCTTTCCTATTATCTATTCATTCTTGCTCTTCCCTCCGCACCTGCGCATTCCTCCTCTATCCTTATCATCAGAGGTTATGCCTCTCCTTGGTATCCTATGCAACACGACACCCCAATCCCTTTCCAGTCCCTCCACCCCTTTCTCTCTCACACGCTTGAAACTGTCCTGCTACGACGCCGGGGGGCAAAAGAGGAAGGGAAGGGGGCAAGAGAGTTACGACCTCGCTAACGCGGATATAATCAGTGTTTATGGTGCCATAGGAGGGCAATAAATCGCTTAAAGAGTTGTGAGTTCTCGCTGCAAAAGTCCCTTCGGAGGACTCGTAAGTCGACGAGTAGTCGACGCCACCCCAAGGCGGAATAACTCACCTCTCCCGCTCTAAATTTCTTACGACAAGGGTTTACTGCATTTTTCATTGCTTTGAAAATAATCGAAACAATTAAGTCGTTCGGTAATTGAGAGTATGCAAACCACGAATCCATAAGTCCCTCGAAGGGGGGAATTATATTTTTTTCCGAATCTTTAACTCTTTCAATACCAAACAGCTTAAGTATGCCCAATGGTATTGGATAGTTAAATGAGAAAGTACTGAATCTGATGTCGATTATTATGTTGTGAAAGGAAACGGCACTCCTATAATTGAATCATGGAAATCAAAAATCCCGTAAGTCCAGAAAACCAATTTTTTCGGGAGACACTAAAAACTATGTCAAGGATAAGATTTAATAGCAATGCCAACAATATTTTTTAAATTTTTAAGGTCCCTATGGCAGTAGTTATCCATGGACTTCTATGTTTTATGGTTTTAACACATTCAACATGTACTCTACATGGCAGTTTCACTGTTTCCTAATTTTCACCTAAATATAGACACGTTTTTAATTTCCATGATTCAACTGCTAAACCACCATTTGCAGTTTTAATGCCGATAAGAAAAAAATACTGTGTAATTATAGATCAACCATACGCGGTGACATACAGAAATGATTCTGACGCTGTTTTGCTAAGAAAGGAGAGATGTTTTCTCATCAGATTTTTGTTACTGACTTCATTATGGATGAATGGTAGAGGGGGCTGCCCCCCAATGCAAGGCATTTCGCGGATTCTAATCCTGCTTTGGGCATGCATGCCTGTGATTGTCTTTGTTACTATTTACTAAGCTCACGGATGTGCTATTTAAGAGCTAATGAATGTAAATTCAAAATATATGTATCCTAATATACTATCGATATCAAATGGAACATGTGATAACAAAAGGGGAGCAGCATTGGTAAATGTAATTCATGCTGTACCTGTACATTCAATGAAATTCTATCTACTTTGTACGAATACTTGATCTGCTTCCACTAAACTACGCATATTTTGCTCCTCTATCTCTGGACAGCTTCGTTTGTCGTCTCAAAAATTCCTCTTTGTGGACGCCGCCTGTCTCATTACGCATGCGTTCTCACGGGACCGCGCGCTTCGTTCTGTGGGTCTACAAATTAGCCCCATCGTGTAAATTTCGCGGATGTGCGCTCGCGTGTGAATAATACTTGGAGGTATACAATAGACGGGTCGGAAAGCAACTTATGTCAACACATTTGTAGGGAACACAACTTGGTACATACGTTTCGGCAACTCATTTGGTAAAGCCGCTACCACACGCAGGGGATGTGTGAGTGGTGGCTATCTTCAATTCTCGGTCCCTTAGATGTGCATTTTATTTTTATCGCGGTAAGCAATGACGGATAAACAATTATTGTAGAAATTTTAAAAATTTTGTTTTGAGGCTGTATTGACATAATAGAGGCAAAAGTATTTGCCGAAATGTTGTTTATTTCCGCGACTGATGTATTTAAACAAGTCAAATAAACCATTCAAACATGTTTTCGTATTAATGTTCGAAAAATCTTTCCATTATACTTATAGATCGGAATATAAGCTCATGACGCCTGAAAGGAAGTGACGTGCGGAACTAAATCTCCCAGAAACTCATTTGATTCTTGGCTTTCTTAACCGGTAAGGTACCAACTTTATTTTAAATACATATAAAGCGTTTCTGTATCTTTTGTATGAATGGTATTACACTCGTATACTACTGTCCAGTCATCATTGAAAAGGCATATGGTAATTATTTTAAATGTCTCGAATATATATATATGTATATATATATATATATATATATATATGCATGTATATACTTTACCTTATCTTCACCACATTAAAGTTTAATTAATTGCTAATATGTACATTCATTTACTAGATGTTATTGTTTCTTATAATGAAATTGGATCAATGAAAATTCGATTCCCATGCACATCTCACTTCAAAAAAGTCCCAAATTTTTACCAGTGAAGTGGTGTACCATTTTGCGCCAATGAATAAAAATTGAAACTTATTATTTAACAGTCATTTTCAGCAAGTACATTAGGGACCCGCTATAACGCTCATGTCGCTCTATCCCGCTATAACGCGACCCTTTTAGAATTTCTAATGCGCCAGAATAATGAAGAACTGATGAATACGGCCTTATAAATGTATAAAACCTTTGTATCTTATGTTAATAAATGTAATCCTGGTAAAAGAACAAAGGCAATTTAGTTCAATTGAAATTTAATTTTTTTCAGATTTTTACTTTGACCAATGAAATTATTAACGCGAAGAAGTATTAAATTTCCGAATTTCTAAAATCCATCACCTAAAAGCAGTGGCCGATTCACGGGTGGATTCTTAAATTCATTCCGCGCAAATCCCCTCGATTCTACGCCGCAGATTAGGTCTGTGTGGCAAGGGAAAGAAATATTCTGATAGGGGTAGGGATTTTCAAAATATAGGATCGTTGGCAGGAGCGGATTCAATAGGTGGAGGGGTGATCGTCCTCCTCCTTGAGAAGTTTCTGGATCCGCCCCCGCCTAAAAGTCGTTTGGCTTTTAGAAACCGTACTACTTCTAAAGATAACTGTTAGAGTATCTTTTGCTACGAATTTAGAATTTTTGAATAGCGCGTTTCTTCGATCAACTTCTTTATCCATTGCCTTTTATTACGCTTTGAAAATATTTTTGTCAGTTTTTATTTCTAAATGTAGATGTTTCTATTTCTGCTTATACGCAGTATTATTGCAGCGTGTCGAGGTCTGCGGTCCTGACTTGATGTAATTCAGTTGCGGAATCGTTGCATCAACACTTAAAGCAACTAAAATTATCAGCCGAACTAAAACCTAAATCTTACTTTGTCGGTCTGTCATTTGTGAGTTCTATTTAAGTTAACAGTTTTTATAAGCGAAATCACTTGTTCGTAATGTCGCTGACATGTCACCGTCTTAGGAGCCTTTATTTGTCTCATATATTTCCTTCAAATGGTAGGTAAAACAACGGTTTTTCTAGTTATTATAGGCGGTGGACATTGTTTTAGTGTATATTTTCTCATTTTCCGCTATTTCGGCACAACGTGAAAACTTCTGTAAATATTTAATGGATGGAAAACAATTGGGGTTCATGGCAAATCCACGTTATACCTAGTTTCGCGATATATTTGGCTCCATTTTAGCTGGTCCTTAACGTATGTACATAATTCTCGTAGCTGGATTCTGGCTCGTAGTCCGTTCCACATATATATTATCAATCTGTCATCACTATCAATTCAGAAATTACTGTAATTTTTGTTTCCCTGCTGGCCATTCTTACGTGAAATATTTAATCCTTCGTATAAAATTATTTAATCCATTGCAAAATTAGTTGTCTGATGTAATTACAATGTATTATTCGTTGCATTTAACGAATTTATTTACTTCGCGTTCCACGTCACATCCGTACACTTAAAAATGAAGATCACTTTACAAATATTCGTTCATTTTTCTCCATTTTCTACCCTTGCTTTCCACTCTTCTGCGCTGTATTCAAGTCTTCATTTTCCATACCGTCCTCCTACCACTCCCCCCTCTTTGGCCTTCTCCATTGCTTCCCAAACCAAGCTCCCACGTTCAGAATCACTTCCTCCTTTTTCCTTCACTTTCTTACAAATAAACAAGAATCCTGTGTCAGCAAAGCTTGTGACCACCCTTCTCCCTTCCCGCCATTTCACCCCTTATTTCTTGCTTCTCTGCCACACTCATTGTGCACCATTAACTTAATTATGTATGATCATCATAAAATATATTCGCTCTTAGCGAAAAAATGTTTCTATACATGAATTTCAGCGATGTATCTAATACAGACAGATTCAAATCTATTTATGAATATTTTAAAAGTCTTAAGGATATAATAATAACTGTAATTGTGATTCATTTAAGTTTTAAGCAATTCAAATATCATAAATGAATTTGCATTCTTGACATATTTTTATCTATTAGATTTATTTTGATGAATCCGATTAGGAAGTTCTGGCGTAGAGATGATTTTTGTTTAATCTGCTTGGCGATTTAAGTAAATATGAAATTCTTTCCTTAGATTTTTTAAATTTTGCTCATGAATTTTTTATATTTGTAGCTTGATTCTATAATCCAGATAAAAAACAAGGAATAATTTAAAAAATCTATTTGCATGTTAATCATTTATTGAAAACGCTGCCAATCTACAGAATATTTAGTTTAGAATACTACAATATTGTCTTAGGATCATCCTTGATGTGTGCTAGATAAGACTTCAATCTATAAAGAATGGAAGGACGCCGACCTATCGCGTGCTCAAGTGAAAGGTTTCCAATTTATGAGGCCACGTCAGAGAGCTAAGTGGTAGAAGACAAGTAACAACCTAAAATATCTAGACTGCCGTTGATCAGGGTCTGCTGACCAAAGTAAAATTTTAATGGTTTTCAGGGAGCATATTGTGAGAAGAGATTCGATTCTAAGGAGTGCTGACGAAGAAGGAATGGAATAGTTTCCGAGGCGTGGTCTCGAGAAGAAAACTCAGCGGCATCTCGAAAAAAGCGAGAGAAACAAAAAAAAAAGAAAACGCGAGTGGCGCCGGACAGCCCACTTCCTGTCCTCCTCCGCCGGTATCATCGGCAGAACCCCAAAACATTTCCTTTTTCTTGGAACACAAGCAAAGCTCTTTCTGCACTTTCAAAGGAGTGTGGATCTCGTATACATGCTGTCAAAACACAACGAGGTAATTTTCTTTCGCGACCAAGGCGACGAACTCGTCTTTCGGCCGAGGTATGTCTCATAGAAGAATTCGCTGTATCGGTCCGCGTAACCACCTTCTGGGCATCCTCCCCTGATCCATCCTCCTTCCTTCCATGCTCCGTACGCGCCTTCCTTTCAGACCCCTTTCAAAGGCCGTGGTAAGAGCCATTACGACTCCTTCCCAATACAAACAATGGCGCACGCGGAAACAGCCTTCGTTCGACGGCCCTTCGTCCACACGCCATCGCATACTTCGACATTTATTCTCTCTTCCTAAGCCGCCTTCTTTCCCGTCTTCCCCACTCTTTCTTAACTCTCTCTCTCTCTTCCCTCTCCTCGCCCTCTTAGCGACATTTTTGCCCTCTTCTACGACCGCTTCCATCGCGAAACTTCAATAATGTACATATTTATTTGAAGATAACACTGATAGCCACGAGAAGATTGTAAAAACCGGACACGCATATTGGCTGCAAAGCAGCTGTCCTCCTCGATGGCCTGCCGATCGCTTGGCTTCCTTAGATTCATTTATGGATGGATTAAAACAGGATGGTTGCTTTGTAGCCGAAACGTTTATCTGATTTTTTCAACCGTTTCGTGGCTATCAGTTTTATCGTCATCATCAACAGTGAATTCCCATTAAATGATTTGATGATGGAAAATGAAGTGCGATATCAAAGGGCAAAGTTTCGAAAACCTTATATTAAATAAGTGAATATTTTCCGCGTCCTTCTATTTACGTGTTTAACACGCTATCAATTCGTAAATAAAGATATTTTTATTTTAAAACGTTGTGAATTATAAATATAGTGAACGTGACTCAGTAATTACAATTTCATGTCTACAGGAAAATCTCGGACTACCCGAAAAATAGCCAATTAAGTTCTTTGCAAACATAATGAAGAAGACGTGGTCACAAATACGGATGACAAAATCGTAAATATGCGACGATTGAATTTATTTAAAGGAATCTATCTACTCATAACTGGGGATAATTAGTGTGCATTGTGACCCTCTCAGTGGAGACTTTTATCGATCTACAACAATCGTCGATGATAAGCGCGCAAAAAAAACTGCTGCTGCTGGAATTATCGGTATTTCATTGTAAATGCGTTGATGGTGCGTATCGAGGAACGCCATGCGCAACTCCGCACCCGCGCATTTCTGTGAGCGGTGCTAAGATGCGTAAGAAGACCCAAATATTTTGAGCGCCGCTCAAGTGTAAGTTCAATCGGATGTAAAAACTGAGAGGAAGGCAAACAAATAGAGTCGCGCACCGAAGATAGACGGCGGCGAAGGCAGAGAGATGGGGAGGAGGAGGAGGGAGGGAGAGGGGAAGAGGGGGAGGCCAAAGGGGTCCAAATGGCGGGAAGAGCGTGGGGTTTTAGAGGAGCCGCCGCCCTAATTTATCGGAACCATGCCTCTCTCCTCGTATTTAAGGGAAGCCCTTACACAAACTCCTCCCTTTTTCCTCGTCTGCTCCCATTCTCCCATTTCCTTGCTATCCCGACGTTTCCTTTTTATCTTTCGCCGCTGTTTTGATTTCGCCAACTTCTCCCTCCCCCGTCTCCTTCTTCCAGAAAAGAAGGTAAAAAAAACAGCGCCTGTACAAAGAGCCCGCTTAAAAGTCCAAATTCAAGAGAATTTTTTTAATCGAGCAGAGCCACTCACGACCGGCCGAATTCGACGCAGATTATGTGGCGAACTTTTCGCGATATCCTCATCGACTTGCCCTTCCGTTACTCGACCGTTGGCCTCGGGATTGGGCTACTTCCATTTCGAAACCGTTAGGAGAAGGGAGTGCAGATGTTCTCCGATGGCAATAGCGAGAAATTGTTACTATGACAGCTTTCCCGCATATCGATTCCTCAGTTGATGTCGATCGCTTAAATCAATACGTATAAACGCGCAAATATTTGTCATTTTTTCCAAATCAATCCGCTCTCTTTAGGGCGATCCGTGAACAAGTTGTTTGAGCGTCGCCCACGTTGAAGGACTTCTTCGCTAAAGTTATCGTCGGCGTAGGTCATCGGCGTGGGAGGATTTTGTGCGCAAAAAGAGATTTTTCCTTTTCCATTTCCTGTGCCGGATCAAGAGGCTTGGAATCCGCGGTATCATCCACCATTTCGCCGCACCGCGTTCGTCTCTTTATCCTTCTCCTCTCCATTTCCTCAGTCCGCTTCACAAACATCCCCGCATCAAAGGCAGATGCGGCGTTTAGTTAGCTTTAATTTTCGCTCTGACGCTAAACGATGTTGGGGTGTGGGCGTCGAGTCGCTTTGGTCGCCGAAGAGGGAACGCCGGGTCGAGTGTTACGTGACAAGGAGAAAGGGCGCGCACGAAGAGGCAGGTTGGTGCGAAGGGGGCGCGCGGGGGGCGCGAAGGGAGGCGGAGGCGTCGCTCTCGAGGGGGAGAGGGGAGGCGATCTCTCCTCTGGACGCGGTGGCGAGAACGCAGGGAACCTCTCGGGAAACGAATGAGGTGCACCTAGTGAGGCGTAGAGAGGCGGAGGGAAGAGGAGGAGAGGAAGGAAGGGAGGGTGGGAATCCAACCGACAGGTGTTCTGCTGCGGGGTGATGATGAATGAGAAATTTGCTCCATTGTGAGGCGATGTTTGCCGCTGCTTCCGCCTTCCACGTCCGCCCGCTGCACTCGGTTGACGTTTCAAATTAAGAAGGACGCCCCCGGCATCCCCCTTCGCCCCCAACCTTACTGGCTACCGGTGTTCGTCTCGAGACCTTCTAGCTCTTCTTCTGCGGCTCCGTCCTCCGCTAGAAAATGTTGATTTTTCCTCATGCTGGGTTTGTTTGCTCTATTCATATGAAGCGGAATTTCTGTGGGTGTTTTGGGCTCAGTCACGTGTTTGTCCCATGAATTGTGTGTCTTGGAATGACTGTGAAAGGTTTCTCAGACTTCGTTCGAGTTGTGACAAATTGGGGGATCCCTTTAGTAAATAGGTTCGTCTTCGAGCGCTAACATGTTAACGAAGTGGCTATTCGTTGCGGTTGAGGCAGGTAGAAGAGGCTCAATCGGACGTACAGGGCTTCATCGCGACGCTCTGAGAGCACAAACACGCTATTCGAGACTTCGATGATCTGAAAGTATAAGACAACCGAGAATTAATTATACCTATATGTAGTCTTTTGGTCTTTGTCATAATATTAGTCACATATTCAATTATTCTGCATTCCAAGATGTAATCAAATCTGAAAATCATAAAATATTCCCTGCTGAAATAACGTCCATTTGAATATATATCATTAATTTTTTTGCGTGATTCAGTTGCATACACGATTTAAATTTGTAAAATTTATTAATTTACCCTAATCTTCGTAGTTCCATCGAACAAGGTGTGTTTACTGTAGGCACTACGTTAGTCATAAAGCGAGAAAACAGGAAAAGTCGTGAAAAATCAATTTTTAGGAACCGAGTGAAAGCAAAATTTTCCGATCGATCACAACTTAATAAAATCAATCTTATTTTCGTATTCTCGCAGTTTCCAAAATTCTTCTTTTAAAAGCGATCGACTTGGACTCGAATTTGTTTATTTTCATGCTTTAGGTATTAAGTCCTTTTTATTTTTTTGCTCCCCTGTTTTATTGCCTCTTTAATCATTCCCTCTCCCTCGCCTCTACCGGGCCTCCCTCCCCCTTTTACTCCTCCCTCCTCTCCCCTGCATCCACTCCAATCTCGTGTGAGGACCTCTGCACCCCTTCTCCTTTCCCCAGCCACGCGTTATAAAAGTCTCCTGGGCGAACCCCAAAGACATCCTCCCCCTTCCCACTCATCGTATATCTCCGTCATATATCTCTGTTAAACACTTCGAAGCACCGCTAATGGCCTTTCTATTACGTTTTTAGCCTTCCGCAGACCGCCCGCTCTATCCTCGTGAGCACCTGTGTGCGATATAGCCGTTTGTAGCGAGAAACTCCCAGTGAATCAGTTTTTAATGACCGCAAAGTGCCCGCGCTTAATTGGTCTTTAAAGATAACAAGGAGAGGGAAGGAGAAGAAGAAGCGCTGAAATTCCGTTTCATTTCATTTATTTCCGTATAAATTCCGAATGACGTCAAGTTTCTTGAATGGCACTTGTTTGGTCGATTCGATGAATGAATTTTTGTACTCATGATTATATGTTTGGATATTTTTAAAGGAAGTATTAGGATATTTATTATTTTTTATATTCCATTTAAGAAATTGATTAATAATTTTTTTAAATATTACACGGATTAAAACCATAGGAATATTCTATCATTTTTACATATCTTCTCATCTTGAAGAAAATGTTAACTTTTAAAATATATTCCTTTATGCTTGAACATTTCAAAAATATTAATCGCTTATTTTCGCTATAGGTACTTAGAATATCTTCAGTCTTTTAAAGCAACCAGCACTAATAAATATTATTTAGGAATAGCTTTACTGTTATGTTGAAATATTGTAGGTGGTTCATATTGTTAGGCCATCGTGAATATTAAAGTAATCGTAGTGCAACGAATATGAGTAAAATAACAATAAAAGAAATACCTTTTATCTGCACTGACATATTTTGGCTATTTGAAATCCATGAAGTCTCTGTGGCATAGCCAGTAGTACTTAGTAGGTATATGAGTTTTTCAAGCAAGGAGTCCTCTCGCGTAAATTGAATAAAAGAATATTTTTTTGTTTTTCATTGCTCGGAAGTGAAATAAAATTTAATTCGTATGGAAATCCGTCAGCATCAGTTGCAGAAGATACGCCACTTAATCTTGTCAACTGCTCTGTGTTTTCGGAGCCTTAAGCACCATTATAGTTTACGGCTTGTTGATTTCATGTTTTATTGACTTTAACTGTTACGTTCGCCGTGCTGTAAAAATGAGCGAGGAGGACCTCTCCTTCTCCCGGCCGCCGTAAGGGGCGGTGGCGGAGCGGGTTCGGAGGTGGGTTAGTAGTATGGGTGTTGGGGTGGGTGGGTGGGGGCGAAGCGAGGATTTGAGTCGTGTGGGGAGGCAGTCACGCTGTGTCCATAAAGCACTGGGTAAGCCATTCGGCCCAACACTCGCCCGTACGAAAAGGCTTAAGCTCATCTCCACTCCGCCACAAACTTCTCCCCCCTCTCTATCTCCCGATACCCTTTTCAGTTTTAAGAAGAGCGAAAAAATTCTTCCGTAAAAAAAGGAATCCTTTCTTCTTTGCTATCCGAGTTTGCAGGTAGAGCGTTGAAGATTGGTCATCATCAGAGACGGGTTTGGGTAGTAGTTAATCGTTATCTTTTTATCCACATTTTCTGCTTGTTAAATGCATAATTCACTTCGAGTTGGGAGAGCCGAACGTTGGAAATTTTTCATTATAATTTTAAATTTAACCAAGATCGCCTTTTTTATCGATTCCCATCGACTACCGAGGGTGAAATTCGAAGGTTTTGTGGGAATTTTATTTACAGTTTCTGAAGTTGATTTAATTTGTATATTTTAATTTCTTTATCCTCTGTAGCCACAGCACGCTCCATTATATTGATAAATTAAATACTCTTAATTCAACGGATTTATTCATTATTTTTCATCATAGGTAGTCTGTCCGTAGACAGGTCTGTGATTATTCATAGTTAAACGTGGTTCTCCATATATGTACTCCTATTTTCCGCAGTTTTCCTCAAGTCTTGATAGCCCTCTTTCCCTTTCAAGTCGTCTACCAGCTGAAACCTTTTCCTACCTCTTTCTCTTTTTCCATCCAGTTTTCCTTCTAGCTCTTCTTTAATCATGCACTCTCTCTTCAGGTAATCCCCAATCCAGCTCGCTTTTCTTTTTCTGATAGTCTGTATAATCGTTCGCTTCTCTCCTACTCTTCGTAATACTTCCTCGTCCATTTTATCTTCAGCATTCTTCTCCGTGTCCACAATTCGAAGCTTTGCAAGTATTTTATTTCATTTTTCCTTAGCGTCCATGTTTCTGCCCCATACATACCTATACTCCATACATAGAATTTTATCAACTTCTTGCGGATATCCTCCTTTATATTCCCCTTTAGTAGGAGTTTCTTTCATTATTTTTATGATAGGATATTTCGGAATTTAGACAATTATTTGCACGAATTCTTTTCCTCCGTTTTTCCGACTGTAACATTTGGCGGTATACGTAATTCGTAAGCAGTAGATTGGTACTCCTCATCTTTCTCATTTGTCGATTATTTTTCAAAATTCCTATGTTAAACCGAAAATCCCTTTGTACTCCATTTAGACCCGGAGAAGAAATTTTCTTTTCCATTCCAAATAAACCTCCTTTACACTGCACACATGTTAATCTGAAGGACTACTTATTTATATTTTTGTCTTCGCAGTTTGTTTCCCGTTCTATTCCGGGTACCCGCTCCAAACTTCTCTCCGCCGGGTTCAACCTAATGCCAGATTCAACCCTCTCCAAAAATCTCTCACGCAATCTCTCCCCCTCCTCCCTTATCGCACTCTGACTCCTCCTCGATTCTCCACAACCGCCTCTCCGAAGCATCATTCACTGTGTCTGGACCATTTCCATACCTCCTCTCATCTTCTTTCTATCTCTCTCCCCGTCCATCCAAAAAGCCTCTCTCTCTCTTCCTCACCTCCTTTTGCAACATTCTCCTCCTGCTTTTTATTCCCTCCACCTCCTTCCGCTTCCCCCATCTCTCTACCTCCTTCCTTTTTTACGTCCTCTCTCCCTTCGTGTTCTCCTTCACCCTCAATCCCTCTCTTCTTACGTCCTAGCTCCGCCTCCATCGGATGAAAATAGCCGCGGCCGCCCTCTGCGCCCCGCGTATACTAATGCCTCCGTGTTGAACGGACGACGCCAAGGCACCATCTCTTCGGCGAGGCACCATCTCTCGCCGCAGCCTCCTCCAGCCGCCTCCCTTGTCCATCGAGACCTTTCCTTCTTCGCCTCTTTTCTCTCCACTAGGTCCTTAACCGCCACCCCTTTTATTCATATCTCGCCCTCTCGAATCCCCCTTTCGTCCCTTTATCCACCCTCTACTTTGCCAAAGTGTGAGTGACCTTTAGGGATACGCCATTCTTTCTTTATCTCCCTCAAAAGATTTAGCTGAGCTCTTTCCTTAAGTGAGTAATTTTTGGATGTTTTCCAGCGCGTACATTGGGATCTATTAAAAGGACCTCTAATTAGACTGAGCTTTTTCCGTCTTTCTGTCTGCAGTTATCGATAAACGTCGAATAGCTCCAAAATTATTTTCCCTTTCACTATTTTTATGTGGCAGTAATCGAGTTTAACACTCACTTTCGGGTAAGTTTTTATTTTTCTCAGCTAGGGTTAATGTTTTTATTGCGATTCGCGGTTGAAAAAAACGAGCCTATCGGTTTATTCGGGTTATTATTATCAACGTGTATATATGTATGCGTATATATGTAACTTTTTATCATAAATTCCCATAAAATAAATAAATAAGAAATGGCATCGTTTGAAAATAAATTTTTAAGTGTCTAGATGTCTTCATCTCATATATTCATTGAACGTAACTCATTTGCCATTGTATTTATACGCTGTTAAATATCAACCGGGTCTTCTTGTTTGATGAAGAAGTCATGTAAGAATACGCCAGGGACTAAATCTAATGCATAGTTAGAAAGGATTTGGCGAAGGTAGAACGAAGTAATTGGTTTAGGTCAATTGTCGAGGGTATGGACGAAGGAATAGTTCACTGATAGAAAAGCAAGTCACAAACCGATGTTTCTTTTACTTAATATAATTGTTTTCTCCTTTTATTGGAGATTTATAAAGTCTTATACATTTGAAATTGCTCAAGTAAATTGGAGGACAATTAACAAATGGAAATTTGGCAGAAAACAATAATTGAGAGATTGTATACAATTTTTAAAATGTGAAATTTTATACTTTTGGAAAAGATGAGTGAGATACATGTTTATAAATCCTTATGAATTATTCAAATATTTTTTTTATTTCTGTCGTGGGAACAAAATAGAAAAGTTACTAAAACGGCACGTAATTGCTTGCAATTTTTTGTATGACAACACACAAACTAACCTCGAAAAGAGTGAAGCGATTTTCCGCTTTTTGGTTCGCACTTCTCGCGTTTTAAACAAAGGACTTCTTCGTAAGAACAAATTAAACCTGACTGATGTTACCACGATGGGAATGAGCAAAGCAAAGTACTTGCAGCGATAGAAGCAGTAGACATTGAACATTTGTGGGCTTAAAAGAATAAGAAATCAACAAAAATGAAATAATTTAACGAGCGAAAATAATTTTTCCGGTCGACAAATGATAGCAGACCTTTCTAATTTTTCCTAGCTCGTTGTGGAAGGTGAGTTTCGACAGTTTTTTTTTTCAAAATCAGTTTTTGATTTATTGTCATGGCAAATATATAAAATATGTTTCCGGTTTTATGACCGCTTTCAAGATTTTAAATGACCATAGCAAAATATCGGTCGACATGCATTTCTCTGAAATGCATTCCACTTTCCGAGCTGTGCGCTGTTCGCATACATGCTGCACCCAAGAAGTGTCCTTGCGAGGAAACTTCGGCCGCCGCAGGTGTGAAGTCGCGAGGCTATGTCTTCAAAGGAAGCCGCCCACGCATTTTTTCATCTGCGCACAACACACGAAGGCGCCGCAGAGGGAAGCGGTGAGTGCGTGTTGTGCGTGGGATGTGAGAGGAGGTCGTGGGGTGGCAAAGAGGAAGGGTGTTTATCGAAAGAGGGAGAGGTTAGTAGAATTTTGTGTCGCAAAGAGATAGCGCAACAGTCTAAAGCGTTTTGACTTGTATTTCAGAAAGGAAAAGTCTCATTTCGAACCGGATTGGTACGAAAGATGCGGTTATGCAAGTTAAAAACGCTTGGAGGAATCAGAAACACGAAGAATTGTTTTTCAGCCAGGGTTTTTCTTTTAGTACTAATTGAATCATAGAAATAAAAAACAACGTAAGTCCATATTTTGGTGAAAATGAGGAAACAGTGAAACTGCCATGTAGAGTACATGTTGAATGTGTTGAAACCATAAAACGTGTAAGTCCATGGATAACTACTGCCATAGGAACCTTAAAAATTTTAAAAATATTGTTGGCATTGCTATTAAATTTTATCCTTGACAGTTTTTAGTGTCCCCCGAAAAAATTGGTTTTCTGGACTACGGGGTTTTTGATTTCCATGTTTCAATTATCAATTGCCTCCGATGACGATATTTTGAGGACAATCTATGGAAATTAATTTCAATCGAATTGGGAGAGGAAATATTTTCGATGGTTGGATTATTGTAGCATTGTATAGGTATATTGTGTAGCAAAATAATTACATTTCTATCTTGTAATTTTTCAATATTTTTTACTAATAAAATACATATATTATTACAGTAGGTCACTCACTTTCACTAGTATTTCGTTTCTGTCGAGACGTTTCTCTGCGACTGCAACTTTGGGGTGTGTCTTTGTGAAATAATTCCACGCCTTCTATATTGCACCTCTTAGTCAGCACACCTTCATGTGCGCAAAGCAATTCAATCGCTTCTTTGTTTCTTCGCCGGCTGACTTTATTGCTTGTATTCCTGTAATTTGCATTTTTATGATCGCGATTCTTCACAAGATAACTATGTGATACGAAAGGTTTATGCGAGGTGTGTGTGTGTGTGTGACGGAAGGGGTGGATATGCGTGTGTGTGATGCATGGTTGGGAAGCGATGTGGGTGGGTAAATAGCGTGGTGATGGTGCGTAAGGTCACTCAACTTCTTATACTCGTCGCAATGTGTTCGGAATGCAGCAGAGGAAGAGGTAGAGTGAAAGACAGGGTGGTACAAAAAGAATAAGTAGAGATACACGGTGTCTCCTTCCTCCAAGGGTGCGAGGAAAGGTATTTTGTTTGTATCAGAAGCAATGACCTCTCTGCAGTCTTGCGTATCTATTGAAGAGTGCCATAAATTCATCGCGGAATCGCATCCGACGGCTTAAAAGGAGACTAAGTGAAAGGAAGGAAGCAGAAGAGTAATCGAGAACATCACTTTTCTCAATTTATGTTTCATTTTACAGAATATGATAAACAAATGCAAAATATTATCGAAGTCTAACGATTTCCTCGAACGTTTTATAACTCCTAATGGAAATTCCGCCTGACTCAGCGGTATAATAAACGTTTTTTCCGATGGAACATTGTATTTTTGAGTAAATGAAGACACGGCCAATCGCAGTTACACGTTAAGAAAACTCTATTCTTTAAATATCTGTGTTCCCTTTTTCAATGGCGAAAGCTGCACCTTTTAGTTTTGCATGTGCAAATACTTCCCTTTGCTACGAATAGATGTCCCTCCTGGTAACTTCACCCCCCGCCACGGCGGGGCATTTTGGGGAAAGGCAACGCTAGGGGGCTGAATATCAGACTAAGGGTACGTTGGAGGGTTGAGAATGGTCGATTGTGATGGGGTGGCGATGGTGGAAGAATGGGTTTCGGTTGATCGGAGAGACTCCCGTCAGAATACATGCCGAAGATGCGCAGTTTTGAATTTGTCTCAGGGACAGCTTATCAATACTATTTTTGTTATCACATACCAATGAAAAAGGGGAATCAGCAGGTCGTAAAAAAACATACCAATGTATACCATTTGTATAGAGACTTGCATATCTTATTAACCACTCAGTGCTATAGATTCTTGAGCGTCTAACTCCGATTCGGGAAAGATGTAAAAATGCATTTAATGTACTGAATCTCCGTACTATTACATCTACACTTAATTTTATATTAACCAGTAATTGTATCGGTAAATTATTATTCGAAAAAATATAATAGTAATTACCAATTAAAATGCCTTATTAATATGCATAAAAATTGAGATAAAGAATGATAATATTTCACTAATAATGCCATGTTTTGGTTATAATCCCTCAAATAGGTATACATGAATACCAAACGATCTGGTAGTCCTAAATATCTATTCATTATTAAATCGTGCTCGATTGACAGCATACTCCGTTAGTTTTTTCTGAAGTGAAGGTGCAACATCCCATAAAATACGATTGAGTGTACCACGTCAAAACATGCCTGAAAGACCCCTGTGAAATACTTCCTGTCTGATCCCTGTTCCCCGCTTAAACACTGCGCGGTACAAACTCCTAAAACTTCGGCGTTTCGCCGACGCTCTCCCTCAACGGGAGAGTGGCGCTGCCGTCGCCAACTTCTCTTGATGCAGCGGTTTTCCGTGAGGCGTCAGGCCGGGTCTCCTCTTTCTGTTTCGACTGATAACTTGCCAACTATTTCAATACTGGAAAAGTATCCTGATGCGAGAGAAAAATGAATAACAGAGGACGTTAATTAATTTATGGTAAAAAGTATTTTCACCCATCGATGGAATAGATTACTCTTGTTTTTATTGTGTTCGTTTTATGGTGAAATCTATCAGTAAGTTAAGAAGAGAAATGAAGGCGAAAATGCATTACGTGAATGAGTTTTAAAAAATCATTTTATTTTCCAAATAGCTAATGCATTAAAATGAATTATAGTTATTATTTATCAAACTTCAAAAAGATCATCATCATTCCATATTCGTGATAAATTGTAAGAAAATAAATGCGAGCTATTGCGTGTAAGGAAACATTTTATGCATCGTCCAACAGTGGTTTATCATAAAAATCAAAGTTAAAAATTTTCGCTATTTGGTCCACAGATTCATACGACACCCTTGTGCCAAGTTAAACATAACTGTGGGTGCGGGCGAAGATAACAAGCGTCGCAGCTGTTTATTATTTAAAAATACTCGCGGTGCACGCGGCTAACATTTCTTAGACTCGTAATACTTATTACTATTTCCGCGAGCGATGACACCGCAGCCGAACTGCTCACTTCCTAAATCCTCCGAAATCCTGCCAAGTGGCGGCACGCACTTCACACTCGTCATTTCGTGGATTAATGGAAAGGATCGCGAATGGAAGGGAATGGAATAGAGGAGAAGGATACCGGGAGCAAAGGATGAGGAAGAAGGTGGGGATTAAATCGCTGGCCACGTGACACACGTCGTCCAATCCGATGCCGAGGTTTAGCTCAGCGCCCACTATCTCTCTCTCTGTTCTCTCTCCGCATCTCTCCCTCCACGTCTTCCTCTTCGTCCTCACGACACCCACTCTCTTTCCCCCTTCGCTATTCCGAGGTCCGCGTCAATCAAAGAGGGGAGGGGTGGAAAATACGTGGAGAGGGAAACGGAGACGAAAGGGGCTCGAAAGAGGAGACGGAACAAGAAGGAGAGAAAGAGAGGGGAAGAAAGTAAGATTAGGAGAGAGGAGGAGGAGAGGTAGCCGCAAACAAAGAAAGGGGGTAGAGAGCAGCGCTCGACGCCACGGCCTCCCTCCCTCCCTACGACGCCTCCCTCCCCTCCTCCGAGACACGCGCCTTCGACCGACTCTCCTCCCTCCCCGGGAGCACGCCCCCCTCCCTACCTCCCCCTCCCCTCCGCCGCCGGCCCCCTCCCATTCCCCACCGCCCGTCCTCCCTTCGCCTCCCTCACACGCACACTCGACTTGCGTCTCCCCTCCGTATCGGACGCTGGCTGTCGAAGTCTCGCGGCGCTCCGAGGATAGAGAGAGAGAGAGAGGGAGTCCGGATGATAGGGCGCAGTGGTCGGGAGGATCTCCGCGAGAGTGCATCGCCAAGCATTTCGAGCTCCGTCTCTGATCACGCACTTCTTCACCTTCGCTTCTTGTGCGATCGTGTACGCTTCCCTCCTCCTCCTCCTTTCGGAAGACGCGAAGGGAAGGGAAGAAGGATTTTTAGGGATTCGGATCCGAATTCTCGAAGCGAACCTCTCGAAGAGGGATTTCTTCTCTATTCGGCGATTGAACGAGAGGAAAGATTTTCTTCGTGAAAGGGAGAGAAAGAGGGGCGTGTTGCCCGTCGCTACGGATCTGCTTCCGTACGCTCCGGAGCGCGACTTTTTATCGCACCTTTGGGATATTTTCTTCGGAGAATGTGAACGATAACATTTGGTGACATTGTTTGGTAGTGGCATTTTAACGCGTGCTCTACAAAAGTAAACTTGGCTGGAGGCGTGTCACATGTCCGCGTTTCGCGAATTTCCCCCGGTGCCGTCTCGGCGTCGCAGTCTCGCGTTCTCCCAAATCTGAGCGTGCTAGACCCGGCGAGAGGATTCGCCACGACACTGAGCTTTCAACCTTCGTCGCTTTGGTTCGCCCCGTTCCCTTATCCGAGTTTTTATTAACGCTGTCACCGCTTTTGTTTTGTGTGGCGAGTGAGAGGTGTGCGCCGAATAAAGACGGACACGTAAGAGAGCGGATCTTTCTCGGATCGCTGGAGGAAAGATCTCCTATTGTCCTCCGCACGGCGCTCCGCTTTTGCGAAAGACAAAATCGCAACCGCAGCGGCTACTCCTTGTTCCTAAACGGCCATTGTTGTCGTAGGGGTGTTTGGTGATTCGTAATAGTGAAGGGGCGGGTGGGGAGGAAAGAGTGGACGGAGTGCCGTGCCGGGCCGAAGCTGTAAAAGTGGTTCGAGTGACCTTCTCTCCCTCCCTCCCTCCTACCCCTTCTCCTCCTCTCTCCCCCTCTCTCTCTTTCTATCTCTTTTGGATCCCTTTCTTTTTCTCCCACACCGACACTCATCCTGCGGTTTACCGCCTCATCCCTGTCTGCTTTGTGATTGGTGCGGCATTTTTTTGCTACTCCCTCCATCTAACCCTCTCTCCTTCACCTCACGTGGCTTTACCACATCGAGTAGCGGTTCCTGCTGTGAGAAGGACGGAAGAATTTTTTTGCGGGTGGACAGAAACATTTGGAAACTTCGTTTGGACGGCACCGGTCGTTAATTGATTCTTTCATATTTAGTCACGACATTACGGTGTTTCCAATTATCGTGAAGTAATTTTTCATATTGGAAATGAAGGCAGTGAAGTGATATTGATTGGTTCTTCTATTTTCATTTTCATCATCATCTCATCGACTCGCCGCCTCCCTCCATCATTTCCGTGGACTGATTTGGACACTCCGGACCACCTTTTCGTCCTTCTGTGACGACTGTTACGACGTCACTGCGTCGACGCGTCGTCTTCTCTCGGGACGTGCGTCTCCTGCGTGCGACATCTCTCCTCCTCCTTCACGCATTCCATCCCCGCCCCCTCCCTCCACCCTCCATCCCCCTAAACCCTCTCCCCCTCTTCTCTCCGCTCCCCCTCTTCCCCTCCGCACTCCTAACCGCCCGCCTTCCCCGAAATACGCACCCCTTCGCTGCCGCGGCCACATACACGCGGGTGCCACGATGACGACTTCATCTGGCGATCGTGACACGTGACGCGGTGGTGCCCCCGGATCTCTCCACCCGCTCCCAAACGCATTTGTACTCCCCGGAATACCCGGCCCTCGGCCGGCCCCCCGCCCTCCCGACGGCCACCGCAACCATAACCAACCACAACCCCCACCACGCCCATCACCACTTCGCCCACCCCCACCACCTCTCCCACCCACATCATCACCTCCACCACGACGCCGACGGCGGCGGCTCGGCCGTGGGTGCCGGGACGCTCGACGTGGCCGCCGCCGTGTACGACAATGTCCACCACCTGGCGCCCCCCGCCGCCGCGCCTCCGCCCATGTCGCCCTCGGCCGTGGCGGTGGCGAATCCGGGGACCAACGGCTCCGGCGTGGCCTCCGCTTCCTCCTCGCCAGCCGGGAGCTTTGCCGCCGCTTCGTCCGCGGCGAGCGCCACCTCCTCTGGGGTGACTTGGTGGGCGATGATGAACGGGAGTCTCTACGACGACGGCCCGCTGAACTCTGCAACGGTCACCACATCCCCCGTTTCGGCAGCCCCCGCCCCACTTCCGAGCTCCGGACCGAGCAGCGGGGCAAGTAGCGGAGGAAGCTCCAACGGCCTGGGTCGGGCACCGTCTCAGCAACCTCCACCTCCACCACCCCCACCTTCCTCCCTCGTGGAGGCCCCTCAGTCCTCGTCGGCGGCCGTCAGTAGCAGCAGCGTGGCTGCGGCACCTCCTCCCCCGACGCCGTCCTCCTCCTCCTCTTCTTCCTCTTCCTCCTCCTCTTCCGGCGGCGGCACGGGTCCTCTCCACATCCCTGCGAAGCGCGTGTCTTCCGGGGCGTCGCTCTCCGTTTCGGCGGCGTACGCTCACCCGGGCGACTGCACCGCCGCCGTGGACGTGGGTGGCATGGGAGGTGGAGGTCCGGGCAGCGGCGGAGGCGGCAGCACCGGAGGCGGAGTTATCAGACACTCGCATCACCACGGCACGCAGCCTTGGAATTACCCCACGGACAACCACGCGGCAGCCACGGCGGCAGCATTCGAGCCACAGTACAACCCGGCCGCCGCTGCAGCGGCGGCCGCGGGTCTTTGCAGGGACGCCATAACTCCCACGTACTATAACCTTTCCGACGGAGGTAGGGCGGTTGCAGCTGCGGCTGCGGCCGCTGCAGCAGACCGTAAGGCGGCCGCTGCTGCTGCAGCTGCCGCTGCAGCCCTCTCTTTTTGGCCCAACGAGTACAAGTATTCGCCCTCGGCCACGGGTGCCGGAGGACCTGGGGGTATGGGTGGCGGTGCCGAGCCCTGCCAACCTTTCGGATCGGCGCAATCCTGGTGCAATTATTCACCGTACGCTGCTGCGGCGGCTGCCGGAAGGGGACACGTGGGTGCGGACGGAGGACCTCACGGCCAACCTCCCCCTCCTCCACCCCCTCCCCACCCCCCGGTACCGTACCTGCCCCCGTCTGCAGCGGCTGCGGCTGCTGCAGCGGATGACCGCGGAAGAGTGGCAATGGAATCCGCAGGATTTGGTCACGACGGATACGGTCTCCGTAACTACGGTGGACCCGAATCCGTGGCTTCAACGCCGTACCCACCTCCAGGTGAGTCGTCAAAAGCCTTGGTAACGTCCCGCCCTTTTTCCATAATTACTTTCTCCTTTTCATAATCATTTATTGTCATCTAGAAGTAATAGAATATCTATATATATCCATTCTATGGTAGCATATATTTGTTTAAAAAACTATAGTGATAAGGTTTTGTTTACAAAATATGTCTAATATATATATATATATATATATATATATATATATATATATATATATATATATAACTTTCATTTCTATTTATGAAATTGTTAGTATCTGCCACGCCCACTTTTGTGTATTATTCTTCGCAAACTCAGCTGTTAGGCACTTATCTATTTGGTATATTTCAAGCGAATATTTTTATTGAAATTGTGTATAAATTTTTACCTGAATTTCTATAGAAGAAAACGCCACAGATTATTTTTACTTTTAGCATTATATTTATTACTTGTATTTTGTATACGATATACATTTTACTTTGGAAATTATTTTATTAATCCTCACTAATAACATCTGCCTACATTTATTATATATAGTCGGCCAGTGCCTCTTTCATTGATTAATTAATAGAGAGTTTGATAGCAATTTTTTAATGATAAAAAAATATTTCTGCTTTGTTAAGTATTATGCAACTATGTAAACCGTTTCTCAATTGCGTTGGAGTAGCTTAAGATAGAAATTCCGTAAGCCATATAACGGTTCAGTAAATCATATACATATAAAATAGCCGTCTTCAGGGGTAGATTGCTGAGCCTTAGTTCTTACAGTGTTTATTTTCTTGACCATCAATTACATTTCAGTCATTAAGGAGCGCTTCATTATTACTTGTGTTGAAGAAATATGAACCTAAGCATTTAAAAAACGTTTTACTTAAAATTCCGAATTTTTCAAGCTTTCTATTTATACCGGGTTCCTATTCAGCCATTCCCATTTTATTTTACAATATACGTATGACAGCAATTCTGTTACCCATTTAGCTGTTATGTCGCTATTATTTAATTCCCCGCCTAACTATCCTGGTCTATCCTAGCTTCTCCACCTTTTTATCACCTGGAACCAATTAATAAACCATTTCTTCAATAGGGCCGTCATAATTTAGCGCACCACCGTCACACCTCATCCCTTCGCCATTACACACATCCCGCACCTCTGCCGACATCTTCACCTCATTCATAATCGATTTCAAACCGTTTGTGTAGGTTGAGTTTCCTTCCGGGGGCTTTCATTCTCCACCCCACCCCCTTCCGACTCTCCTCCTCACCCCCCTCCCCCTCTCCCACCCTCGGCACTCACTACACCCTCTACTACTACGCTTCCCTCCCCTTCTCTCCACCTGATCCTCCTCAGCTTCCTCCTCCGGGACCCTCCTCCCTTCCACCCCTCTTCTCATCTCCCACACCCAACCCAACCCCACTACTACCACATTTTTATGGCGCCCCGCCGGCAACTCGTAAACCGCTGGTCGGTTCGGCGCTCCGTTAGTCGCCTCTGGGGCTTGATCTCGCACGCGCCTCTACACTCCCTCCCTCCCTCTCTCTCCCTCTCTCTCCCTCTCTCTCCCTCTCTCTCCCTCTCTCCCTCCCTCCCCCTCCACTCTCTCTTTATCTTATCCCCATTCTTAAGACCGTCCCGCCCCCTCTCCTCGAAATTCCTCCCTAATCAGGACGTATCATTCAGAAATACGCAATTCCGTCTCCCCAACTCTCGTCTTCCCTTTTACAAGTATTGCGCCTTTCTTAGAGGAGGCTTAAACCCAAGGGGGAGAGAATGGCCTTCATTTCTTTGTTTTTATCCTGGGATTTAAAGAAATTCACCGCAAGGAATTAACTGCCACGTGAAGAGTCTTAAGGAATTTGGCGAGGATGAAAGCTGATTTTAAAATGTGCGAAACTCTCGGTTTCAACTCATACTCATTATTTCTATTTTATTTTATAACAGTTTAAGCTTCGACGTTTTTCTTTTAAAAATTGTCTCAAAACAGGCCTGTGAACCATAACGATCATTAATTAGAGGTTTTCATTTTAAAAAATTTCCGATATTTTTTTGGGTTGTTAAATGTAATAAATATTTATATTTTCGTTAAACTGTCATTTATTTATTTACGTCAGTATAAAAATATTCGATTAAAAGTATTCTGGAACAAATAACATTAATGTTGCATTAATTTGAGCCGAAATGTTAGATAAGAGTTATTTGGCAGTGAGCTAGGAAAGAAAATGTGTTTAAATAAGCTTTCGGGTCAAATCATCGAAAATTAATGTTTGACGAGTAAGTGTCAAAGAAACAGTTTAAGAGGTTTAAGCGGGCAATTGTGGTTGCGTTTTGAAGTATCGTATGCGTTTTCATGACACACAGACCTTAACTAAGAGAAATAAAAGCACATCCATTAAAAGAAGAAAAAACATTGTTACAAAGTCAATAATAAGAGCAGATTATTTTTTCGGTTTGGGGAAACAGGTAAAAAGTAAATATCAATCGAAGTGACCAGGGTGGAAATCTGCGTTAGAATATTTTGCTTACATGGTTGCTTAGTTCCAAGCGTGACGCCATAAACTTACTCCTCTCATAACTTTCGCCGCTAATATCTCTCTCTGTGTCAGCTCCCACGGACCACCCACGGTCACATCCTTTCCGTCCCTCCTAACACCTCACCCTCTCTCTCTCTCTCACGTCTTCCTCTCTCGCCTATATGTACACACTTGCTTACATTCTCTTCCTCGGCTCCCGAGAACGCCATCCTCTTTTCTCCCCCCACCCCCCTCGGAACCTCTTCCATCCCTCTCCCTCCCAATCCTCGTGAAAGCCACGCTCGCCACTCTTCTGACTCAACCTCTTTCCTCCAACTCGCTCCATTTTTTCCTCTCTTTTTTCATTCGAGACATTTACGTCCTTTTTATGCGGTCTCTGATATCAGTCGTGCGATGAGCGGTGATGCATGACATTAAGCGACCGCACATATTAATTATTAAATAAATAAAGCTACGAATATATTTATTTATCGTTTGTTTTTTACGCGTGGATGTGTAAATATGTTCAGGAACGTCATTGGACGAGATGAAATGCGTATGAGAGGGGGAAAATGTATCTTACCTCGTCTGCCGTTGGGGGTGCCCCACTAGGCTACCTGCAGTTGAGGCGTCAACCTTCTTTCTCGTCCTGTGCTTTATCTCTTCCCCCCTTCATTACTTATGCACTCCTCTCGCGTTGTGGTTTAGCAAATCTCCCCACTCTCCCCATCTTTCTCCCCATTTCTCTTCCTCTCCCTCTCGGTCCTCCTGTTTTCCTCGCATCCCGCTCTTTTAGTTCCCTTTCCACTTTCGTTCCGCAACATTCCTCTTGAGCACTTGTCTGCCGTCATTTCTGCATCGGAAGCCCGCCAACAAGAGGTTATAACCTCGGCGGGAATGGATAACATTTCCTCGTTTAAAGTAAACTCGATAATTGTATATGAATGTTGTGTTGAATAAGTAACTAGATTTATTAGAAGGGTGAGGCTATCATTTGCTTCGATAGAGTTACTAGTGGAATAATTTACTGAGCACATAATCGTAAAATTGTGAAAGTTTCCGTTAAAATGTTTCTTAATTTATTACATGGACTTCGTTCATATTAAAATCACTGTAGTTTTAGTCGCTCAAAAGGAGTAATTGGAATTAAATACGATTAAAACTAAATTCAGCGCGTGATACTGTTAATTACGACTAAATGAATATGATCTCATATCAAACTGATTAACGTAGCAAAAAATTAAAAACATACACTTCTTCGCGACGTGCTTATATTACAAGTTTTCGCTGCGATTGCTTCAAATTTGAAATCGCTTCGTTATAATTAGCCGGAAAATTAATTGATTTAGATGTCATGTTTACATTTGCTCATCCACACTAAGAGTTTTTTTCCCACGGGAAAGATCGATTTAATGTGTATCATAAAAAGCGAGATAAATGAGCCCGCGCGTTAGATAAATGGTGTCTTATCTTTATGACTTAATAATTGCAATTTAAGTCCCGCCAATCTGTTCCTTTATACGCAACGGCTTCCATTATGCTTTTCATGCGTTTCCATATGATCATCATTCATATCAATTCTTCCTGCAGCAGACCTCTGTTAGACAATCATAACATGACCCGCGTAAGCACTAAATTTTCAGTTATTCTTTAATTGTTATCGTTATCGTTATCGTGCCCACTCATTTTAGGGTAAAAATGTTAAAAGTTTATCGATACTTAATTTTATTGATTTTGTAATTTACCGTTTATTTATGGACTGGATATGTAAATGTTTCTATTTCAGCCAAAATATCGTAATAGCGCCTCAGAATTTTCAGCGATTATTGCATTAAAATCGATTTATTGAACTCACAACAGAAGAAAACATTTCCTTATGCACTCCAAACTATAAAATTCCAAACGCATCCTCAAAAAATAAGCGCTTAATGCATCTGAACTTCTGGGATAATACTCGGCCCATTCATGATCGCCGCATGAATGAATTCCTTTTCGAGTGGGGCACTTCATTCTTAACTCTAATTTAACGACCGTAAAACTTTTATTGTGATTCCATTGCCATTTCTTTTTTCCGAAAGGGACTCCTTCTACTCCTTTTCATTCCACCTCTGCTTCCCTCTTCCCCGTCCTTCTCCTTTCACCCCCTCTTTCATCTCTTTCCCTCTTTCACCCCTCCCTATGATTTCCTTCCTCTCGTCCGCCACCTTCGCGAGGTGGCTTCTCCGCATTTTTCGCGATCACTCCTAAATTCTCCCGCACCTCAATTCCTCGAAAATCGTACGCAAAGAGGTTCGCATTTTTTTCTCTTTCGCCTTCGAGGACTTAATTCCTTTTCTTCCCCTACTTGTCCGTCCTTCCTCCCTCACTTCCCCTCTCGCCCACTCCTCCCCACTTCAGAAGAAGGAGAGGACACTCCCTTTTCCCTTCCTCTCTCTCTCTCCCTCCGCGTGCATCCCACGACGCACGGAAGAGGACCCACTCCCGCCCTCCACCCCACGGTCTTCCTCCCTCCCTCCCTCTCTCCTTGAGACGCACGCGCCCCCGCCTCGCCGCCCCGCAATGTTTCACAACCGCCGTAAATCGACTTTTATGCTCCGATCAACAACATTTTACAGGCCACCTTGTCGACCACCCATCCCCGGCTTCCATCTTCCCCAACCCACTGCCAGGGTCTCTACACCAATCTCCCCCTCCCCCCTCTTCCGGATCGCTTCCTCTCGCTGCTCTCCCAGCATCCTCTTCCTCCCATCTTCCCTCTCTCCCTTTTCGCACCTCCTTCTCAGCTTCTTTCCACCTCCCCCTCCTCTCTTCCGCTCTTCATTCAACACGTAACATTCCACGTTGCTGACCTTCCCTGAAGCGTGGTCGGGTGGTCAGTTTTCTTTCGATGAGTTTCGATTAAGAAATCGAGTCAACCTATGCATCATGATGGTGTCGTTCGCGAAGTTTTCTTCTCGTTGTGCGGACGCGATTTGTGGCAGTCTCGCATTGTTGATCGGTTGAACGACCTTTGGATGTGCGAATTGCTCTTTTTTGGTGCGTTCTTCTCACTCCCGGCTTTTGACCGATATGACTTGTGCGCAGTTGATTAAAACATGCGGATATTCTAGAAATTGGGAACAGTCGTTTACATGTAAATTGGCAGAATAAAAGATGAGTTTTGTTCATTGTAAAGAAAAACAAATCACAAAGGAATTTTAATAAAATCGATTTTAAATATATACATAAATTTAATTGTATACATATTTTCAATAATATTTATAATGTTTTAAGTATTTATTTTAACGTCACAATTGTATCTCAAGCACATTTGCCAGGCAATTTTAATAGTTATAAATAATTGAACTTATAATACCATTTTATGTTTATTAATTAAAAATAGGATTAAAACTAGGAATAACCATGTGATAATATGGTTTTAATTATTAAATAAGTTTAATCACGGTATATGGAAAATAATTATTTGAACTTTGATAATATTATAAAATATTTTCACCAACAGTCGATTCAGTAAATAAAATCAGCGACGGAAATCAGTGTTGTAGTACTATTACGTAAAGATTATAATGTTTTATACATGTAGAATTATCATAAATATTTTTCAATTAAAATACGCAATATATGGTCGGATTAATAACGGAAATATTCACATCTTTGACTCTTTTTCGGAAAAGTCTTCAATAATTATTTAAACTTTTATATGTTGCGTATCAGTATTTGTGCATCGGTTATATAACGGGGATTACCAGTTTCAAAGCATGACTATTTAAATAAGATCCCACTCAACGATGGAACAGCATCCCGCTTGGCGACTTCGTCGCTGTCATACACAGCTCAGTAACTGCCCTCCTTACTGCACATTATCAGTAAGCCCGCTTCGGCTTTTCATCGACGTTTCCTCATTTTAGGGTTAAACTACCCACCATCATCATTATTGGTCGCTTTTAAATTAATCTGTGGAGATAATTAAACCGATCAAAACCACGTGCGGGCAAGTAGATCCTCCAATGTGAGGTCTCGAAGTCCCCCTTTCTCTCTCCCAACGGGCTGCATCGCTTAGCATTCGGCGGCCTTTCCCTAGCTGCCTCGCCCGCCGCCGTCACGGCCGTCGCCTCGGCCCGCGCTGCCTGTCCCCGCCGAGAGATGGCACACGGATTATCTTCCCGACCGCCCGGCAATCGGGTCTCCGTGGAAGAGGGTGCCAAATTTCCCGCCAGCTGCGGCCCCCGCATCGATAAGGCAGGCAAGACACGAGGGAGGACAGAGGGGGAGGGAAGGAATGGAGCCGCAGGGCTCCAAGAACGAAAGAGAGAGAGATCGTGAGGCGCGTGGGCGACTCGTTTTGCGAAAGAAGCCGTTCACTGTCAAAAGTAGTCAGAAACGTACCCGCAGTCATGCTCTTTTCAAGAGTTCTTTTTTCGTGAGCCTCCGAAAGTTGCAATCAGGTTCGAAAAGGCGGAAAGAAAAATAAACACGCTCACACGTCTTAGCCGCGTCCCATTTGTTTTATCCGTGATATTCACGACAGCGGCCACTTTATCACTCTCTCGAGCAGAAAGGGGGAGAGAGAGGAGTGAGAGAGACCAGTCTTTCGGGGGTCAACGCCTGGACTCGCTCTCTCTCACCAAAGCAAAGAGAGAGAGAGAGCGCCGTTGCGTCAAACGTTCTTCCTCTCAGTGTGAGCCTTCGCTCGAGCCATCCCTCGCTTCTCGAGAAGTGGACGAGCGGGGAAAACGGCGTCTAAAACAAGTCGCGATCGAAAATGAGGCCCGTTGGTATTCGTGGGAATGGGGCGGGCGAAGGGGCGCACCTTTCTCCCACCCCTCCCACATTATTTGGATGCGAATTATCCCAAGGGAGGACGTCTTTCGGTGGCGTTCCGGATGTAAGCGGTCATCTCCCGTGGTTTATTTTTAGCCGAGAGATTGCGGGGAAGAGTTTTTCGATCGAGGACCTTCGTAACCGCGGGGGCCGCGTGGTTTCATAATGCTCGATGGAAAGAGTCCGTGCCGCGGAGGGGAAGCCGTGACTCCGTGACTCGGGGACGAATTTCGCCCGAAGAGACGCTACGAGAAGAACGCCAGTGGAAAGAAAGATGGTGAAGGGGAGGAAGAATGAGGAGGAGCGGAGATGGTTTAGTAGGAGGAGGATCTTAGGGGAGGCAGGGGGAGGGAGAGGGGGCGATGAGAGAGAGGTCTCTCTCTCACTTCTTCCTTATCCGACAAACTCCAGTCATCAGCCCCTTTTCATCCTCTCTTCCCTCTTTGCTAGCCTTGCTTACGAGCCCATTCGAATCGATCCATCTCCCCTCTCCTCTCTATTCCCACTTATATACCGGCCTATCCCCATCCTTCAGGAAACACCCTCGTGGTCGCTCTGACCCTTCCCATTTCCTTTTTCTCCCTCGTCGTCTTCTCAATCCTCCTGCCTCTTCCTCAGAGCGCGATTACATATCTCCTTCTTCTCTCCTCCTGCCATACTCCCCCTTTTTATCCCTCTTCATCCTTCGCCTCCTATCCCCCCCTCTCCATCCCTTTTTCACTGGCAGCACCAATCCTTTTGATTCCCTTCGATTCTCCCGTCGAAAAAGGAAACGGAAGTCGATTGTGTGAGACGAAACAAGAATTCTATTTTTCTTTTTGGCAACCACTTCGTATTTTTGTATTTTTTTACTTTAGTCTCACCTTTTTCTTGCCTTATCCACTTTCATTCAATTCGTCAAAAATGACGGGAGGAAAGATACGATCGTTCAAACTATTTAGGGAGATCATATTAACATCAGAAACAACTGCCTTGAAAATCGTTTCTCCCTCCCTCCCTCATCCTTCTCCCTCTCCCTCCCTTTCTCTCCCCATCTCTCCCCCTCCCCCACTCTCTCTCCCTCCCTCTCGTATTAAAAGCATTCAAAGCATGTTTATACCCATAAGGATTGAAATAACAATATGATATCGAGGTCTAACAATGGAATAGGTAGGCAAGGTAACACCCCGTTAAAAATGGCAAGATTTCCTCAAACTGTGTGAATTAATCGTTTAAATAGAGCGATTTCGAACTGTTGGCGGAAAAAATATGAAAAGAATAACAAAGTTTATAATGTTTTCTTCAAAATGGATTATATCCAAAGATTGTAGGTCAGTTCTTTCTGATTTTAATCTAAAAAAGAATGAAAGCCTGTACGTCGAAATGTCCATTTGTACGTGTTACCTTATGGTAGGGTGACCAGATGCTTTTGGTAACAACCGTGACGAAACAAGTTTTGAAAGGGAAAAACCGGGACATTTTCTTTAAAAATTTGTTTTTTTTGCCTTGACTATTCTAAAAATCAAATGAATATGTTTACAAAGGAATATATAAACTATAATTTATTGAAATAACAATAAAATTACATATTTCGTGATTAATTAAGCAGTATTACAATAAAACATATTAGGTGAAAATGATGTTTTCAATCATATTTTAAAGTACTTCTGCCTACCTTGATCAAATTTTCATCATTTTTAATCATGTCATAATAACTTTTACAGGTCATATTAAAGTTGAATTTACACATCATTATGGAATTGATGGTTTTTATATCCAAGCGGTTTCGTTCATCAGACCGTTGAATGTCTATTTGTGAAAATATTCTTTCCACATTTACATTTTGTGCCGGAATGGAAAACAGAAAGTTACATAGTTTCTCCATTTCTGAGGTCTGTTCTGGAAATTCAAATTTTGAAAAAAATATGACCACCGGCCGTAGCAAGATCACTCATCATTCCTTTCTTTCATCTCTTTTGAAATCAAATTTTTAAGAAATGAAAATCGATTAAATAATAAACTTTCGTCAACTTGAAAGCCCATGTCAATAACATTTTTACACATACTTTGCACTTCTTCCCAAACTGGGGAACTTTTTAATAGCATCCATTCCATATACTTCAATTTCAGTAAGGGTTTAACCCATTTTTTAGGCGCGTTTCGCTTCCAGCGTGAGCGTCTATTATCGTCGGTCTGTCCGTCTGTCCGCATGTTCATTCTCGTCTTCTACCGAACGGATTTTAATGAAATTTTATATTAAGGACTTACAATAAAAAATAATAAGAAAATCGCAAAAATGAATCACGTACGCCAATCAGGGGTACCACTTTACTGGTGAAAAAAATTAAATTTTCGTCATATATCGTAAAATATTAGTCATATCAAAATATCTTTCAAATAAAAGTTGTAGAACTTGTAAAGAAGAGTATTTCCTTTCCCACACATTTTTATCGTTGGAGTAGCCGTTATCGATAAAATCAAGCAAGAAAGTCTTAAATCGAGTTGAACTTGAAAGTTACTTGCATGATTACCCTTCATTTTTGCTAACATAAAAAATCTCACAAACGATTAATTTCCTTACGTGTGCATGCAATATTATTTAATAGGAAGAGAATAGATTACTTATGACGAAGAAAAGAACTTTAAAACGCTATTTCCCTTACGTACAGGTAAATCATTTCTTTCTAATACTCCATTGCACGAAACGCGCCCATTTGTGATACGTTGTACACTTTCCTAACGTGTTTGGTTAGTCACAGGTTGTTATGTACATGTCAAATATTTCCTCTTTAAATGATTCTTTCATCCTTCTTAATATTATTATCAGATAAAACTGCGAGGACACTCAAAGGAACAAATTTTTCGTTAATGCGTAATGTAAGCATGCCAATCGTTTCATGCACGTAATTCATTACCTCCATTACACAATTTTGCGAACATTCAATTTTTAGAATTTGTTTATTATATAAACCAAGAATATTAAGCATTGCATGGAAGTATGCTTCATTTACTGGTGATTCAAAAAATTTCACAATATATTTTGGGGTCTTTTCTTCTGAAAATAAATATGCTTTCAGTGCTTCGAACATTTTTAATACTCTATCAACCGCATTTTTCAGTCGCTCGGTACGTACTCCAAAAGTTGAAAAGTATGACAGTATTTTTACCACGACCATTTCTACATCACAAGATAATCTCTCAGCTCCCGACTGCATAGCGACTGCATAGCTTTATGCAAAATATGCGCCGAACATCCAACATCTAGTAAATTGAGATTAATTTTCTCGCGTAATTTATAAAAGACATTGTTTTTACCTTTTCTCAACAGTCCCCCAAAATCTATATTTGCGTTATCTGCTCCATAATAAATTCACTTTTTTATATCGACGCCATACCCGCAAAACGTGTTAATAATGTAATCGACAACGGTATCGGAAGTTTAATTAGGTATTGATTCAATTTTTAATATTTTAATCAGAATTCCTTTTGTTTTGCAAAAATAATGAACTAAGAGGAAAATCTTTTCCGTTTTGTGATTGCTAGCGTCCGTAGATATTTCAACACACAGTGACTTTTTTAATTCGGCCAATAAATCGTATCTGCAAAGTACCCCGATAACATTTTTCGGAACTTGTAGGTCAGAAATAGGGTTAAATAAATTAATTATAGATGCTCGAGAACTGGCAACAGAACTAGAGGCTGAATCAAAATTTATGCAAGAGACCGAAATTCTGCCACGAAGAAAGAACCCCAATTTTGAATCTGCACAGGTTGATGCAAGTTTTCACAATCCCCAAGATTATTTCCGAGTAATTTTTTTATCTTGTGTTGGATCAAACAATTGCTTCGATAAAGAAGAGGTTTCAGCGATTCAAAAACCACAACGAATATTTTAATTTCTTATATAACTTGAGTGAACTGAAAATCATGGATAAGAAAATTCGTATTTTCTTAGAATCAGCTGTTAGTGATATACCGTGAGTCTTTGATTTTCCAGCACTTAAATGCAAATGCTTTTTATAAAATAGTATTTGGAATATCGAGTTTGGTTTTCAAAATAATTTCGTATAAACGGGAATTAAAAAAACTACTGCATATACCATCACTATTACTTACAAGAAAAAAACTGGGACATTGATGCGTCCCAAAAAAAGATCGGGACACCGGGACAAAACTCTGAAAACCGGGACAAATCCGGGGAAACCTGATCACCCTACCTTATGGGAAATGGAAATCATCCCCTGGAGTCGAACCCGGGTCTTTGATCTCGAGTTAGATACTTTAAAACGTCTTGTTATTATATCATAATGCTATCCTGAAATTTCATCAAATTCGGTTCAGTCGTTTGCGAGATATTAAGCTTCAAAAAGCATTACATGACAAAGTGACAGTGTGACACTGTCTTTTATTATTGTAAATGATGAATTATTTCTTTATATGAATATGTACACAAACAGACACATTAATACATGTAGTTTGTTTTGCATTAACGAAGAAATATTCACCGTCACTAATTCGGAATCTCGTAAACTCGAATTAAATCTTTGCCGTCTCAATACTGTTAAAAGTTATTTGCATAAATTAACAAAAATAGGTTCATTTTTAAGGTTTAATTCTTTCGTATTACTTTTAGTTTCATACTTCGAAAACATTGAATAATTGATAAAAGCCAAAAGTTAATTTTTTTAATGCTTCTATTCGTATTTTCTTATTTATGACAACCAAATAAACTCTTTTTTCTGTTTTTCTTTATCTTCTCAATTGAAAGATCCTCAGCGACGCGATTTGATTAACAAATCTTGGTTTCGGGAATGAAAGGAAAATTTCTGTATATTTAATATTTCAGTAACTCGAGCTTCCAATAGTTACCATAGTTACAGAAAATTGTACTTGGTTATAAAGTCATCGGATTAATTATGCTGAACTTTGGTAGACATTTTTATTGTATAATTAAAATCGGGTTCTTTATATTTCTACATATTTGAACGAGTATTCTAAATGTCACTTATGTTACGACATCGTTTTACGGGCCTTCTCTATTAAAACTCCTTTCATACTTAAAATGTATTTCATGCGTAGAACTAACACGCACATGCTTCAAAATAGTATGGTGAATAAATTTACTTAAGCATTAGTAATACATATTATATAATAAAGAACCATAAAATGGAAGTTATTGCCATGACACAATCACTATTGTACACTGTTTTGCCTAAGGACTGGAGAGGCGGATATGCGTGAAGAAATCCCCTGTCAAATGTTACATTGGGAGACTTTCAAACATTTACCTGACCTTCATCCTAAATAAGTAGGTAACGGGGCCTATGCTCCCAAGGCCATTTTTCGCAATAACTGCGAAAAGGAAGCTATCGGTGTCGCTCGGGCCAAGTTAATTAAAGTCAAACTGGAAATCGTCGTCCCATGTTTAATAGTCGGCTGTGAATGCGCTCTCGCTTTGGGATTTGTTTTTTTCCTTGAAGGTCTAAAACGTGGAATGCGATGTGATTTAGTGAACGTTGAAGTTTAAAATGGCCGTAATACTGGGATAATTGATAAAGTGTTGAATCGTTTTTTTTCTGTTTTCTGCAATATTGATCATTGAAGTTATCCTACATCTATAATGGACGAGGGCGAACCGATGCAGTTCTGTTCTGCTGCCGCACTTTTAGGTCGAAACGATTATTCTACTCTTTCTCGGGTCCATGCATATTTGTACGCCGAGTACAAGCGTACATGGGTCCAAAGTACCGAAATCTCAGCTTCCGGAGCGACATAGATATTCCGTTCGTGCACGTTGTAAGTCACGACCGCACCGTGAGCCTTCGAAAGTATATTTTTTGTCATCTTTACGCTATCTGCTTTCTATCTATTTCGTGATGGAAATATATTTGCCGGTTGTTATAAAAATTCAATCACTAACTTCTTTAAAAGAAAGGTTATTTATTAAAGGATACCGGGAATAAATATCTCAGTTACGTCACACAAAATTTTCATCTAACTTTGCAAGAGTACAGCTTTCACTATGGTTTGCAAAATACACGAGGATCGAGATATATATAGGCTAGTCTCTCATAAGTCGCGTATTAGGGAAAAGTGTGGAGTTAAAAGGAATGGGGATGAGAATCGTTTTAAAAAAAAAGGTGAAATTATTTCGAGTCTTCTTAATTCTCCTTCGGCGCGATTGAGGGCCAATGGCGGTATTCCAAGCGAGGCTTCGCGGGCATATGTCCAAAACTCTCTTATCTCCCCTCTGGGTTAAGAAGAAGCACCGCTGGCCGGGGAGAGTTGCATCGCGGCGTTGCCGCTACGGTTTTTCGTTCGGTGGGGGGAGGGCGAAGGGAAAAAAGGCTGCGAAATGGCCAAGGGGGCGGACGGATGGTTGTATGGAATGGCGGGCGGGCGAGGAGTGGTTTAGGCGAGAGGGAAAAAAGGGAAAGCGAAAATAGATACGTGGTTTAGGGATCGGAAAAAGGGCGTGGATCAATCGCTCCCAAGACACCGCGGAATCGCTTCCATTTAACGTCAAAAGACTCATCACTTGGGCTAAAAATGGAGTTAGTTATTTATAGTGTAGTTTTGTTTGCAGATGGTAACGGGAATAATTTCCAAAATACAGAAAGTTCGTATTGAAATGCACAGCCACTGAGACAAATTATGGGAGCTTTGCTGCGTGACAGACTATCGAACTCTGTACCATCTTCGTGGCCGAAATTGATTGGCCGCACTTTTGAAGCATAGGAACAACATAATATGCAGTGCTAGAAATGGAAAATGTTACGAAACGGAACGCTTGTATTGGTAGTGGAACGGAAATTTTTACTAAACGGAACGCTGTTATAAGGGACGGTATTTATGAATGTATGACGAAACGGAACGGTATCATCGGCGCGAGTGACGAGCCAGAGCGGCGTTCCGGTGTGTTCCGGCTCATTTCGAGATTGCATATATGCATATGGAAACGAGACTATTGAAACCAGCGAATTCTATCGCATCCAAATCAACATTTTCTTCCACTTCCGCCTGAGCTGCCGATGCGGTGGCACCGCAGGCGACAAAGATATTCGCCCCAAGTGTGGTAAGTAGAAGAAGGAGAGGTGGAAGTGTTAGAAAAGAGGGAGGGAAGAGGAGAATGGAAACTCCTGCAACGAGGAAGAAGGCAGAAAGGATAAATAGAAGAAGATGGGTGGGGTAGGCAGGTGAAGGGAGGAGGAAAGGGAGGGGAAAACGAAAGGATACGAGAAAAGGAGGCAGATGGAGAGGATTTGAAGGAGAGGAGAACTGAGGGGGCGATTTCGTCAGGGAGGGGGCTGGGTATTCCTAGGAGGCGTGGGGGATAAGATGTCACATTGGGAAGGAAGGGGGAGTTGCAGATATTGGCATGGATAGCGGTCCGGAGGGAGATTTGCCGTGGAATGAGCGGGCGAGATGCCTCCAAGGGTGGATGGAAGATCAGGGGTGACGGAAGGAGGGTGAGAAAAAGACGGGGGTGTGGGGTGAAGAGGGAGTAAATGAGGGGAGGTTTGAGGGAGGCGGCGGAAAGGATGGGTGGGAGTAAGATGCGAGACGAGTCAGCGTCTACGAAAAGTATGGGGAGGGGTACTCGAAAGAGCGCAATGACTGGGGACCTCCAATACATTAGAGTCCCTCACGTTGGAAAGATAACTCGAACAGTGGTACGAGATTCGAAGAATTTAGTCCAAAATCGATTTATTCGGTGATTTGGCTTTTCTTAACTTCCGTGGGCGAAGAAAATTCACACTGAATGTAATCGGGAATATCGCGATTGCTAGTTCGACAATATCGACTAGCAAAGAATAATAATTGTAATAACCGAAGCGATTTTTGTCATCTTGTAATATAAAAATTCTTTTGTTGTCCTTGTTATGATTAATCTTTAAATATTTCGATTTAATATGTGTAAATTGCTATTTGTCGTTTATGAATCAATTTTTTGAAAATCTGGAAATATTTTTAAACGGCATGAGATACGATCTCAATCAGTTTTCCTCAACTGAGGTGCCGAAGTTTTTTGTTTTACGTGCCACAAAAAGCGTCGCTAAATAAACAAATGAAAGATTTGGAGATATTGATAGAGCGATAAGCTTGGTGGTGCCGCAGAATTCTGTATTTCCTTGAAAGTGTGCTGAACACACAATAGTGTAGGTGTAGGGAATACATAACCTTAGTATTGGAATAAGAGAAAGGATAGACATTTTAATTTGCAAATCGCTTACCAGATTCTTGTATTTTTGATAAAGGAAGGCGATTTAAAAAAATAATATGTTCACACACATTAAAGTGCACATTAGAATTACATATTATTTATTTATTCTTTTTCATAGACTAGAAATACCGAATTCGAACATAAAATTCGTACTATCGCCACGAAACAAAATTTATAAATTCCTCTTTTGTTACAACGCAGAATTCAATTCTCCATTATTATTAAACGTCATCGACCCCGCTTGAGAGTAGCATAAGAATTAATTGCTCCCATTCCTATCGTTTGCAACTTCTTCGAGATAAGTCCTTTCCTTAGTTCTTAATGAATGATTATCGCATTATTAATCTTAAGTAAACGCTGAGCGTGACGGATCCCAAGCCGAATCGCTCGCCTCTCATTGTCAGACTTCCCTATCTCTCTCTCTCTCGTTCTCTACATATTCACTTCCCACTCTCTCCCCTTCTCCCTTGCTACCCTCTTTCCCGCTCCCGCCTTTTTCCCAGCCTTTCCTCCTTCCTTGCCGCTTGGTCCCAAAGGGCATTACGTGTCTACCCCTTGTCAGCCGTAACTTAGAGGCGGGGAAAGGGGACGGTGGCTGGGAAGGGGGCAGGGCGGGGAAGGGGGCATGGTGAGGAGGGAGGCAGGGAGGAGAAGGGGGCAGGGTGGGTAGGACAGTTTTTGTGTGGTAGGGCATGAGACGGCGGGTAGGACGGGAACGATCACCCCTCCCTCGCTCCATGCCACTGTTTCTCCTCCTCTCCCTCAACACCCTTCTCCCGCTTTCTCTTCGCCGCTTTCCGTTGTTCCTTTGTCGGTTGATTGGAAGGAGTACCACGTCCACTCCAGTTTTCCTCGATGTAAATCAGTAAGAATTTTATAAAGAAAGTTACATATCTACGCAGGATTACTTTGTCCAGCGTCGTACGGCTTCTGTCAATCAGCGTCTAAATATATGCGTGTACAAGTGATCCTAGTCTTTTGCATCGAGAATGACAGGGCGAGGAAAAGAAATGAGAGTGTAGCTAACAACCGCAGCTTGTTTATTCCTCTTTCAGTTTTCCGCTAATTTTTGTTAACCGGATAATTTATCCTGAACATCCACTCCGCAATACGTATGTATTTCGCACGAAACGTATTCTTGTAAATTAACTAACTCATTCTCCTCGGCAATGATCACATGAGATACGTTTTCGGTGAATTCCGTTGTTGGCTCCGGCTCGTCCAATCGGAGCTCCCATACCGCCGCCACGCATTCCTCCCATCCTCTCAACCTTTCATCCTCTCCTTTTGCTTTGTTTCTAATCCGCTGACCGAAATGAATCTCAAATTCTCGAGTTGGCCCGCGTAGCGGCCACCTTCATGCGGACGATGTCTATGTATGTCATTGTTAAATGAGCATTCTTATAATTTTTCAGGTGGTAGCATAAATATCTAACGAAGAATGCTATCAGTAGAAACATATAAAATAAATCTACGAAAAAAGCTTGTAATGATTCATAATTGACGCATTAATTATTTTTTATCGTAAACGTCTTATTTTAATTTACATAAATTGAGGCATGTAAAACTTATCAAGAATTTCAAAAGTGTCCACGCGGAAATGACTCAAAAAATGTAATAAACCCACGCGGTGTTTGTTATGATTGTGATTAAAGTGGGGACGGTATATTTTTTGTTTCCTTATTTTTAGGCTTTGTATTGCAAAGGTTACATAGCGATCATTTTATCTTGTGTAGAATTATATTTCAGCCAAAGAATCATTATATTCTAAATTCGGCAATTCTGCTCCACCGTCTCTCTATAATTAAAGTTAACTCGTCTCACTCTCCGCCCATTCTATCTTTATCTTCACTCCTTGTTTCTCCTCCCATCTCCGCCACACTTCCTCCTCCTCCCCTCTCTCCCCCTCCCCTCCCTCCCCCACACCTCTCTCCTCATTACACACGAAAGCATTTCCATGCGCGCTCCGCTCCCCTTCGCGTTGAATAATCCGGGTCGATATTTCTGTCACACTAGATATTTAACCGCCTGTGCGGTCCTCCACCTCAGCAATCACTCCCCACCCCACCTAGTGCGCCTCTCTCCCGCCCTCGCCGCCTCCATGCCCCTCTTACTCCGCCTCCGTCCTTCGCTTTTATACCTCCATTCCAACCCTTCTCCTCCCTGCTCCCCCTTCCCTTCTCTCCGTGCCCTCCGCAATCGAGCATACTATCCCTCCAATTACCACATCGCTTCCCTCTCTTCTTGCCCCTTCGTATTTTTCCCAAGGTGCGTCCGAATCAGCCGCCCCTTCCTTTTTTGGTTCGCCCCCGCCCTGTCCCGTTGGAAGCCATCATTCATCCCTTTTGATCCCCCTCGCCACCCCCACCCCCCACCCACCACTTTCTCTCTCTCTCTCCCTGTGCCTCCTCCTCCTCCCCCCTCTGTTGGTCGAGACACGCCCTATCTCGGCCACGATTCCAACCCACAGCCGCGAACCCTAGCTTTCCCCTCTCCCCCATCCCCATACCTCTCCCTCTTTCCACCACCCGCCTCCTTCCCCATCCGCCGTCATTCACCCCGCTAACTTCTCTCAACTCGGTCGCCAGCCACGCCGCTCGATCGTTTTGTTTTTGTCCCCCCTCAATCCCTTTATTCCCTTCCGCCCCTTTTGCACCCGCCCCACTTACACCAGCCCCTTCGCCCCTCCTGCACCCGCCCTCTTTAAACAGTTTTCCTCTTCTGCTTTCAGTTTTTACCTGGAAGGGAGAAGGAATCTGTCCTTCTTTCGAGGGGTAATAATTAGCGGATTTGCACAATTGGCGATAAGAAATACTTTCGCTGGATAATTTTCGGTTATTTAGAAAAAAATACGCTGCGTATGGACCAATTTCTCTTTAAGGAGTAATTATTTTACTTCCTGCTTCTTCGGGACGTTCGCTTTTTTGCCTTTGTTTTCTCTACGTAAGGTTAAATCGACGATTTCACGGTTAATTGAAATAGTGGCCATATTTAAGCGATGCTTCTTATTACGTTATGTAATTCATAATGGTAATATGAAATAAGACCTAAATCATTCTATTCTCTCTTACCCTTTCTAACTTCTCATGAAGACTCGTGTACGTACAAGGAATGTTGTTTACGAAGAGGCGAATCGCTGTATTACGGCACCGCGTTACCCTTAGGTAACTCCGACGCTACTCACTTCGTTTTCCTTTGCCTCCTCGACTCACTTTTCTTCCCTTTGCTCGTCTCTCGCTGTTTTCTCTCTTTTCTTACACATCTGATTGCCCGACCTTTATTTGTCCTAATCGCCACTCGTGATATGAAGAGGTCGAATTTCACGATTTGTACCCGGAATTTGCACATTTCTCTACGGTAAAGACGGAGCTAGAGAATGCCTTTTACTGTGGCGAAGTTTGCTACTGCACGTCGCTGCCATGAGGGGGTCCCTTGCGATAGAATTACGTCGGATGGGAGAAGGCTTTCTGAGGAGGCGCTGAGGAGGGGGAAGAGAAAGGAGGAAGAGAGAACGGAGATTGAAAGGATAATTGAAGAGGAATAGAGAATGGGAGAGAGAGAGAGAGCGAGAGAGCTTGACAGAGAGAGGAAGCATGTCAGGGTGAATGGAGGGAGTGGTATGGGATGCGGGATGAGGCAGTGCAGCGTTGCGTGGTTGGCAATGAGAGGCGGAGGGAGTGGAAGGCGAGGGGGAGAGGGGGGCCCGCCGGAGGCTTGGCCGGGAGGGGACGACCTCTTTCGTCGAAAATTGGTACCTCTTCCCTCCCTTTCCCCTCTGTTCTTCCGCTACACCAGTAGCCTCATAGAGAGAGCTTTTGGGCCGAAAGAGAGAGATAGAGAAGGGAAGAGAGAGGGAGAGAGAGAGGGGGGGGGGAGGAGACCGCAAGGGAGTGGGCTAGTGGAGGCTCTTCTTCCTCTGATACTAGTCGGGTCAGTCTTTTGGGGGACGGCGTCATCCATCCCAAGCGATTGCCCTCCTCGATCCGTCCCTGGGTGACCTCGTTGTCGAGGGCACTGGGAGCCGAGGGAGAGATAAGGGCATTTTCAGTCCCTGTCGTAGTCGAGCGTTCATCCAGAGCGTCATTTCCTTGTCTTGGGACGGTTTTTGTCTTGTAAGGACAAAGAGCTGGTTGCGTGACTTCACTCTCCTATACAGATTTTGTACCTCGAATCGGAATCTCTTATATCATAGGTGTTCAATACCGTTGCCACACGTCACATGTGGCGAATTGAGGTTCTTCATCATTTATATACGTATTTTCCTCCACTTTCCTGGCCCCAGCATTATTAAAAAAAAACAATTGCAAGTTTCTCACTGAAGGTTTAACTTTGTCATTAAAAATTAAGCATCTGTGTATCATGATATATTTGTACTAATTGTTGTTTCGTCCACACAATTGCCATTGCTTCTGATCGAATGGCAGTAAAGTCATCACAATAAATAATGACAACTAATTTCAGAATAGATAATAGTAATAATAATAATAATAGATTATAATAAGTTCCAAACCCAATTTCAAACGATTCCGCATTAATACTGCTTATATTATGTAACATATGGCGAATATGGTCACGTGTTTGCTGCAGGTGTGGCAAGCGACTCAATCCTGTTGGATACCGCTCTCTCAAAAGAGTTTAAAAAAGAATTAATCATAATAAAAGTAACACATTTTATGTTATATCTGTGAGGTATAAAACGTTTAATTAATTATTTTACTATTCTATCTGCGAATGAAATACAATCGGATAAAATTTTTCTTCTGTTACTTTTTTATCGCTAAAATATTTTTTCATTGAAATTACTATCCAAAAATCACAATAAATCGAACTCAAAATCTGTAATTTATGGACAAAACTCTACTTCCATAGCCCCCACTAGCATTGTTTCGCACTTGAATCGCATCGCTGATGGTTTATTTATTTCTCTTTAAGAAAAAGTACAAAAATAATGACTGCGGTTTTTGCATATATTTATATAACATGAATTTATTTAAACTTTGACACTGTAAATACATACAAAACCTTAAGATTAAACATAAAGAAAGCAAATGAAAATAAAAATCGCGCCAATATGTATCAGCATCAAAAATAATTATCCCTGCAGTGCAGTAGATGATTTTATTTTAATTTTGAAGTTTCAAAAATCACCTGTTGTAGGAAACAACATGTGAACAATGGTGAATAAATTTTTGAATCCTTCGAAAGTTTTTCAAATAAAAATGTTCGCAATCCTACAAAAAAAGTGACTTTAGTAATTATTTTCTTCATTATGGTATTTATGATTTTAATGCGCTTTGATTTATTCTGTATTACAAGATATATTTATATTCTGAATTACAGCACAACAACTAAAAAGTTTTAAAATATTTTAACCTAATCGGTATTAGAAGTGAAAATGTATAACATATGCGGACACGTTCATATGAAGTTGAAGCTCTAAAAATGGAAGGGAAGTGGTGACAGAACAATTTCTACTTTGATTTAACTTTAACCTATATGAATATGGGCTGGAAATATTCTTAGACCGTAGTAAAATTCGAACATAGAGTTACAGATCATTTAAAAAAGACACGAAGTTAGGTCGGCTATATACGTTAATGAATGGGAATACTCCAAAATCCATAAAATTGATACGAAAATCCAAATGCGCAATCCGGCTACAAGGCAGCCGTCCTCAAAAAAAAAATATTTTTGATTTTTCAGTTTGATCTTAGCATAAGACGAGTTTCATAGTTCTTTAAAGCTTAAATATTATAATCAAAGGCGTTCGATTTACTGACTTTCAGCTATATTATTGTATATTGAAATTTCCTAATGGGGAGTCTCATCCCAAATAGAACAACTCAAATATTTCGTTCTGCTATTCCGAAGTTAGTTGCACGAAAACCATTCAATTTTTCGTCCTGTTGACTATGAGAAGATGGGTATCATCGGAGAAGCAACGGAGGTTTTACTTATAGATGCATATCTTGCTCGCACTGGGAGATTCCTCGCAGAGGTGAATTTTCGCAAGGGAAGAAAGAGAGAGAGAGAAAAAACAGACCCTGAAAGAAGGAAAATAGGTAGACGCACCACCATGAAGTCTCCTAGCAAGCAAGAAATCGACCTCACGTGTAAACCAGTTTTGGACGAGCCGCTGTAGCGCGAGGAGGTGGGGGGAGGGGAGGGAGGGAGAAAATGAAGCCACCGGGAGAGGCGCACTACTGGCGTGGGCGACATCGACGCCGCGAGGGCCCTTCCAGGCACCGTCGCCTTGCGGGATAATACGCGGGGCCCCGTGCATGACATCGGCACGGGCGTATCGATCGGGACGAGAAAAGGGAATGGATGTCGCGATGAAGTTGGAAAGAGTTTCGATCGCACGAGAAGAATCGAGGAGCGGAAGAAGACCTCTTCGGGTGGGAGCCAGAGAGAGAGAGAGAGAGTGGAAGAGGGAGAATGCCGGCGGAGGGGGAAGGGAAAGAGGTCGGATGCTGGGTTTTGTCGAGGAGGTGAGATGAAAATAAAGGTCGAGTTGCTTGGGGCGAAGGGGTTGTTGCCACACGGCGCGGATTGGAGTGGTAAAGAGTGAGAAGAAAGGGGAACGGGCGGTCGCGGTCGAGGGGGTGGGGGTAGGAGATGGGGGGTGGGGAGGCAGGGGGAGGGAATGCGCCGCCTTTCATTGCTCCTTGAATTGGCGCACGGATGGAATCTCTGCGTTCCCCTCCCTGCGCGGCGTAAATTTGGGCCACGGTAGGCGAGATGGGCCCTGTGCCTGGCGACACACGGCGGTGGGAGGAACTACGGAATGGGAGAGGATGGCGGGAAAGGGAAGGAGTGCGGCGGAGAGAGGAGAGAACGGCTAGAAATAATTCTTTCTCGAATAAAAAGACGCGGAACATCGAAATGCACAGGTCTGGAAAATACATATACTTTTTCGATTAAAGGTGTACTTATTTTAAAAAAAATTTATTCAAGAATCGCTCTCTAAAATACATTTCTTTAGAGTAGTGAACATTCACTTCAAAATCGTTTAATTTTTTCTGGGATTTTAACTATGACATTTTAAAGGAAAAATTTAAAATATTTAAGCCGAAGGTGTCATATTTCAAGGAAAGTTGTTGATTAAAATGTTAAAATTTCATTGATAAAAGATTTTGACAGAATCTCGTTAATTTATTAAATCATTCTTATGAAACAATGTAAATTTCTTCAGAGACAAGTAAACGGTAGCAGTCCTTGGGTGCGCGCCCAAGAACCAAAACCGAGTGGGTCAATGGATGATCGACATTTTCTCTCCTCAACTGTTTGACGACATTCTTCGCTTGTCGCGGCAGAAAATGCAAAGGGCAAATCCAAATTGATTTACTAGCGAGGCTATCTCTTTGGGCATCGGGCAGAGGGCAAGATAACTGTGGCTATAAGGAGGTCTCGCCTGAGATCTGTAGAGAATTTCATACGAAATGTCTCCGTAATACACATTGAAATAGGAGCTGTTTATAGTTGAACTGCTCAAAAAGCCTCAAAGAGATCGCCGCGCCCTGTGTTTCCACTATAATGAGATGAAACGGAAGAGATGATAATTGGAATGAAATATAGGACATTAATCTCATGGGGTATTTTGATGGTATTTTAACCCTAGAGTACTACTAAAAGTATACGTAAAAACTAAACACTCGTAATTTTTACGACTAAAAATTTATTTATTTATTTTTAAGTACAAAATAATTGGAAACTTTTAATAGCAAATAACAATATCAATAGACTGTAAACCTTATGATACATTGATTTTTTCAGTAATTTACGAAGAGTTTATACACATATTTATTCGATGTTGAGCACAATACGCTTTATCACATGTTACGCAATAATTTGCGGTCATTCTCGGTTTTTTCGGGGACAGATATAGCAAATCGTCCTTTTTTGTTCTTCTGGATGTGTAGATTCCGGTGGACATTCTAAATGAAAAATTTCTCTTTTGATTTGTTTGAGAGCGATGTAAAGTTGGTAGTGTCAATCGGTGCATCATCCATGGTTTCGCCAACTCCTCACTCAGTTCTATCAAAAATTTTTTCTTGACAAAGGCTCCTCCTTTCTGTTTATTTTATTGTGGGTAAAAATAATCCAAGCATTAAGACAGCCAATATTTATCATATCGTATAATACGCAAAGTGGTCATCTGTTGGTTTTTCTTGAACACGAATAATTGTGGCACATTTGATCCAATGAGTCTACTGCACCTTTGGTGGAGTTATAAAACTCAATTATTTCAGGTTTATTTGAGGTGAGATTTATTTTGGGTTGTTCATGCGTTGTTGAGATAAGAGCCACTAGTACTTTGTTTTTTTTTTTGCTTGTATGTAACTAGAGTTCATTCTTTGTCAAAACAAAAAAGTGACGACACATTTGATCTCTTTGTAGAGAGCATTTCAGATGGGATCTCGCGTTTATTTTTTCGGGTGGTCCCAACCATTGTTAGTTTAAATGGTGGTTCTAATAGGTCTTTCGCTAATTTAACAGATGAGAACCAATTATCCATTGTTATATTCCGGTTGGAACCTAACAGTGGCTGGACCAGATTTTTGATGTAGTACTCCGCCAATGGCAAGCCATCCGTTTTGGTAGACTTTTCTAAATATGGAGAAGCATTGATCAAATACTTTGTTTTCACATCGCACAACATTGCAATTTTTACGCCATATTTACCAGGTTTACCTACTAGGTATGTACATGCGGAAAGGGCATTGCCCTCTAAACGCCAATAGCTACTCGTCAATTGTAACGTATGTGCCCGGCGTGTAATTTTCTTTGCAAGATTGTATGAACTGGTCCCAAATTTCTCTAATTGGAGCGAAAGAATCACATTTTTTCCTTTCAGGTCGTGTGCCCTTTTCATCAAACTGCAATGTTCTCAACAGAAAACCAAATCTCTCACTACTCATTATTGCTTTATATTTGTCACCACTTAAACTACTATCAAACATTTCTTTGCAATTTAGGTGGTTGTCTTTCAATACTGCCGATAAAACTAGAGCACAAATTAGTGCATTTATTTCTTCAACGGAGGTGGTGGATATTGTAGCACTCTGTTGTTTATAATTCTTTGTCATTTTCTTTATTTCCTCGTTTGTGTGAGATACTATTTTCTGAATAATAGATTGCCCAAAAAATAAAGTAAAAGAATCTAAAACAGAAACTGAATTTTTTGCCCTCCCTTTTGGCCCTTGTACGAAATGAACAATATTTCTTTGGCCGGTCCGAGTAGCAGAACGATTAGGTGGAATTGTGGACCACCGATGTAGATTTTTACCTTTCAAATACGTCTTCGTCAGGACTGAGGATGGTTGTAAATTAGATGGCCCTGGACTGCTTGTGAAAACGGATTCGGGTTTCTGAATAGTCTTTTTTTGGGGTTGGGGTTTATCACTGTCACAAGACTCGGATGAATCTAATTCAGAAGGAGGTTGGATGTAATTAGAATCATCGTCACTGTCATCACTACTGGTTGGCAACACATCATCTTGTTCAAGTTGGTCTTCAGTTTCACTACACAAACTTTCTTCATCATTTTCCCCTTCTTCATCTAAATTTCTCAATATTTCGTCAATCCTATACGCAAAATTTGGGTCGTTCGGGTGCAAATTATCACTCATCTATAAAGAATAAAAATGAATTGAAGCACTTTCATTCCATCCTTATGGAAGTGAAACTCGCGTGTATACAATAATTGATAAAAAATTATAAAAAACAGATTTGAGATACGCTTACCTTGATAGTGCATAAGTTCTAAACAGTCGTAAATTTTACGACTCGAAGTCAGCTTTGCCCCTTAATCCTCACTCAAAGGAAGCAAAAAGCGAACTAACAGAAAGAGGGTGTCTAAAAAATAAGCTACTGTGGCGCGGCATTGAGTAAACAAGCGGGAACTAAGTAAATAAGACTTAAAAAGAAGTGACGTCGTAATTTTTACGAGTGGTTAGTTCTCTAGGGTTAATGAGAAATTAATTTTATTTTATTATATTTTTTCGATAGATATTTGTAGAAACTCGTTATTTCAGATTTGGTTGTTCATGTAAAACAATTCACTGAAACTTACAACGTACAAGAAATAGCATAATTTCATACCCAATTGATCGATTTATACCGTTAAAAATAAAATTAAAGCAAATATTTACCATTTTAATAAGTCGTAAAAATAACGCAGTGTTACTCCAAGGTTGTGAATTATTTTTCACTTCATATGTACCTATCTTTAAAAGTCCTAAATTTTATGTTAGATATACATTTTTTTCGCTTTCCTGTCAAAAATTAATTTCATTGTCAGATATGTTGAGAAAATTATTTTCCTGTCTGCTGCATTCCAAACTTATTTATCTAACAGTAATCTTCGTTTTGTTGTTAACTATTGGGTATAGACTTTTGAGAAAAGTTACAATTAGTGTAAAAGATAAGTATGAAAAAAATTACGACGTTAATTGACTTTTGCGAGGGGTGGATCCATACACTTTTCGATGGAAGGTTGTTAATGATCCCATGAACACATGCGCCGGTTTCTCAGTAAGAGCTTCAGGTAAGAAGAGGATCCGTTAAGGAGGAGCTTCATAGTAGCCAGTATCACGCACTGAAATGAATATTACCTTAGAAGGAATTTGGAAGATAATAATAGCACCATCTAAAATCTTTGTAATTTTTTCTTAAATAACACTTTTACCATTAACTGTTTGAAGTTGTCATTCTTTCGATTATTAAGTTGTATGAATAAAATGTAAGGATGTTAAACATTCAGAGACTTAGTTGACATCTGGACTGGCTTTATTTGTCACACCTCCTCTGGGATGTGGCAGATGGAAGATGCTTTTGCGTACACGGTTAATCTAGCTTAGAAAATAAATCTGTGTTCATGATTAGTGTACATTTACTTATTTACCGTAGATTAGTTTTTCACTTTGATTACACTGTGAACGTCACTCATTATCCGGCTGTTATTATTGCAATAAGCATTGCGTGACTATTGCGATTATGGTCATTCTGGTTTTTCTCAGTCGTGTTCTAATCAAGGATAACAAAATACTTCATTTAATTCCATATTCTGCTCAAGTGAATCTCGAGATCTTGATAAAAGGGCTAGAATTTGAATTAGATTTTATGTAGGAAATTGACCAATTCCAATGGCAGTTATTTTTCATAAAAACGACTAATTCGGCAATAGCATCTAGGTAATTGGTAAGAATCAGTATAAATTTATTTTTCTAAAAGCTGAGGTTCAAGCCCTAGGAGTGAGAAAAACATTCTTTTGCTGGTATTTATGAGTATTCGATGATTTTGCACACTTAACCATTGAATATTTTAAAATTTATAAAAGAGTAGTGCAAAGATGTTTAAAAAAGTGGGGCAGCAATCTAGACGCCAGAAAACCGATTATCTCATTAAGACAACTTACCAAATATAGGATTCTAAATTGGTGAATCAGTACAGAAAGTCAGTCATCGCAGCAAAATCAAAATCACTACAGTACTGAATAAAGCGATACGGTAGGTTGCTGCATTAGGCGAGCATTAGATCGCATTTCTAAAATAATAAGGAAAAAAGGCAGCATAGGAGGGTTAAGAGAAATGCTGAGTACAATCGCAATTATTTTGTTTTTTATGACTGGGACCCTTTCGAGGAGGGCCTAACTAGAGAGCTCGAAATGGTTCAGCGTAGAGGGGCTAGATTTGTAAAAGGAGAATATCGGTATGATGCGAGTGTATCAGAGATATTGAGGGATCTGAAATGGCAGACGTTGAAGAGTAGAAGAATTGATTACAAAAGGAAACTATTTGAAAAATTCGAAAGCTCCGAATTCGTTGAAGACGTACGCGGCATAGTCGTCCCCATCGGTGTTAGTGAACGTAATGTTAGATCAGAGTACAGGAGAAAATATGTCGAAACAATCGCTAGAACAGAGAAATACTACAGACCCTTTTTCCCAGACGCGATAAGACAGTCCAACAGAGGAATTATTTAGAGTTCACTTGGTGTTGTGACACCCCCTGCCAAACGCTTCTAGCGGCTTGCAGGGTATTGATGTAAATGTAGATGACTGTGCAAAGATTCTTTTCCGGGTCTTATGGCCAAGTTTAATGGTAATATTGAATACAACAGGAGTAGATTGTGCAAATATTCTCAACATTTTCTCATTCACGGATCTAGCTCCAGAACAGAATATAACCATGAACTGTGATCAATCACATTTCTTCGCTTAAGATCTCATCATTTCAATTTTTTTATCTTTCTGGGTCGCTGGTGCCGCTCTCCCTTCATCTCTCTTGCTTATAGCGTTTAAACTAGGGTATACATACAGCGTATTCGCGGACCACAGGCTTGGAGCTCCTGCTGTAGAGAGGTTCTTCCAATCAAGAGTTTGTACATGAATCAGGCTGCACAGGTAGGGCTAGCAGAGACAATCAGTAAGGGTAGTAGTAGGTATAATATGAATAGGTTGTCCTCTCGCCAACTCTGTTTGATATTCATACTCAATAAATGGCGATAGGAGCATGGGAATGTGGTGATGAAGAGATAAAATCATATTTGAAGGAGCCACAGCATTAAGCAGCATTTAAAAGGACCTACAGATATGAGCTATAGCATTGAATGGCAAGGGAAGGTTATTCTAGAGAAAGTAATCAAGCATAGAGGAAAATAATCGAATTGTTATTAAGTATTATAAGAGAGAAACTTAGCCGAAGTTAACTAGTAGAAAGAGAAAATTAATATTGAGAAGCTGACTATGAGATAGGACCGATTAAATGAACCAAGAATCTAAGGCAAAGTACTTTGCAAACATAAATCCCTGCTAATAATTTCTATCTTTGGGAAATTTTTATACAAAATCTGCCCGTAATTTAAAGGAAAAATGCTTCCCTCAATATTTAAAAGATTCTGATTTTATCTGCTCCTTAGAATTATTTTGATTAGATGGTATATGATCCATTGTAATAAATTTATAACAAACTTAATTTTACACTGTTACTAAATGATGTAGTTATATCTTTCAGAGCGACGTAGTGATGAAACAATCATTAGGTAAAGAGCGGCTGGCCATTCGGGTGATGCGTGGGAGTTTTGTGACTTTATACGGAGACACCGAACTTGTAATGCGCATCTCCCCGACCCCTTTTTGCCTCTCCCCCCCTCTCTCTCTCCCTCTGCCCCTCCCCCCTCTCTGCCCCTTCCCAAAAATTCCCCTTCCACCGTCTTCTAATGCTTTTCAACTCTTTACCTCCCTTCGGTCCCAGCCACGCCGACCACGTCCCTGCATTATTCAAGGTGATACGGTCGAACGAGGAGGTGGAAAGGCCTCGAGTCACGCAAGAGACATAAGAATTCATACTTTGTAGCACAAACTCTGAGCACACTTATACGGGACCGACCAGAATGGGTCCATTAAGTGTTGCCAACATATGCAGTTCAAAACCTCAGTTTACTTCTTGCACCACTCCGCTCTTACTCTCACTCCTCTCTCTCTCTTTCTCTTTCTTTATCTCTTCTCCCTCTCTCCCTTAGTACTTTGGTTTATGTGCTACTCTTTTTTCTTCTCTTCTCACGCAACTTCCATCAGATGGCACTGCTTTCGTCTGGTTTTTCCGGTACTCGAGGCACCTCACTCCTCTATCTGTCTTAATCTGCGCCCACTTTTCCTTCCACCCACCCACCCACCCGCTCCGCCTCCACCCCCTCTTCTTCCTCGTTCCGCTTCTCTTGCGTCACTTCCTCAGGGTAAGACGCGGCCGGTGCAAACACGGGTATCGCTTTTGAATATTCTACGCACTCATTGCTTATATCTTAACGTTACTCCCAAGCTCACATTGAAGAAAGGTCTAATGTTCACTTTTTCGTATTCTAATAAACGTGTTACAAGCACTGGCGTGACTATGCTTACGCATCCTATGAAATGCATGAAGGACTTCCTGCAGAGAGGGTCCATGGGAAATGCCAAAGTTATCAATTTTTATTTATGCTTATACAGACACTTAGACAATGATAATTTTCTCTTACCTACGATAAAAAAAATAAACTACGCATTTTGTTATTTTTGCAATTTTCATTCGTTTTCAAGAGGTACACTATCATTAATTCTTGCACCGGGGCCCACACAGTCGTAGTCACGTCACTTGTTACAGCAGCAACTGTAAATCGAACTTGTTTTCATGTTAAGTTTAGCTATCTCCACTGCTAAATTTTATTCGGTAAACCGCCATGCTGCATGACATTCCTTCTCCTATCTATGGCTTTAATTGATCTGTAAAAGGCGTGTTATCTATTTTTATTTAATTTATTTTAATTCATTTATTAGTATTTAACATTTATTATTTAATAATGGTACATAAGAAATGGACTATGGACGTGACACATTTTGAAGTTAGCAGAGGTGGATGAAAATGTTCCTGTCTAGAAGATTTTTGAAGAATGATAAGCCTGCTCATTTATGATAAACCTTTTGAGGAAATCGAGTAAATATTTTCGGCTATTTGGGCAAATCTGGTATTACTCTTTAGGTTGGGAGAGGGAGTAGGAAAATGGAGAGAGGTAGACGTTGGTGACGTGGGTGAAAAGAACTAGGTGAGGAGGGCAAAGGGCGACTTTTTGTCTTCGTTCTCATTTCGTCACGTGCGAGGGGCAGCATCTACGGCGGATCTTTCTACCTCCTCCCACGTCATTAGCGCCTCCTGTGGTTATTGGAGGGCATGGTGCGTAAGTAGAGAGACGGGACAATAGAGACGCCACAGCGAGCATCCTTATACTTTCCTGTGTTGAATCCATAAGCTTGAACCATAGAATACATGCTGCATTGGGGTTGTGCTAAAAGGGAGTTTGGATGTTATATGAAGTTATATCTGCGATTATTTTAACATCATATCAAAGTATGCCACCCATCAATATGGTGAATTGAAGAGAATAATAAATGTATGTGTTTGTATGACGTCTTCACCGATTTGATGCATTTCAGAAATCAGAATTAGAAAATCAAAGGCTTCTCTGTTTCTATCGGATGTTAGTCTAATGCTTCAAAGAGCATTTCGAAAAAATAAATTATTAACTTATGTTACTTGTATTAATTCTTGGACAATGATTATCTGTAATATTATCGATCGATCGAAATTGAGCGGGTGAATTCTCGTTACAAGTGGGTGTGTTTCGCATGATTTGGAAGTGGAGTTGCGGATGCGAAAGAATTGGCTCGTGGCGGTTGTGGGAGTTGGGGAGAGGGAAGCTGGGCGTGAGGGGAGGGGGGCAGAAGAATCTGGCAGGGAAGAAAGATGGAGGCCTGGGAGGAGACAGGCGAGGCTGAGCGGTCAAATAGGATTACAGACTTAATCTCGCTCGCTTTCATTACGCGATTCGTAACATTCGGCTCGTGGTCGGACAGAATTGCTCGACTTTTTTATTTTTTAAACATCACGATCAGTAGAATTTGGATGTTTCATTATCGACTCCACTCAGATTCTTCTGTATTTATTAACCCTATTAGCAGGTGTGAATCACCAAATTAAATGACATTTCTTTAAGGAAAGATTGTAAAATTTGAGTACATAGAAATTGTTAATTATATTGAATAATGTTTTTGATGTGTCATAAAAGTAACATCTATGATCACTTTCAATTTATTTAGTAATAAAATTTTTAGGACCAGGCGTGATTGATGGAACCTTTTATAGCCAGAGAAATGGCTTTTAGATTATCTTGTTATTTTTATTGGCCGTAATGGAATACCTTCTTAAAGTTACGTGCCAAATTATCGAATTGACAATAAAGCTATCTTTTTGAATGTCAGTAACATTTTATGGTGTTTTCTTTTTTAGATCTAAAACACCGTAATTGATGCATTCCATTTATTTACCTCTGATTATGTTTCGTATTCTGCAAAAGAAAATTTTATTTTGTCATTTTTTCGGTAAAATACGCAGTATCATTAAAAGTAAAGTCGTATGTAATATTAAACTTTTATTAAATATATGTTATTACAAGCAATACGACACGTTTTGATTGAAGTTATTTTCCTCTTTCTGTTTGAAGTAATTGATTTCAATTACAAGATTACAAAACATAGGCCAATGTTGCATTTACAACAAATTAAAAGACAGCTGCAGAGCAGTTGTGGACATTGCAACTACACGACTAAAGGACACGGGATGGATTCCGGCGAACCTCGTACGTATTAAAAATCATTGACCTTCTCGCTTGATATTCCCCTCAACTTGGAATTCTGTAAATGGTCTAGTTTCGCTATAATTATTAAATTCCGTAATTTAATATGCTAAGTTGTTAGTCTTTCAACAAGGCGTGGCCAAGAGAGGATGATTAGACTAAACATGTGAGCTTTGTATTAATGTTCGTGCTTTGGATTGCTGCTCTATAATTTTATACCTCTCTTCAACAAGCCTGCTGAAAATTAAAAATTTAACTATGGTGGTTTCTGGAAGAAATGTAATTTTATTTAATCTTTGGCTTTAATTTATTTGTTTCATAAAAATAACAAAATACTGAACTTTATTAACCGCTTTTACGACTTTTTTATCAAGATGTTACTATGTTTGCAAAGATTAAGGACCGATTTTTTCAATGCCAACTGTAATTAATAAACATTTAAAAGCATACCTGTAAATCCCATCAAACTCATGGTTTTCAAATTAAACTACGTTAATATTAATTGCTTATGAAATACAGTATGAAATAATATTCTTTCTTCCGAACATTAATTATTTTCCAAATCATAAGAGTGTAAAATACCAATACCTACTCGAGTTTCTAAAACAAATTTTGAGCAAATCAATCATCTTTTCTTCCCCCTTGCTTCTTCTTAACTGTTCCTTGATCTCCTTTTTAGTCCAAGCATACCATCTTATAAAGAGTAGACAAACACACATACATATCCATTTCTTACGTTGAAGCATTTAAGCTAAAATAGTATTCAAATTTTGTAATGATCGTATCATTTTAAGAAAACGTGCTAAGAAAATAGTTTATTTGCTTTAACCTTTGTACTTTTCTAAGGCACGGAAGACTAATACTTTAGGACAGAGACGTCCTGCCAGCTCGCTTCATTGCCTTCCTTTCTTTTCACCTCTCGCCTTGGCCTCTTTATTCGCCTCGTCAACATTACTCAACTGTAAATGGCCTACTTTATTCAATTCAAGGTATCTGATCTAATGAAGAATCAGTCGAATACTCTAAATTTTCCTATTCATGCGCAAACTTCTATAACTGTGTGTGAATTGTATTAAGAATATCTATAATTTGTGCGCCACATGTAATTTCCCCGGTCCCGGAGAAGGTGGATAATTTGACGACAAATATTTTGTGGATCCTACCATGTTCACATAGTAGGACGACTACATTTCTTTTTATCTGCTCATATCCTCTTATTTCTAAAAAGTGTTCTCCGGGATTAGCGCTAAGGTTCTTAACATATCTTCTCGTGTTATGTCAGCATAGCATATCTGAGCTCTCTCCATCAGCTTTAAAACATGTGATTACTCCTCCGATTCATCATGCTTCTTTCTTTGATATTTGTTCTAATACATGTTCTTGACCGGTTTTATTTCTAATTAATGAATGTTATTTTGCTAAGAAGATCAACTTGTGCTCAATTTGAGGTTTATTTAATGTACTTTGGGTTTATTTTTATTGACCTTGCATTAACATGGAATGCATGATGAGAGCCTTCATTTGAATTATTAAAACTACATATAAATGTTCGCGTGTTTACAAATGATATGGGTTAAATCATATTTTATGATTTTCTTTAAATTGAATTTATTGATTATCAAGTTATGTTTTCCCGTAAATTACAAAATGAAAACATTTTTAACTCTGCAATATTTCAGTAATTTATTCAAAGTTTTTGTCGAAAGAAAGATATTTATTATACTAAGAGTAGCAATGGTTTATAATTTATATACAATATATTTAATTTAAAATCTTTTATGCTATTTTGCCATAAACGATTTCCATGTATTGCTTTTGATGTATATTAAAATTTTTGGATTTATATTTCACAAAGAGTTTCTTTGAAAAGTAACTCGTACTTTTGGAAATAAATTTTGAATGAATAGAGTCATGCCCCCCCCAGCCCAATATTTGACCAATAACAACAATGAAATCAAATACAGGACAGCGTCAGCCATCTAATGGGTGTCAGTGATGTGGGGTTCCACGTCCTACTTCACAGGGAGCGGCCTCGGGGGCCCCGGGGGCGTAGTTGGATGCGGCGGAGGAGGTGGCGGTAGCGGCAGCGTAGGAGGCGGCGGCGGAGGCAGCCTGGTGAGCGGAGGCGGCAGTCTAATCGGGGGCAGCGGCGTAGGTGGCGGCGGGAGCCTCAACCCCCTGGAGTGGACAGGGAACGTGACGGTCCGCAAGAAGCGCAAGCCGTATTCCAAGTTCCAGACGCTGGAGCTGGAGAAGGAGTTCCTCTTCAACGCTTACGTGTCCAAGCAGAAGCGGTGGGAATTGGCGAGGAACCTGAACTTGACGGAGCGACAGGTCAAGATATGGTTCCAGAACAGGCGGATGAAGAACAAAAAAAACAGCCAGAGGCAGGCGGCTCAGCAGGCCCAGCAGCAGAACCAGCAGAGCGGCGGTGGCAGTAGCGGGAGCGGGGGCAGCAGCGGGGGTGGGAGCGGCAGTAATGGCAGCGCCCACGGCCACCACCCGTCCGCCCACTCTCACCCCGCTTCCGCCCACGCCCATCCGCATCAAGGGCACCACCCTCACGTCCCACCCCCTCACCACGGCCACCCGAATCATCACGGCCCCCACCAACACCCGCCACCCCATCCTCACCACCACCATCACCATCATCACCACCACCCCCAGGACGGCGGAGGTCCGCCTCCCCCGCCCCCTCCACCTCCGCCACCCCCTCCGCCTCCTCTTCAGTCGGCGGGGCAGAATCACGTAGTGGTGGTGGCATCGAACGGGAAGCAGTGACCTTCGGCCTTCTCTGGGGGCGGAGGGGTAAGCGAGGGAAGCGGTCACCTCCTCCTGCACCACCACTACGGCATTCCCTCGTAAGAAGGGATCGGGTGACGCGCTTCCCCTCCCTCAGGGCACACCCAGAGCACCTCGCCATCCGCGACTCCTCATCCGGGCGCGGCGCCCTCGTCCCGGTTCGCCGACGGCTTGCCTTCTCATAGGGGGCCCTTAAGGATTTTCAGAATCGGGAGAAACGAAGAGGGTCGCCGTTTTCCGCCGATGACGCGTTTGGCTGTTGGCGCTCGGTATTCGGATAATTAACGTAAAATTTCAGCCCAACCCCTAGAGTTACATGTAATGCTCCGATATTTAGAGAGGAGTTAGTCACATACTGTGGTTGGTGAACGAATCGACGTGTACTCGCTGTGATTTGGACACAAAGTGAGTGAACACTCGAACGAAACAAGCTGTAAAGCTAGAATGTACTATGTATAGCGTGTTGTCTTAGGGCTCATCCGCTGTGTTTGATCTCGAAAGAAATTGGGCTCATGAGTTGTTTTTTGTTTTTAAACTCGTTAGGTTAACCTTGCTCTTTTAAAATATTTTAAAAATCCCTTTCGAATCTGCTCAAATCTTAAGAGGCATATTTTTTCACCCCCGAAAAAAGGACCAATTAAAGGAATGTAGCTGAGAAGCAACACAGTGAACGTATTATGTTGGACTTCGAAATCATGGAGTGTTTCGTTGTTCCTGGGTTGTCGCATTAATTATCTTGTCCATTTTCATTCGCAGCTGAGAGTAGGAGGAAAGAAACTCCTTTTGGCTCGTTCTAACTTAATTGAGAACCCACTCTTTAAATCTCTAGAGATCAACAATTGTACAAAGAAAAGAAAAATCGTAGTTTTATGTGTTTTCTGTTGTAATAACTGTATCGTTTAACCCTCCTTCGATGATCTCGAGTGCAAAATATTTCCTAATGTTTGGAGAATCTCGTCAGGAAAGAAGACATGTGAAAATGAAGAAGAATGAGGCACAGACTACTTAAAATATGGGCATGCGGCCGACCAGACGAATGGCGTGATGTCCATAGAAGACCAGAGACGGACGTCAAGTGGCTTGGTACCGATCTTAAGGTCCGGCCACGGGAAAGGTTCACCTGGAGAATATTCCTTATGCATCCTTGCGCATTTTCTTGCAGCATGAGCGAAATTTACGCGACGAGCCTAATTAGCTCATAGCCAATGAATATGAGAGAGTAAGGTTTATCGAAATAACTTATCCTGTTGTGAACCCAAAAGTTACGTGTTAAGCGTGGACGTTTGCAAAAACGAGTCCCTTCATTGATTAAGGACCTCAAAAAATTCCTCATCTTCTGAGGAATGCGCATGAGGGGGTTCTTGCGTAAGTTTTGCGCATGTAAAATTTTTCTTAAAGCTTGTCCCAGAAAACGTGTTCACATTTCAGTTTGAATATATGGGACGGTAAATTCTTTACGTAGAAATAATAAATTAAGGAAAAATTCGCATGTTCTGTTGGTGTATGCAAGCGCAAGAGTGTGTGTATCAATGTTAATATAAAAAGTTGAATATTTATAGGTATAAATATATATTGTATGACATGTATATTAACCTTCTATATCAGATATAGTGTGTAAAACATAATTTAGCCATTTCTTCCTCGGATTCTTGCCCGGAGAAATGTTTCCGATAAATTGAAAAGGGCGACGAGGGAGAGTGGGAGGGAGGGGGAGGTTTGTCTCATCCGAATTAAGAGGAAGTAGATGTGTGTACCTTGAATTTGGCTAAAGGTATTTTTTCAGTTAATGCAATACACCTCGTGTAGTTTGTGTCGGCTTACGGAGACCAAGTATTCATCGGTCTGGTGGTGATTTTACCGTTTTAAATTAGTGGAGAGAAGCATACGTTGGAACGTAAGGGTTGGTTCGCTGTTTACCCCGCATTTTAACCTTGGCGAATGTGATAGACTGATGGTCAAATACAGATTGCGTGGTACGTAGGGATGTGTAAAAGCCATTGCCAACTTTAAAATGTTTATACCCTCGTATTGACACCCCCGTGCAAGTCTGCTCGTGTTACGTACGGATGAGTTTTTTGTGAGAATGCGTCTATTTGTCACATCAGTGTTCCTAAAAGTATAAAAAAATCGTAGATTTTAGGACGCTATATCCCCCTCTATCAGCCGATTAAGAAATATGCTAAGAATAACATGAAAAAATCACGCATAGTAATCGTCGTTTCTCTATCTATATCTTTCTTATTCCTGCTAATGTTCTCGGAAAACACTCCCGTCACAGGTTATTTTTCGGAAAACGAATCGTAATTACTGGATCTAATCTCCCGCATAATTTGTGATTTATCCTTAGGTGAAGTTTCTTCATTGTTCTCGGCTGGATTATGTGTCCAAAGAGAATGTTGGCAATCGTAATGGAACAAATCACATTTAATAAAACCTCTGCATCACATTACTAGTTATATTTTCGAAAAACGTAAGCTTTTCGGAGTTTTCGAATAAGAGTGAATCGTTACGAGAATGTAAAGAGTGGCGAGTCAAATTTCTTAGTAAATATTTTTGACGGGTTTGCGATCTTGTGTACAATGGCTGTTGGAAGAGCAAGAATCTTGTTTTTTTTCGAAGCAATTTATGCCATCCACATAAAAAGCACTAAAAATCGGTGTTGTTCGCGTGTGTTAGTGATATCGATAGAATAAAGTAGTTGGTGTTGTCCGTCGCTCTATACACCATTTCCTCTGCGTAAAAGACACGCATATCCTGATATTTCAGTTTCTGTTAGTTTTAGCTACGAATCTACTGGCGTTTATCACAAATAAAAGAATTTACCAATTTTTTCCAAGAGCAGCTTTATAATGAGGGAATACAAAACTGTATATCTTATTTTGGTATTGGACATTTGGTATTAATAATGATATCTTCAAATGTTTTACTTCTCTTTCGATTGTTTTCCTTAGGCTAATTCAAATTTTCGAAAGAAGCATAAGTGAAAAACGCGTTTCCAAAAGTATGCCGAAGATATGTAATTTATGTTTATCGGTTTAATGTGGAGCTAGCATGATGTTGAATCAAAATTAACGCTCAAAAATGAGAAACTTGATCATAAATGTATTTCAAAGAAAAATTTTTGTTAACAAGTAAGGAGGAATTTCGGTAATTAAAATTGTCACGTAAGCATTAATTATACTTGTAAAGACACACACTTTATTGAAGTGGTTGATACTCAGATAAAAATTAATTTTACTGAAAGTCGATTGTTTTGGAAAAGGTTTTCCATGGCTAGGAATTGTTTATTACGGCTTCTGTTGTGATTAGCGTTTGTAAATACGCTCTGCGTTACGTTTGTGGTTGTTCATTCGTGGTTTAGACTTTGTTGTTTCACGACTTAAACACTTAAATCCCTGCAGGTTTTTGATGAAGATTATATGAAATTATTTTTGCAGGGAAATATGAATTCGTGAAAAATGTGCAATATGCCTCAAGGCTACTATTTTATTAAATTTGCATTGATGTGTTCTTGTGTACGTACTTACCGGCTCATAATTAACGTACGTTTTGTACATGTAGCCATCTTTTAATTTGTTGTTCACGTTAAAGTGATAGTACGGGGAAAATGAAACCATTTAAAGTGGTTTTAAATTAAAGAAGTGTGATTGGTTACTTGTAGTACTCTTATAAATGGTATTCTCTCGTTGCCCCGAAAAAGTCCAAGATTCCGTCTTTAGGTTTCTTCACAAAAACAAATGCTGTTTTTATTATTACGCACGGGTGTACCTTGAGTGGATAGAACTTTTTCGGTAAAAACGCCAAATATTGATTCCAGATCGATCTTTTTGTTCTCATTTTGCGTCTGAAGGTGAAAATTAGTCATCGTGGGCTCAAATGTTATGTCTGCCATAATTATTGTTTTGTATGCCTGCATATTAAAGACGGAGAATCCGGAATAAGCTAGAAAAATGAAAAAACAAAACCAAAATGAATATATATATATATATATATTCACACATACATACTTCGTGTGCATGGGCTGTGTGTTCGAGTGCGTGCCAGACTTTTTAGCGTATTAATATGCACAGGGTGTTTGTCTATGTATTGTAAATAAAGCGAGCCTTATTTACTAATTATTTGAGTAAATTTATTCATAAGGGAACCTTTAATATGTTTTAAATGTGTATTTTTTTGAACATTATAGGAAAGCAGCAAAGGTAAGTGCCCATTCCACTCGTAGCGCTTTCTCATTCGTTAGCATACGCAGACTCAGACTATTGTACAATTGTTTTATTTTTGTTTTTGTGATGAATCCTCTTTTGTTTTTCGGCATTTGGCCAGTCACACTTCGGGACTCTGTCACTTGACTATCGCAGTTTACAGCCTTTTCATAATTAGCCTTTCAGTTATAAGCACTCTTCAACACATTCATCGCCAGAGTGGGATAGCATCGGATTTCGAATCAGCCAACTTCTTTAACTTTTTTTAACGCGGAAAGGGGGTTTCCCGATACACCAATGCCGAATTCATAAAAAGATACATATGTTTCTCCTAACGTATTTTTGTCATTTGGAGTAGAAGTTTCGTGTTCTGGAGGTTCAATATTGGAACGATGGTCTAATTTTGGCTTAGTATCTACCCTTTTCTGAGGTTGTCTTGGAAAACTGTGCACAGAGATGGAGTTCCTATTTCCTAATTATCCCAGATATTTGGAAAAAGGCTGAAAAAATTCTGTTTAATCTAGAACAAGTTAGGAAAGTGTACAACGTATCACAAATGGGCGCGTTTCGTGCAATGGAGTATTAGAAAGAAATTATATACCTGTACGTAAGGGAAATAGCGTTTTACAGTTCTTTTCTTCGTCATAAGTAATCTATTCTCTTCCTATTAAATAATATTGCATGCACACGTAAGGAAACTAAACGTTTGTGAGATTTTTTATGTTAGCAAAATTGAAGGGTAATCATGCAAGTAACTTTCAAGTTCAACTCGATTTAAGACTTTCTTGCTTGATTTTATCGATAACGGCTACTCCTACGATAAAAATGTATGGGAAAGGAAATACTCTTCTTTACAAGTTCTACAACTTTTATTTGAAAGATATTTTGATATGACTAATATTTTACGATATATGACGAAAATTTAATTTTTTTCACCAGTAAAGTGGTACCCCTGATTGGCGTACGTGATTCATTTTTGCGATTTTCTTATTATATTTGATTGAAAGTCCTTAATATCAAATTTCATGAAAATCCATTTTGTAGAAGCCGAGAACGAACATGCGGACGGACCGACGATAATAGGCGCTCACGCTGGAAGCGAAACGCGCCTAAAAAGCAGTAAAACTATGTTACTATTCGCTAAGTTCTATTCCAAACTCTCATATGTGCGGTAGATCAGCGGTTCCCAATCTTTATGCATCCGCCACCCCATATTAATACAACCGACCTTGTCGCGACCCCTTTACATATATCCATCTTTCTGCCGATAGATATAAAATGTAACATTAATTTAAAAATACTGTAAAGATTACAACATTGGTTAAACTGTAATCCTAAACAATTCGTACAGCACATTTTGTAAGAATCGGTTAATGTCAGTAAAATACAAAATACCCTTAAGACATTGAGAAAAATATATTAGCTGTTCCATATGCATTGCTTCTTTTTCGCGACCCTCTTACCAACCTTTCGCAACCCCCCAGGGCAGTGGTGCCCAACCTTTTCTACATGGCGGGCCACATTGGTGGTTGCGAATCTTTCGGCGGGCTGCTTTGGAAGTTGCAAATTCTTCTTTGGGCCGGATTAGAGTTTTAATCGGAAGTTACCTATATATTCGGCGGTGCTATACTAGCGAAGATCGTGTCATAATGTTTTCATGGTTAGCATTTCAATATTAAAAGAATTATTCTCAACACGCTCATAAAAATGTACGAATTTGTGTGTTAAATTTTTCGGGTTGCTTTTTCGTCGTGGCTTCGCGGGCCGCAAAAATATTCTTCGCGGGACGTAGGTTGGGCACCACTGCGGTAGATCATTAATTAACTCACGGAAGTATTTATTTCTGTTTTGTTTTGATCCAATAATGTGAAAGTTTGTAATCCTTTATGGCCACGATGAGTATGAAGTTTTCGCCAAAAGGAGTTAGGCGCTGAATTAAAATCATTAGTGTAACGGAAAATTTGATAAATTCTCAACAAATTTTCAATAAATGATAATATATCAGCCTAGAATATTAGAAAATTTATGTTCAGAGACATTGAACATTGTAAAGTTATGCGATGTTAAGCATTATGATACCGTTATTGTAAGCTTAAAATAAGTATATCAATAACTTAATATCGCAAAGCCTATATTTAAAAATTTTGTTTGAGAATTAAAATTCATGCTTAAATGTCATTAATTGAGATAGTGACGACACATTGCAACAACAATAAATAAATAATTTTTATAACTGTAGATATTTAGTGTCGCATAATGATTACGTTTACAACATATTTTGGAGAATAAATTCATTTGAATTTATATCTCAGCGAAAGAGGTACTACGTACTGTGAAATTTATCTACGAAAAGGTCACTCGTAGAATATAAAGTAATGGCAGTTGGAAGCTGTATTAATAAAAACCTCATTTTTCTCACCGTTTCTGTCTCACAACGTTAAATACCGTTTAGTCCATGTTCTCCGCTCCTATAGCTATAATATATGACAGTTTTTCCATTTCTGCCATTTGTCTTCTTATGCGCAAAGCTGCTCTACGTCGTCGCCGTACTATGTATTTCTGCGTTTCACTTTTCGCCTCTAACTTTTTGTCCGCGCTTTCCTCCCATACTTCGCTTCTCTTTAATCTCCTTCAGTGTATGTATTCTCCAGTCGTTTCTTTTTATTTCCTTCCGGCGAAAGAGTTGGCTGTCTTTCATCCATTTCGTTTCTTGCTTTACTGCTCCACCTTTCCTAAAAAATTTCCCTAAAATAGCTCATTTCCATCATTTTGCTCTTATCTCGTACTGACCAAATTTCGGCCCCATCTAGTGATATACGTATATGCGACGACACATTTATGAACTTGCGCATTTTACGAACTGTCCATTCATTTTAGCCATTCCATGAAGTGACCATCTATGCTGTTAACCTCTAGAACTGAGCATTTCATATTCTTATGGCAATGGCCCATTGTACATTAACTCGTGAATCAGTCATATTTTATTAGAAGAATAGCAATATACCAACCTTCCTCAAGCCAACTCAACCGAACTCTATTGTCTCTATTGATAAATATGTCCAGTTCTTTAAACTGAGGGAAAGGCCATTATTTTTACCCATTTCATAAAGTAGAGTAAAGTTCAGAGAATGGCCAAAATTCATGGAACGTTAAAAAAACGGCATCGGAAATGCGTTGTAACCCATACATAAGCTGACATTACATTTGAACACCAACCATCTTTCCGATAGCTGTCCTCTTGATCTGAGTCAATAAAAAATAACTTTAATGTTTCTCGATCTATTTTTCTCACATCACAGTCCTGAGGACCTCATAATTATCAACCCGCTATGATTATTCCACATTTTAAATTCCCTCCTGCCTTGGTATGTCGAAGTTCCCTTTACTATCTTTAATGTACGCTTTGTATGCATAGATAAGGACAAGGGGAATATTGGATTAATCAAACATTTCAGAGTTTATATATGAGTACTCTATTTTCTTCCTTTCGTACTTTGTCCACAAAACACATAAACTTCCGTCCTGCAATTTATTTTGTTTTCATTACCCATTCAAGTTTCTTGTCTTTGTGCGTGAAATCTGTACATAACATTTAGAAGTATTTTTAATATCTGAAATTTTATGTTCGTCACATAAGAGATTAATAAAAGTGGTGCATAATCTCATCGGTCTTTCTACTGACTTTTCCACAGTCTAGTATTTGTCTTGTATGCTTAAGTGTTCCATATTCTTCTTTAAAGCCTTCTTTTACATATTCGCTCAATCTATTTATTCTTCGATATTTTTTATAGAGTTTCAGTGTTATTGAAGAGAGACAATTCCAAGCATTTCTCTTTTTGTATATCGGAATTTTATATTATTATTTCATATTCATCTTTTTAAGGTCTTTCACTTTTGTGTTAGATTAATTGGTGTACCATTTATATTAGATCAAGTTAGTTCTCTCCACACCATTAGATACTGCTTCGTTATTTGTCGCTGCTTTATGTGTTTTGTGTCGCATTTAATATAATTTAAACTAAATTCGTTCCATATCTTCTCTTTTATTACTCTTTGTAACTTTTTCCTCCCACTTTAATTATCCATGCTGTCATCTTTAAATTTTATTACATAGCGCCTACTCCAAATCTCCTGCATTCACCATTCTTCCTCTTTTAATTTTAATGCGTTTCACCAAATTTACAGATTTCATGATTTTTTTCTCTCATTCTGAAAGATTTTATATTACTTTTATCCCAGCTATTTTCCTCTTTCTCTCTCTCAAATAGTGCCTGTGATTAACCGCCGACGGCTGTTACCAACATCTTTAATTGCATGATTCTGTTGTTCTACATCACTGTTTATGCTCACACGTGAGCTTTTGGATAGCTCATTAATAAAGTACAAGTTTCCAATAATTTATTTTCTCTGCAGGATTTAATCTCACATATCTTGAAACGGGAAGCAGTCTTGAGGATAAAGGATGCACAGACCAAATGGTTTGACCTAGGAAGAGGAGTGAGGCAAGGGTGCTGCTTATCGCCTACCTTGTTTAATATTTATATAGAAGATATGCTTAACAACGGAATAGATGAAGACAAAGGAATTAGTATTGGAGGTAGAAAAATAAATTGTATAAGGTTTGCTGATGATATGCTCATCCTGGCAGAAGAAACGAAGGTTATTCAAGAAATGATTACCAAGATGATGGAATATGGTATGAAAATGAACATTAAGAAAACCAAAGTAATGATAATAGGGGATGAGGAAACTATGAATGTGTTAATGAAGGATGGAAGGATTGAGCAAGTAAAACAGTATAGATATTTAGGATGTTTGCTGGCAGACGATTGGAAGAGCAGAAAAGAAATAAGATCAAGAATAGCAATGGCAAAAGAATCATTTTATAGGAAAAAACATTTATTGTGTGGTAAAATGGAATTAAATTTGAGGAAACGTCTTGTAAAGTGTTATGTATGGAGTGTGCTACTTTATGGATGTGAAACATGGGCGTTAACAAAGAGAGATAAGAAAAGGCTAGAGGCATTCGAAATGTGGGTGTGGAGAGGATTGGAGAAAATTAAGTATATTGAAAAGATAAGAAATGAAGAAGTATTAAGAAGGGTGGAAGAGAGGAGAAGGATACTTGAAACAATTCAGAAGAGGAAAGGTAATTGGTTGGGGCACATCTTGAGAGGAGGAAGTTTGTTGACGACGATGCTGGAAGGATCAGTGGAAGGTGGAAAGAAGAGAGGACGTAGGATTGATGACCTAAAAGGAAGGGGTAGATATCAGGAAATGAAAGAACTGGCAAGGAACAGGGAGGAATGGAGACAACGCTGGTGCCAGGGACCTGCCCAAGGGCAGAGAACCTGATGATGATGATCTTACTTTGTTCTCCACTTTTAGATGCGTTTCGCTTCCAGCATGAGTGCCTATTATCTTCGGTTTGTCCGTTCGTCTGTCTGTCCGTCCGTCCGCAAGTTCGTTCGCGGCTTCTATCGAACGGATTATCATGAAATTTGATATTAAGGATTTACTGTCAATGACAATAAGAAAAGCACATAATGACCACGTATGCCAATCAGGGATACCACTTTACTGGTGGCTAAAACCGAACTTTCCTTCATATCTCGTAAAGTATTGGTCATATCAAAATAGTTTTCAAATAAAACTTGTAGAACAAGTAAAGTAGAGTATTCATTTTTATCGTAGGAGTAGTCGTTATCAAGAAAATCAAAGAAGAATGTCTTAATTCGAGTTGAACTTGCATGGTTACTTCGTCATTGTTGTTAACATAAAGAATCTCACAAAAATACGTTTAATTTCCTTACGTGTGCATGCACTATTTTTAAATAGGAAGAAAATGGATTATTTATGACGAAGAAAATAACTTTAAAATGCTATTTTCCTAATGTACACTAAAGAAATGAATAATTTTCAACAAAGTAACTAGTTCAAAAACGCTTATATAATCATTTCTTTCAAACGCTCCATTGCACGAAATGCGCCTATTTGTGATACGATGTACACTTTCTTAACTTGTTACCTTTTATTTCATGAGCTTTCATAGAATTTTTTTCCAATTCTAGCGTTTAGGTCCCCAATCACGGTAATTTTTCTGTTTTAATTCCTAGTTATTTTTATACCGTTGTCCAAATCATTCCATCAGTAACATATCGCGATCTTCCGTAGGTGATTTCGCTTGAAGTAGGCTAACATTATCTTCAATATCAAAGTGGTTTGTAGTTATTGTTGTACTTAATGGTCTCCAACCTGTAAATTAATACTTAAACTCTTTTGGCACAACCATCCCTACTGTTATTTTTTCTCACATTCTAATTGCATCCCGATCATTTCAGAACGTATTCTTCGCTCATCAATTGAATTTCTTGATGTTGATGTTTCTCTTATAACTAATATCTTAATAAGTACTAACATTTTACAATATTGGTTTCGATTTTGATATTTGTTACAGCAAAAAATAAAATAAAACAAATTTGGACACAGCCTAGAAACAAAAGAGCGTAGATTAAAGGAGCGAAATTTAAAAAAATTATAAATCAATACTGTAGTGCAAGATTTATGAAATTTATAGTGTTTGGAATTAACGTATCAAGTTATTCCTGTGTGGAAAATGTTCATTTTTGATGCGTCTCTATTTTGTCACTTGACCAAGTCTATCATATAGCAACTAAAGATATGTTTCTATAGACTCACCGATTTCAATTGAACTTCTAATGTAGTTTAAATACTTTAGCCAGGAATTGTTTTCCCTTACCCAATTGTATTGATTTTCATCAGTGGCTTACCAGAAAGTCTGGGGGCCCACCCGGAGCAAATAATACGGGGCCCTCTATGAACGCCTTCATCAGTACGGTTTGAATGATTGGGGGCCCCATAAATCTCGGGGGCCCCCCGCATTTCGGGGGTTGCGGGGCCTATCAGTACGCCCCTGATTTTCATGTTTCAACTATCCACTAAAATTTCCAACAACCTATACCTTAAAAAAGAAATGTTATTATTAATTTAAAAGTTCTGATTTATTACTATTGCAGTAAAATTTTGATACATTCAGAAATACTTTTTAATTTAAAATATTAAACAGTGGAAATTTACGAATGAATAATTAAATTGGTAAAACAATTATTTAAAGTTTAAAGTAATACCATTTTACATACTCAATTTTAACCATCATATTCGCCTCTATTTTGTATACTATTCCTATATTAATTATCTTAGGTTAGTTATGACAATTGCCATCGATTTAGGCGGTTCAAGCCTTAATAGGTGTAATTTAAATAATGCTATGCCTTTATTATATTTGAGGTAATTTTTCAAGGTTATGAATGAAGTGGCTGTCATTTTTTCAAAACTTTTTTGAAATACTACTACAGTCAGATGCAGTTGATAGATTCAGTTAAGCAGACGCAACTATATAAATATAAAGAGATAAGATTTATTGCAGCAGTAATTTGTATGCAGATACTGAGCTGACCTCTCGGGCATCGATGTAATTAACATATAGAAGTGTGATGTCTGGCCAAGATAGAATCAAGTTGGAACAGAATGGAAGTTTCACCATGTACCAGCGACATTTAGCGTGTGTGTGTGTGAACGCCGCTCAAATGCACCGTCTTAATTTATATAAAATATCATTATTATTAAATATAATTATAATGTATACGTCAACGAACATATAATATTAGACTATAGTAAATGTCTATCATTCACCGGAGAATATAAAACGGGCTTTTTGTAAATATATATTCAATCGGATAATACTCAAAAGCTGTTTTGAAATAATGAATTTAAGAGAAATTGTATTTTTCGCAGAGCATTCCACAAAGTTGGGTCCAATCAGATTGATTCTGTTGTGAAAATCCTGAAAAGTTCTCACAATGCATAAGGCTCAGGATAATTTATAATTGTTTTATAATTGTTCTGCACATTATTTTAGACATATACGAAGGTATAAATCATAGAAAAATAACATGTTGCCTTATAAGAATGTGTGGTACACATGATTTACTGAGATTTACGTATTAAATGTTTCGATACTATTGCTTAATACGATATACAGTCTTTGCACTTAAGATGCTTCACATTGACTCTGCACTGTCAAGGTGTAGATATGCGTACAAAATATACCATATATATATATATATATATATATATATATATAGGAATCATTTTTAGGTTTCATTTATCAATTAACTGCATTTGGGATTCTAGGTTTAATGGATAGTTAAGGTGCGATTACAAAGAACATAGCTACCCCAAACAACTTCCCATCAGATGTCTCATTAGATAACGTCTACAGCAAAACCAAAGGGATAGCCGTAAATTAATTATTTTTTAATGGAGCTTTCGTTATAGTATAATACAGTGTAACCAATTCAGTTTTAACTTGATAATTAATAGTCCCCATTTAAATATTCTATTTTTACTCAAAATATATTTTTTACGAGGTATTATATCTCCGCTAAAGCTATTATGAAATATACCTGCAATATTACATAGCGTGTTTATTGCTGTTTCGCCTTTGATCACTGTTACTTATGCATTACGTATTAATTAATATCTTTTTATTACTTGACGTATTTAATTAGATATCTATTAAATAGCAATATAAAGATTAAATAGGAATTTATTAAGAAATTAACTGTTAATTGTTCAAATAGACCAAGAATAGAAACTGTGTAAGGAAGAAAGAGAAGTAAGAGATTTTTGTTTATAAAAACACCGCTTTTATGAACTATATAGACGTGCGCTAGAGACACTAGGAGGTATCAGAGGTATGAATTTTTGGTCCAATAAAATATCCTGATGAATAGTTAATCCAGGAAATAAAACGAAAATAACTTTCAAGAAATGACCCATAGATTGTTGATAATCGCTAGAGTTAAATATAGAAAATACGAATTATGAAAATATCGAGAAGGGAATATTTGAACGGGAAGATTGATGTAGAACGGTATAAAGACCTCTGAAGATGTCCGAAAAGGTATCTAAAATAATTAAACAAGGATAAGGATGACGGAAGGAATATCCTTCTTAAGCAAAAATGAACATCTATCGATAAGTAAAAGAAATAACTAGTTAAAAGGAAGTTTGGTAAATACTTCGTGTTGAGTAAATATTCGTATGGATTTGAAACATGGACGCTTAGGCAAAAATAGTTAGAAAGCCTGGAAAGCTTTGGCATCTGGACATGGAAAAATATAGAAAATTAAATGAAAACGGATAAAGCAAAAATGAGGAAACATTAAAGGAGTATATGAAGAAAGCTTAACAACTAACAAGGAGAAGGGAGGCTAACTGGATTGGGAATTTCGTGAAAAGTAATCGAATTATTGGAGATGTGACTGAGATTCAATATGGAGCTCAAATATAAACATTAAAGAAGACTTGAAGAGGAAAGAATGTTTTCAAAAATGAAGAAAGTTGTGGAGTACCGAACGGCTAGAAGAACTTGATTCAGCCAATATTCACGGATCTTCATTGATGACAGGCTACTAATGATAATCTCTCCACATACGTCATTTAATATTAGTACATATAAATCATCAGTTATTTACAATTATATTAAAATTATTTTTCTGTTCCTAATTATCGCACGCTTATGGAACTGCTCTAAATGTGATTACACTTCTTTTATTATCCATAAACCTACTTAAATATTTACGATTCGTATCAACCGGAAATGTTTTCATCACAAAAAAAATTAAACAGCCTGCCGATGATAATAAGCTGAAATCAAAGTAAAAATCATTTGATTTTGCAATCGGTTACTTTACCATTGCAGTCAAACAAGGTATCGCTTATTCATTAATCTCTTCGTAACTAGTCATGGAAGTGCTCATGAGACTGTAGTGATACTCTTTTACGTATTGTAGAAAAACATACCGCATATTCTGTTAATTTAATACGAATAATGGGAAGCTCTAAAAGGAACTTTTAGTTGTGCTGGATGGAAAAATGTCGTGTTATGTCATATACGTTTACAAATGGGTTATATATAAGAGGGGATTAATTCCAAAGGAATTTATCGAAAATAGGTTTTTCAGATTCTATAAGAATTTATTTTTCCTTCTGTTTTAAAAGATATATGTTTTAAAATTCCGAGAGTGCATTTAATTTTATAATGGAAATGTTTTATTAAATCACATATTTTATGAATCATTATTATTTTA